>CM052541.1:173843890-173979799 GCA_028533065.1 Trachops cirrhosus
ATGTCCTCCTTGGAGAAATGTCTGTTCAAGTCCTTTGCCCATTTTTTAATTGGGTTGCTTGTTAGAAGAATTGATTTTTAATCTGAATTTTGAACAATGAGTGACTTAACCACACACAAACAGAGTAATAGGTATTCCAAAAAGATGAGGACAAAGAGAAAAAAACAGCTAAGAGTGAGAGGGTATAAATATTTAGCAAATTATGGCTAATTCCATACATCAGTAGTCCATGAACATGTGCTATAATATGAGACTAGAAAGATTAGTTTGGAGAAGAGCATCCCTGCACACCCAAGGTTGAGCACAGTAGGTCTAGAACAGTTTTCAGAATTGGTGTGATTCTAATGCATCTGGGAATTTAAGGGCCACTTGAAATTTGGAATCTGTGGCCACTTATATAGGTTACAGGAACATAATACAGTAACCTAGAGAATGTGATCAAATAAAAACAAAGCATAATTCTTGCATTTAAGAGCCTCATGTGGGATTTATTAAAATAAAATGTAAGAAAGCACACACAATTACCATGGGAAGAGGAAGGGAAGCAAACTAATTTGTTCCGTATGGGAAGTCACAGTAGTCTTCTGAGAGGTGACACAAAATGTCAGTCCAGAAGATAAGTGGGAGTTGGTGAGGCAGAAGTGAGGAGTATGATATTGAAGAAATATAGAAGAAATATAGAAGAAATGCAAGAAAGGACACTGAGACATTTTGTAAATGAGGTACTATGAAGTAGATTTTTACCATTGTGTAACAAATAAGCACAAATTATTGACTTAAAACAACATGCCTTTATTATCTCAATTTCCATTGTTCAGGAGTACAGGAGAAACTTTGACATAAATTCTCTGTTCAGGGTCTCACAAGTCTTCAATATAAGACTTGACTGTGCTGCCTTTGTTTCTGGAGCTTGGAGTCTTTCAAACATACTTGGCTGTTGGCCAAATTTATTTCCTTGCAGTTTTAGTCCTGAAAGTCCCTGTTTTTTATTGTATATCAGCTGGTCTCTTTGCCCTTAGAGACCCCCAATTTCTTGCTATGCAGCCCTCTCTTATCACACGGCAACTTATGTCTTCAAAGCCCACAGGAGAACATCTTTCTCCACAACATTATTTATGAGAATGGCTATCCCACCACCCTTGCAAAAATGTAAATGAATGAAAAGAATGACATGCTATCACCTTTATCATATTTTATTGGCTAGAAGCAAGTAACAGATTCTGCCCACACTCAAAGGGAGGGAATTATACAAGGGTATAACTCATTGGGGTCATACCCTTGCCTACCGCAGAGCATTGGGAGATAAGAATGATAGTCATAGGTTTGAGAAAATGACTAGAATTTGAGGTGAGAGCACTTTATGAAGAAGCAATGTAAAACAAAAGAGAGTAGAGCATATTCTAGAACATTCTGATGTATAGAGGATGGAGTTTATGTTGTTTTATCATAATATTCAGGTGCAAAATATAACCTACAGAACTCACTGACATTCTGATTTAGAAGCAAGTTTTGCCTCTTTCCTCTACTCCCAGAAATGTGTGTCTGGTTATTTGGATGTATTTTGTGACTACAGTCTATAGATATATTGTCAATGTTCTGTTTCTGTTGAATGCTCAAGTCATTAAAGATAGATAATTTTACTTATTAATGAAATATGGGTGTTTTATAATTAATCTATGCTTATTATATTGACATTTTCACATATAGGTACTGTTACCATATCCCTTTGATGAGGGAATATGGAAAGCATATTCCTGATGTTTGCAAAAAAAAAATCACTAGTGAAAATGCAATGTAGATCAAAGGGGATTGTCCAGCAAAACAGAAGTAAATAATTCAAAATGAAGTTAATAAGGAAGGACCATATTTTTCTTACAGAAAAATTTAATCCATGCTCTAATAAATCCAATAGTAGCAAAATCTTCAAACAACAAGATGGGAGTTTACTATATGAAAGCTACTAAAACTACTATTTGGACATTGGTCAAAAGCTGAGATGAAAACCTAGCATTTACTAAATGAAAATGAAGAGAAAGTTTAAAAATCATTAACTGTGACTCCTATACAGTTCCAAAGTTTTTCACTATTTAATTGTATATACTAATCATAAAATAAACAAAAATTTTTTAAAAGATTTTATTTATTTATTTTAGAGAGATGGGGAAGGGAGGGAGAAAGAGAGAGAGTGAAACATCAATGTGTGGTTGCCTCTAGCACACCCCTACTGGGGACCTGGCCCACAACCCAGGCATGTGCCCTGACTGGGAATCAAACTGGCGATGCTTTGGTTCACAGGCCTATGCTCAATCCACTGAGCTACACCAACCGGGGCCAAAATAAACAAAATTTTAAAATTGAATATTTATTTCTCATTTTAAGCTTATATTTTTATCTTAATAATAGATAATTACTTATCTTTTTACTAGGATTTGATATTGAAGAAACTGCCTTAAATCATTTAGAAATAAGAGAATCTAGACACTTTGATGCTGTATATAAGCCTGAGCAAATGTTCTCATTCTTAATTTTCTATAGAGTGAATATTTTATATTTTCCTGTAGAAACCACACTCATTGATGGTTTTCTTTGACTCTCTAGTTTAAACATTAATCACTAAGCTAAAGTCAGGTTAAGACTTGCACCCCACTCCCCCCCCAAACCCTCTTAATTCTTCTTTTAAAAAATATTAATGACTTGGGAGTGGATGTAAGTATCAAATCATTTTTTAAACCCTCCCATTCTTCTATGATATAAAGCACATGCTTTGCTCCATTACATCCTCTCACTTTTCTTGTATTATAGACCTTGTTATCATTTCTTTCTACTGATCAAGGGTCTGAAGCATAAGATCTACCCTTTTGTGTATCGCAAAATAGGAACTTCAAATCTATAGGTCCATTTGATCAAAGAGCCAATACTAATTACTTCTAAAATTACATATTTTTTTTTGCTGAGTGATAGCTCTGAATAAATTATAAGGTTGCCAAGATATGGATACCTGAGCCCTAGAGCTGGCCAGGCATAGCCAGTAGTCCTTGAAGCTGGTCACTTCTGGGCCAGACCCATAGGTGTGGCAGAAATCTTGTCATTTTCTAGATATGCCACCACATTAAACTTTTAGTAAACACTGCTTCCAGCTCAGAGAATGTCACTGTGAATTTCACAGACAACATATCGGGTATTATGGAATTTAGATTCTAGTAGGGTAGGACATATTTTTTAAAGTAAACAAAAATATGTCAGAGTAATACCAAAATACATAAAAAATCTAAGCTCAAATATTGTTAAGCATTAAGAATAAAATACAAGGAAATGTGATAATAGTGTGATTATGCCCATGTCTGCTTTACAAAGACTGGCCAATGAAAGCTTCTTTCAGAGGTGATGTTTGAAGTGATAGTGGAGCAACATGAGAGAGCGAGTCGTCTGCAAACCTATGAAAAGTGTCAAGAGCAAAGGCAAGCATGGAACTGTATTGTTTGAAATATGGGTATTTTGTTTTGTAAAGTACAGTGAGATGCTTCTGAAGCTAGGTGTTTAACCTATGAAAATCAAAGGAACCCTTATTATTATTCACAAAGTAATGAATACTTTTTGTTATTAGTCCCACCTACTGTGAAATATTATTTTCATTAGTGTAGATTTAAATGCTAAATATGTTTCTACTGCTTCATTTTATAATGGTTGAAGGTGATTCATAACTCCAGGACCTATATGAACATTCTTCATTTAAATCATTTAATTCACAACAATGTGTGATCTTGAAATCAATGCAACTTTTGATTCATCAGAATTTATTTTGGGGCCAACTGTATTACTTACTAACCTCTCCCTACCCT
Organism: Trachops cirrhosus; assembly: GCA_028533065.1. Lineage (NCBI taxonomy): Eukaryota > Metazoa > Chordata > Mammalia > Chiroptera > Phyllostomidae > Trachops > Trachops cirrhosus. The sequence goes on from CM052541.1 coordinate 173,847,730, forward strand.
CTCATAGTGGCATTTCTGAATAATTCATTATGGCTTTGTTGACTTTTCTGGTTCTAGTAATAAAACCAGAAATTATTAAGCTGAAATACTCTAGGGGTACAAGACAAAATATAAAAAATTAGGCTAAATTTAAATTTGAGATAAGTAAAGAATCATTGTTTAATATAAATATTTCCCAAATATTGAATGTGACATGCTTATGCTAAAAATTTTGCAGAATATCAATTGTGCCTTCATACAAATAGAAATAAAATAATTACTACATTTTCATTTCAAAGCCATGCATGGTAAATGGAAATTATTGGAATTTATGATCTGTTATGATTAGATTTAAAAATGATGTTGTTATCGCAAAAAGTATAGGTACTGTAGAAGAAAAGATCAGTTGTGATATTTTTTTCTCAGTAAATTTAAATTTAATCTATTGGATCAGAGTTAAAGTTTAAATAGCTTTCATCTATTTATATCATCCCTGCATATGAGAGCATTAAAATAATCATACTGTATATGAGTTTAGTAACATAGAAAGAAAAATGCACAATGCATTTATTTATTTTTGGTAATTATAATTTCCAATTTGAAATATAGCAAGACATATGTATTAATTTAGGAAGATTGTTGTAACAAAGGACCGCAAACTAAATGACTTAAAACAACAAAAATGTATTGTGTCATAGTTCTAAAAGCTAGAAATCCAAAATCAGAGTGTTGACAGACTTGGTTCTTTCCGTTGGCTGTGAGGGAAAATCACTTCTATGCCTCTCCTCTAGCATCTGGTGGCTTACCATCCAGGGCACTGATTTCTTGGCTAGCAGTAGCACGACCCCAATGTGTGCTTTCATCTTTTCGTAAACTTCTCCCTGTCTGTATATCTGTGCCCAAACCTCCCCATTTTTTAAAAAGCATTCATCATATTGGATTCTTACCATATGATCTCAGCTTAATCAATTATATCTACAATCACCCAATTTCCAAATAAGGTCATGCTCTGAGGTACTGGGGCAAAGGAATTTAACATATGAATATTTTGGGGAGAGAGACACAATTCAACCCATAACAACATGGTAGAAAGAATGGACATAAAGAATTCCATACTGTTGACTGTGTCTATGAGGGTTTTTATTTTTGGCGGGGGTGGGGGGGACATAAGGTAGGGAGCAGGTAGAAGAGAGGAACGGGGAGATTAATAATGCTGAGAGGAGACGATTTTGTGTAGTGAACACACAATATAATGTACCATGTTACTTTGGTAACAGTCATTTATTTTTCTGACGATTGGCGAGCAAGTGATGATTGATAGAACACTTTCTCTTGTGGGGTGGCACCGTGACTCATACAAGTTCCAGCAAGTGGAATGAGTGGCGAGCTAGTACCAAATGCTGAGACATCATTTCTCCTCAAAATTCGGCTAGCGCCAGGTTTGATGAGTTCTGACACTGAAGAATACCAAGGTCTGACTGTACAGATTATATATTATAAAATTGTACACTTGAAATCTATGTAATTCTATTAACAGATATTACTCCAATAAATTCAGCAGAAATAAACAAAAAAAGAACTCCAGAGATCCAGGACCCTGGCTTTAAATTTGGTTCTTCAGTGCCTGCACTGTCTTTGTCCTATCTGTTTCTCTGTCTCAATTGTATAATCTGCAAAATGGGAGCTAATAATTTCAGCTTTGTTTACTTCACAAGAATGTTGGGAGAATCACAGGGAATGGTGGTATTTTTACAAGAATTATCAAATAAACTATCAGTCAGTCCTTTAGAGTAAATTTGGAACTAAAGAATCTATGTCCATGTATAACCAGTTGAAAGAACACCATTTGTTTTTAGTGTCTAAAAACAAAACATAAAAATAACTCTAGCCCTGACCAGTGTGGCTCCGTTGGGCTGAGTGTTGGTCCCAGAAGTGAAAGGTCACTGGATGGATCCCATCAGTGCACCTGCCTGGGTGCTCATTTGGTACCCAGTCGGGGCGCTTAGGAGAGGCAACTGATTGGTGCTGTTCTCTCACATTGACGTTTCTTTCCCTTTCTTTCTCACTACTGTCCCCTCTCTCTAAAAATAAGTAAATAAAATCTTCAGGAAACAAATAAATAACTCAGTATAGTCTCAAGTACTACACATTGTATCAATCCAATCTCCAGAGGAAACTAAACATCGCCAGATTCCATTCCCTTCTCTCTGTCAGGATAGCCATTTGCTTTCACTATTAAAATTTTCTCCTAACAGGCCTTCTAATGTCCATTCCTCTCCTCATTTTTTCCCTATATGATATTGAAAACAATATATGCACTGGCTTTAATAGTGCAAAGAATGATAGAGAAGTGTCATTGTTCTCGATGTGTTATGATCTATTCATGGGCACAGGCAACAAAATAGAAATGAAATTCTAGAAAGCTTTTCAATTATTTCTGTTAAGTTTTCATATTCTGACTATACATGATGAATAAAGATATGAGGAGAAAAAAAGGAAAATTAGAAACTCTTTTGTGAATAAGATTCAAATGAAAGAACACAATATCAAATCAATCCACCAGATTAATCTTCCATGGTCAAGGATAATTTAAGAATACAATGGTGTTTTACAATTGGAAAATCTATTTTCATGTTTCATCATATGAACTGTCTAAAAGAAAATTACTTAATCGATTAACTTGAAGATATCAAAAGTTGTTAAATTGAGCCTTCATTTCTAACTTAAAGAAAAAAACTACAGTGAGCTAAACATATCGTGAAAATATTTTAATGTGAAATTCATGTACCTGAAGCCATCAGCAAATATTGTTTCTTGTGCACGTTTTAAAATTCTAATGCACAGAAAGGGGTATTGTAATTGTAAGTATTTCAATAAACATCCCTGTATACTTCTAGATTCACCAGCTTTGAACATTTTACCACATCAGTTTCTCCCCTCCTGCTTTGTCTCAACCATTTCAGAGATACTTTACAGACAGGATCCTAATTCATTCCTAAATACATGATTACATGTTGTCTCAGGTGATAACATCCCCCTGAGTAACTGTAGCGTAATGGTCCGTCCGTCTCAGAAAATCCAACACTAACAAAATAGCATTATCTACTATGGAGACCACCTTTAGATCTTCTCATTTATGTCAATGATATATCATAGACTTCTCAATACATTACGTACTGCATATAATTGAGATGTCACTGTAGTCTCATTTAATGTACATTTTCCCACTTTTTAAAACATTTTATGACATCAAAATTTTTGAGGAAACAAGATCAGGTTGTTTTGTAGCATGTCTTTCAATTTTGGGTTGTCTGCTTAATTTCTCAAACATAAACTCAGGTTAATGTTCGTAATAAAGATACTATTTAGGTGAGTTTGCCTATTATATTGTCTTTCTTGGGGTTTCACAGTTGTCTGTTTACCCCAATTTGGTATTATGTTTGATTAGTGTGTTGTTTTCTATTGCCATGTAACAAATCACCACAAATTTAGCTGTTTATTTAAGACAACACAAATTTATTATCTCACAGCTTCCGAGGGTCAGGAATGCGGCACATTCGAGCTGAACTGTCTGCTCGGGAGCTCACAGGCTGAAATCAAGGTGTCAGCCAGCCTGCATTGGGAGACTTGATTTAATAAACAGCTCTCTCAGCATGTTGGAAGAATTGATTTTCTTGGAGCTGTATGACCACAGTCCCATTTTCTTGAAAACTCTTAGTTTGAGATCACCCTCAACGCCTTAAGAATGTGATGTAGAAAACAAGGAGAAAGCATGCCAGAGCAGTATCTGAAATTTTACATATGACACTAACAGTAAGTTGCAGTCTTGACAAATGTAGTTTCCTGATAATATTTCTAATAGGAGTCCAACATGTGGCCAGTGCTAAAAGTGGTGTGCTATTCGTTACCCACATAGGTATCTGTATATACACACACCTGTATATAGCTGTTATTATTTTTCTATTCCAACTGTTAATGGTGGTACTTAGCTAGAAAAGAGGAGTAAAAGAAACTAGATATTGAGTTTAATAAACCGAGAAGCATAAGCCTGCTTGCTGCTTCACACTGAGTGGGTTAAAGCATTTCTCCAAGAGGATTAATAATCCTCACTTTCCATTCCCCACCCCCCACACCCAGTACCAGGAGACCAACTGGACCAAGGGGGAGACAGGCACCTTCACAGTAAAAGTCAAAATGGCACAGGTGGAGGTTACGGACCAAAGAGGCCTGTCAATCTAGCGTGGTTGGTGGTAGTGGGGAGCAAAGGGAAGAAGGGATTGGTTAGGGAAGTTGATTGGTCATTTTGAAAAAGTACATGGTTTGTCCCAAGCCGAAGCTAATATAATTCCAGGGGAACAAAGAGCTTTCTCTCTTGTCCACTTGGTGATGCCTTTGTCCATGCTTTGTGTGCAGCCTCCTCTAGGGACCACATGACCACACAGGTCTAGGAGCTATTGGACCCACAGCAAATGGATGGTGTCCAAAAGGACAAAGCTTTGTCTTGCCTGGGTGACCCACACTCACCATGTGCATTTCTATGTCCCTCTCTCCATGGCCATGAGGTCTTCTTAACCATATTGGCCATGGCCGTGCAACTCCACACACAGGCTCCAGGAGGGAGACTGATGAACTGCAGCAGGAGCAAGTTAAGCTGCCTGGATGGGGACTGAGCCTGCTTAGCAGTCACTTAAGGCTCCAAAGGACTGAACCGATATGAAACAGAAGCTCTGGACACTGGCTTTTGTCTTGGCCTTGCTGAGGACTCAGCTGGACTTTCTCCATGGTGGGGCAAAGGGAGATGGGACATTGGACACCCAGAGGGCAGCTTCTACCTTCACATGAATAAGCCATTCCACACCAAAACCTCCCATATGTGAGGTTCTTACAATGCTTTCCCTGTGATCCCATGGAAGGATCTAATTCCTGCCCACAACATGTTGATTATAACACAATATATTCATATAAATAAGAAAATATAAACCCTTGTTAATAATTATATCCATGAAATAACATATTTAACTATTCAGGATATATTCCAGTTACTTTTTTCCTATTGATGTTGGCACACACACTGATTTGAGAACAACATGAATCTATTTTTCAGCCTCCTTTTTAACAGCGCATATATTGTATTGTAAAACTTCTCCTGGGTAATATAATGGTCTTACATTTTCTTATATAAATGAGTTTAGAGTGACCCACTCAAGCAGAGGCTGTCTAGGTGATCACTATTCCAATCCCTCTTTTTGGACATGTAAGAAAACTACATTCTCCAGCCTGAAAGACATGCCTGACTAACATTTAAATGCCACATATACCACTAAGATCATTAAACAGATAAGCTAGCAGGGATGTCTTGGCAAATGTCAAGGCCAGTAATGTAAACGGAGTTAATAAAATCCCTGTCTGTGTATGGTTTGATAATTGAATCATCCTGATTTGTCATTGTTATTAATTAAGCAGAAAATATACAAACATACAATGTGGCCTTCAAACAAGCATTTTTTAAAAAAGGGTAAGCTCCTTTTGTGGGCGGGGGGGAATTGTGAAAGGCTTAATTGGGCTGTCATCGTTGTTCTGAACCAGAAGACTATTTGTGTTGTGTTCAATTATTTCTGAGCTTCCCCTTTCAGGTTTCACTGTTTTAACAACTGTTAAGTACAAAACTACAAATTTGAGAAGTTCCTGTGGAAAAGGAGCCAATACATTAGGGCAGTCCAGAAGATTCAATAAAAAAGCAACAACAAAGAAAAAAAAACCTTAACTACTCACATTTTTCTTGTGAAAAACATAATTCATGCATGTAATATACTTTTTCCTGAAATATCCAACTAAAAGTCAGGAAACTGGCAACTTAGCACTTCTGTGTGCTTTAGAGAAATGACCTTAATAACCTTTCATTTTCTTCCCTACGGTTTCACTCTCATTCTATTTTCCCGCTATGATTTTTTTTTAAGTTGGCATGCCATGCAAACCAACGTTGTTGCTTTTGCTTACGATTTTATGTTTTAACCTTCTTTTCTCCTTGACATTTCCCTTTCCGTCCGTGATCTGTTTCGCCCAGCAGCGGGCTCCCCTCTCCTTCTGTGCCGCACAATAATGAGATCAAAAGGGTGGACGTGGGATGCTCAGAACCTCATTGCCTCTGCTGGGGTTCAGCCGCCAAGGTTAGCTCTGTTATTATTTTACATTTACCTTCCTTTGAGTTGCACCTGTGGAACAAGTAATAAATGTCTTCTAAACTCGTATTTGCTTTCTGCCTTCCCTCTCTACTGTTCTGTAGCATTCAGGGCCAGAAAACAAATATTATTTTGACAGCAGGTTCCTAGTAATATAAACAGGCTTGGGTGTGTACACAACAATTATTCTTGAGCTAGCAGTTTTAAAGAACAGTTAATAGAGAAAATTACATACATTTAAAAATAATTTAGTAAAATCTTTCTTTTTCAGCTGTTTCTTTCTGTTGCTGTGAACACTTACTATAAATGTCAGAGAAAGAAAATGTCCTGAGAGATTCTTGTCCTTTCAGTTTGAATGTTATGGCTATGCTTTTGAGGAAGACTATTGCAATATTTTATATTCAGACCAAAATATGCATTTTATTTTACATGAAATTCTCCTGAAACTTCCTATGTTTCACCTTGGAGAAATACTTTTACGTAGATAAATGAGCTATTATTAACTTGTTTTGAAAAATGTAAGTTGCTCCCTCACATTTACCAGTTTATAGTTTAAAGTGCATCTGGACAAGTGATTCTCAGGGTCTAATGTCCTCTTACAGTAACTAGAACACTGTGTGAGCAGCTGTGTTAGTCAGTGGGTATACCAATCCATGAGGATGAATAATCCCTCTTAATATTTTCTAAAACCTATGTACAAATAAACCACCTTAAAATTCTCTTAGATATTTTTTCAGAGGAATGGGGAAAATGTGAAAAAATAAATAATATTAAGAACAAGTGTTAATTCCAAACAGTTTAAAATTATGCAATGAACTGCATTGGCATCTCAATCTGGAAGATATACAATAGTGGAAGAATTTAAATCTGTCCATGTCTTAACAGTTTGTCATTTCAACAGTAATGGCTGAGGGCTAATTTGAGACAATTGCAGGGCTAATGCAGGTGAATGCAAAGGTGTATTTTCTATTTTTGTTTTTCAAAGAATCAGGCACTGTGTTATTTTCAAATAATATCCTAAAGAATTTGTTATAATTTAATTGACACATTTTCTTATCAATTTTGTATTGAAGCCTCATTCATAAGATTGATATATAAAGTTTTAGGAGATGAGAGCTTACAATATAATGAAAAGTTATAAAGTAAGAAGCAATATGATTTCCTGTTTCTTTGAAGTGCTTTTCAGAATTTATTGGTTCTTTTGAGCAAAATACTATATATTTTGTGTGTGTTAGATTGCTTTTCTGACCCGATCCTTCAACTATCCCTTCAACCATACCTTTCCTATAGCCTCATGCTGGGTGAAGTGTATTTCCTACCTTTGACTTTGGAATTGATTATTTGACTTGCTTTAAGGAGTTGAAAGAGTCAGGAATGATTACATGGCATTTACAAATCACAGAGTTAAGCTGCCTTACTGGTTTTTTTTATTCACATTTTTCACTTCTATTATCATCATAAGAAGAACTTGTGCTGGATAAACTGATAGTCAAAAGTCTATAAGAGGCAGGAACCAGAGCCATCCAGTGTTGCCTGTAGATCTTGAGTGAGATGGCTATCAGTTCTAGCCACTCCTTCTGAAACTGGTCTATCCAGCTGGTCCTCGCGTAAATCAGCCTAGCCTTGCAAAGTTGTGTCTGTGTGCAAATAAATGATGGTTGTTGTAAAACACTGGAATTTGTTTCAACAGTGTTGATGAGGTATAATTAACATGCAAGAACTAGCACATATTTAAAGTACACATTTTGATGAGTTTTGACATACGAATACGTCCACAAAACCATCATCGTAAATTGCCATTACCAGATAATGAAAATAATCACTCTCAAAACTCTAAAATTTGCTTATGCTACTTTGTTTGTCCTTCCCACAGCTATTGTCCACCAATCCACAAGCAACTACAAAAGCTGCTTTTTGTGACTGTAGTGATTTTATTCAATTTGCTTCCCATAAGTTTATCTAAGTGAGATTATGGAGCAGCTACTCTTTTTTTTAACCATTTTTTTTGTCAGCAGAACTGTTTTGAGAATTACTGAAGTAGCAGCCTATATCAGTAGTTCATGCATTTCTTTGTCTTCGTACTGTGTGGATATTCCGCAGCTGTCCCGTTCATTAACCTTGTGATCACTGTTTGTGTTGTTTCCCGTTTGGGGGCGACTGAAACTGAAGCTGCTACAAACCTTCAAGTACAAATTTTGTACGTAAATGTATGCTTTCCTTTTTCTGGAGCAAATTCCCAGGTATAGCATGACTGGGTCATATGGTAAATGTCTATTTAACATTTAAAAATTGGTTTTTTAATAGACTCTTTGCCAAAGCAGCTTTACCCTTTTACATTCCCAGCTGTAGGGCAAGGGAAGTCCAGCCTATCTCCGTGCTGGCCAGCACTTGGTATGGTGTCTTTTTCAGTTTTTGGCAGCCCTGGTAAATAGTGATACATCCTTATAATTCAATTTGCTTTTCCCTAATGAACAAGGATGGGGTATCTTTTCATGTGCTTATTTGTCTTCCATTTATCCTCTTTGGTCAAGTCTAAAACTTCATCCACTTTAAACTATTAGTGAGTATTGTCAGTTTCTTACATATTCTGAATAAAAGTCTTTCGTCAGGCACGAAATTTGCAATTTTTTTTGCAGTCTCTGACTCATTTTTATATCCTCTTAGTAGTGTTTTATGAACAACAGACACTTTTAATATTGAAGTTCAATTTATCAGTTTTTTTCTTTCCTGAATATTACTTTTTCTTTTAATTCATGAAATTGCAAAATACAAGGTTATTTCCCCTTAGGTTTTCCACTAGAAAATTTTTAGTTTTAGGTTTCAAATTTAAGGCCATGATTCATTTGAGGTAAGCAGTTTGTGTGTATGTGAGGTACAGGTCAAAGTTTTTTGGCTTTTTATTTGTTCATTTTGCGTATTGTTAGTCAACAGTTTCTGTACCACTTGTTGAAGTGATTGTCTCTTCCTCGTTGAATGGCCCTAACATTAAGCAGAAATTCAAACTGGGCTTTATTCAGTTCTATTGTTCTTTTTATCTTAACTCTAATACGACACTGTTTTACTTATTGTAACTTTGTAATAGAACTTGAAATATGCTTCTGTTGGACCTATTATGTTTTTCTTCTTTTGTCAAAGTTTTTATTTTTTAATATCTCCTATGTCCTTTTATATTTATATAAATCTTAGAATAAGCTTGACTATTACTGCAAAAACCCTACTAAAGTTTTATTTAGTATTGCTTTGGTTGTATAGATTGAATTGTGGAGAACTGACCTCTTTATATTGATTCTTCTGATCCATGAACATGGTATATATATCCATTTATTTAGGTCTTCTTTATTCTTATCTATGTTTGCATTCATTGTTATCAGTCACATTTGCATTTTTAAAATATAGAGTGAATACACATCTGTTGTAAAATTTATCCCTAGCTGTATCATGTTTCTGATGCTTAAGTTAGTGGCATTGTTTTTAAACTTCAATTTCTGATAATATATAAAAACACTTTTGATTATTTGTATATTGATCTGTAGCAAACTTACTAAGCTTATTAATAGTCCTAGAAGCTTTTATGTAAATTCAGTAGGATCTTCTACATTGACGATATGTCATCAGCTAATGAAATTTTATTTTTTTACTGACTGTATATCTATAAATGCTTTTTTCCTTATATTTTTCCAAAGGCTAGAACGGCTGATGCCACACGGAAAAGAAGTGCTGAAAGTGAATGCCCTTTATTTTTTCTAATGTTCAGGAAAACTCGCTTTTTGCCATCCAATGTGATATTTGCTGAGTCGCCCGAAATCCCTTTATCAGGTTTACACACCGCTTCCATTTCCAGTTTGCTGAGAGATTTAAACAGAATTCGATGCTAAATCTTGTAAACTGATTTTTTTTCCTGTCCTCTATTGTTATGATCAGTTTTCTTTCTTAAATGGTGAATTATGTTCATTGATTTTAGGATGTTAAACTAAACTAACTTTGTATTTTGGTCATCAGGTCATGGTGCTGGTTAATTGATGTGTCAATGTCACAGGATCACAGGGTTCTCAGATATTTGGTCACCATTTTTGTGGGTGTTTTGATGACAGTGCTTTGGATAATATTAACATTTATTTTTATTATTCATTTCATTTTTCCTTTAATTTAGGTCACCCATAGACTGAGTAAAGCAGGTTGTCCTCCCTATGTGATGGACCTCATCTGGTCTTTTGAAGGCCTGACTAGAACAGGCCTCCTGAGAAAGAAAGTCTTCTTCTTGCCTTACTGTCTCTGAACTGAGACACTGGTTTTTATCCTGCCTTCAAATTTGAATTCAAACATTGCCTCTTAAAGAGTCTTGGTCATGCCAGCCTTTGGATGAGAACTATATCATCAGCTTTCCTGGCTCTCAGGCCGTCAGACTCGGACTGGAACCAAACATCAGCATTCCTGGGTCTGCAGCCTGCTGGCTCAGATATTCAAGGACCTCACAACAGTATGTTTCCATTTCTACCTCCCTGGCCTTTATGTCATACATGTACTATTTGCCATATTGTTGGCATATATGTACTATTTGCATGTATATACATTCTATAATGTTGTTATTACATTTTTGTTTTTTTATTTATTAAAAGATTTTATTTATTTTTAGACAGAGGGGAAGGGAGGAAGAAAGAAAGGGAAAGAAACATCAATGTGTGGTTGCCTTTTGCACGCCCCCTACTGGGAACCTGGTCCGAAACCCAGGCGTGTGCCCTGACTGGGAAACGAACCAAAGACACGACCCTTTGGTTAGTAGGCCGGCACTCAGTCCACTGAGTCACGGGGCTACATATTTAAAACAATTGTCTGTTAAATGATTTAAAATATTAAAAATATTTTATATTTGCTCATACATTTACATTTTTTCTGTATCAATAACAAACTTCTATCTGGAATCATTATCCTTCTTTCTGAAGAATTTCTCCTTGGTAGTGCAGATCTGCTAGTAAAGCATTCCTTCAGCTTTTGTATATCTGAGTATATTTTTATATTGACTTCAGTTATTTTAAAAATTTTGATTGGGTCTAGAATGTTAGGTCACAAGGTTTTCATTTTAGGACTTTAAAGATGTTGCTTCAGTGTTTTCTGACTTGCACTGCTTTTTTATGAGCAGTATGCTCATTAAATCCTTCTTTTTGTTCACCTGTACATTGTCTTTTACATGATTTTAAGATGGCCTCTTCATTGCTGATTTTAAACAGTAAGATTTATTGTGCTTCTTGCTTGAAGTTCATTTAACATGTTGCATATGTGGTTTACAGCTATTACCAAATTTGGAAGATCTAGCCTACCTCCTTCAAATATATTGTGTAAAACCTCCTTGCCCCTCAAGGAGTCTAATCACACCTGTATGATCTCTTAAAGATGTGTCACTGCTCATGGTGCTGTTTCTATAAGCTGTTAATTTGCATGAAGGCAAGTTAAGGTTTTTGGTTGCTTATTTCATTCAGATTTTTGTTATTTCTTTTTATGCTCTTAAACAAACCAGTAATTACTTGAATACATCCTGTGGTTACCTAAGGTTTATGTTAATTTTAAGACTATACTATTTGCAATAGTCATTATGAATATCAGACCTGTTTTCTATTTTTAAGTCAATATTATTCTGAATAATATTGTTCATCAGTATACTTTTCACAGTGATGAATTCAGTCAATGAATAAACATATTTCCTGTTAAATGGATGATAATGTTACTGGCTTGGAAATCTGCTGTCACATTAAAAAACTTAATACCATAAAGTTATATTGGCAATATTGTCATATTATTAGACTGTCGCAGAGAGATAATACTACATCCTTAGTGTTGGATGTTTGTGCTTACATTGTCAATTTATATGGTCCTCAGTTTTGTTTGTTTGTAAGGGCCCTCAATTTTTTATTCACTGTAATCATTAGCTATTTTCTTCTTATTTTTGGATCTGAGGCCAGATCCAAAGCCACCGAATTCTATTCTATCTCTACATTTGAGAGAACTACATTATATACACTTTTAGTAAGGCAGAAGTGGAAAGGTTGATACATTATATCAGATACCTACGATTATTCCTCTGAAAAGAAATAATGCCTGTCTTTCCAAACAGTAAGTATGATTTTGAAACAAAACACTGACAAGGTGTCCAGATTCTAAATTCAGCCTTCAGAGTTTTCTGGCTATAAAAATGTTTGTTGACATTGAATGAATTCTACTTATAAAAACAAATAGGATGACATTGTTTTAGCTACTTTTCTTGGTACTGGCTTTATTCCGTATTCTTCCTCAATATAACAATATTCTGTGAGACAAGAGAGAATATCTGTGTGCTCAGTCTTTTGATTTCATGTGAAATGAAGTTGCTGTGCCCCTAAATCAATATCTCTGTGTTGAGTTGATTACATGTTTGACATTTGTAAAAGGATGAAAGAAGTCTGAGATATTACTCCTGTGATAAGTGGGAATGTGCAAGAACAACCCAAATTATAACTAGATAGAGTTGTATTTTTCTTTTCTTGTCAGACTCTACAGTACACAGAATTGGTCTGACTTGTGTTGTAAACTGTAATTAGTGAAAAATTCTAGAGAACTGAGAGGGCCTGTTTAGGTCAGAAAGAGTAACAGCTAAGACTGTCTTCTCAAGAAGGCAAATCAACGCACACAATTATCTACGTTTTGATTTGTTTATAATCCTGTATTTGCTAACCAGAGTATTGTCAACCCCTTTCACCAGGGGTTGAAAGAAACTTATTTTTATATTATTATTGTCTATATTTAGAATTGCTAAATTCTAAGTATTGCTAAGAGCAAGGGACAAGATGTGCTAACATTTATAAGTTAGCACTTATCAGCTACAGAGTCAGAGAAAAGCCTATGTCCTTTTTGAGACTGGCTGAGAGCAAATAACAGACCTTATATAGATGAATTTGATAAAGGAAATCCTGTTCTCTCTTTTGGTGTAGTAGAACTTGACAGGGCATGGTCTGGGAATTCATAACTAGATAACAGATTGGAAAGAATATCCAAAGTGCATCATTTTTGTTATTCAGCAAGAACATGGTCATATATGAAAGGAGATTAAATAGAAAATTCCCAGACAGTCATTTAAAAAGATGTCCTCCAAGCCTTTCCCACTGATCTGCCTCTTCTAGCCTTCAATGTAAAATCGTCAACAAATACGAGGCTGATTTCTCTATAAGGTCACTTAATTGCTTTTTTGTGGCTTGAAAGCAGGGCATTTAAAATTTACTTCTAATTTTGTACTATTTTTGAGATATAATAGCTGAGTGGTTTTCAAATAGGGCAAGGATGACTGTTGTAGGCAAAAGAGAGATACTTGCTGACCTTGGACCTCTTATTTCAACAACTGTTCTACTCTGACCAGTTTATCTTTTCCCATATCATTCTGATTGGAAAGTAGTTACTGCTAAAAATGTTCTGTGATATGTAGGTCAGGTGCAGAGGAAGTATTGAGAAGTAGAAGTAATTGTGTTTTCATTCCTCTTTGTACTCAGCAAATCCTTACTGAGCACCTATGTAGTCTGACAGCCACAAACCACAGAAAGTATTCTCTGGTTTTTAGTGGAAACAAGCTGATCAGAAAGAGGTAAGGTGTCTGCTCTGGTGATCTTGGTTGGGCTGTAAAGGATACAAAAAGAGAAATGGAGCCATGAATGTAAAAGTTCATGAAATTAATCTTGAATCTGCCCTCACTAGAGAAAAGTTAATGACTTCCAGTACATAAAAATGCATCACAGATTTATTTGTTTGGATTTTGAGTTCTTTATTGGTACAGTTTATCCTTTTAATATAATTAAGCAAAAGCATTCTTGAGAGACCTCAGTAACCTCTATCATTCTGTATTGCATTGTATATATGATGGTATTAATCAAAGTGTGAAATATGAAATATTTTACATAACAGCTTTGAGGTCCTATGACTTGTCGCAAAACAAAGTCTGGGCCAAATTTTCATGATAAACCATCTATATTAACAATTCATTTGCACATAGTTTCCAAATTATGGATATTAACTTTTCTATAAGGCATACTAGGAGCTCATACATAAATGCTTTCTTTTGGCATTCTTAGTTAACTTAAAATGTCATATTGTATATTATACAATAATTTTCTTTTAGAGGAAATGAATTAAAATTTCAATAGCATTTCCCATTTGGGGAGGAAAACAAAAACAACTAGAAAGTTAGAGAAAATTTCCAAGTTGAGTATTTTGATTTTACAATACAACTAATACACTTCTAATTTATTTTTAGAAGTTCTTTTAGATTAAACATTTAAAGTCATGAAGAAATTAAATAAATATAGTTTTATAATAATGATTTAGTCATTCTGATTGCAGTTTTATTAACCATCTTCGAAGACCATCAAGTTAAACATAAGAAGACTATACTTGAAAAAACAGAGAATCTAAATATTAAAAGACTATATAATTTAAGCCAAAAATACCAATAATTTTTGGTATTTTGATATTTCTACCTCAACACATACCACTAATTTAGACCAAATATTATGTAGTGAATAGGGTCACTAAATAGGGGTTCACATGTCCTGGTTTATAGCCTTCAAACCTAATTCATGACCTTGACAAGCTGATTTGGCCTATGTAAGCCTCAGATGCTACAACTTTATAATGAGGGGACTTTTTTGATCATCTTCAATTTTATGAATGTAAATGCTATGTCAGGATAGCTACTGAATGTTTTCCCTTTATCCTCATGAAATAAACTTTAATGGTTATAGAAAATGTGCTTATCTAAAGATATTTTCATTTGGAGGTATGTCTCAAGCATATCCAGCTGAGAATGACTACAGAATTATGTCTTGCTTATTGTGATGCCAAATAATGGTTCAAGGACTTTGAGAAGTTGTACCTTAGTTCATGAAGTACAGGGTTATAAAAAGCACCATTTCTCTGTCTTTTGACCATGAGCTTTATCTCTTCTAGTGAGTATGAGCAATACAACTTGTATATAGCCTTAAATAGATCTCTCTGTCTTAAACAGAATCTCATTAGATAGAAAATGGATGGTAGATGACTGATAGGTTGATAGATAGATCATAGAAAGACATATACAGAGAGATAGATGAGTGATTATCAGGAATGGCTACCTAGGCTGAGGGACTTCAGTGGACTGACCTGGCAGTAAATCATACCCAGAGCAATGAAGATCCAAGTAAACTACAAAAGGCAGATTTACTAGCTGATCTGGTAATGTTGAAAGGTATGTTAGCCAAAAGCCTTATACAAACTATATATCTGAAACACATCACATACTGTCTCAGCAATATTTCATGTTCAAATGAAGTTTAACATTGAAAAATTTGAAAGTCAATTAAAATATTTGTTGCAGTTTCTGAACGAGTGAAGTGGGATTACCTGTCATGACACGTGCAACTTCTATGGAACACTCCTTCGGACGCACTAATTCTGAGTCTTACATAGCATGGCGTGGCTCCTATGCTTGATACTCAGCGTGTTTGCTCCTTCTCTGTCCTGAAATCATCCGACCCACATGCGTTATCTTTTCTTCTTTTGTGTTTATTTTTATAGCTTTCTCATTGCCTTTTGAGGTAAATGAGTTGCTATTTTCTAATGTGTTTCTAATTCTCTTCACTCACAATGGAAATTATGACAACAAAGTGGGGTGTAAATTCTCACATACTAATAAAAGTTTATTTTTATTACACTGACAAGTATAAGGACATGAGATAAAAATCAGACACCCGATGTAAGCATATAACTGGGAATTGTAATAGAGGAGAATTCTAATCTACCCCACCATTCTTTTGACATCGCTTCTGTCTGTGCTGACTCTGACTAATGTGTAGCTTGTAGATGAACAGCATGTTTGTATAAAAATCTTAGGAATTAACTTCAAAAGACACAAACTCCAACCTTCAGGGATCCCAGCTCTGGGAAATTTGCTGACCTTCAGCCGTGGATCCAGATGTCATGAAGCCAAGATGATGGGAAGCCAGGATAGCTAAAGCAGGGTGATGATGCCTGTCGGACCATCACTTGCCTTATCAGAATAAACTATGCTAGTCTGCATGTAGAGAACTTTTCGACTCCTTCCCTTGATTTCTTTGTTGTGTTCCTTGCTCTTCCTTATAAAAAGCTCTGCCTCCATTGAGATGTGGAAATGGGCTTTGAGACATGAGTCCTCCATCTTCCCAGGGAGATGGGCTTTAAGACATGAGTCTCCCAGCTGCCAGATGGCCAGCATTCTGAATAAACCTCATTCCTTTACATCAACACCTGCCTCTCAAGTGTTGGCTTTCATATAAGCAAGTAGCTGGACCTGCTTTTAGTTACAAGCAGGTGTCAATATCCTAGAGGTCCAATGAGAAAGGAAGATGAAGTCTCAGGGGTTCTTCTTGACTTTATATATTATAATACAAATCGGATAGCTATTAATCAGTAGATCCAAAGCAGATATGCACAATTATGTGAAGTGAGTAGAGACATGAAAATTGTGTCTGTAGAAATGCGGGCTGCAAGTTCCAGGGATCCCATGGCAGGAAGTGGAAAGATGGGCAGTGATCTGGCATTAAGAATCTAGGGTGAAAAAAGAAGAATCGGGGTGCAGACTTCATTGAACAAATTAAAACTACAAGGAGGAGAATATGAAAACAAAGTGGCTTCTAGATGCTCTCACGTGTGCCTGTGCTGATCTCCTTCTGGTGCTGAGCCATCAGCTTTGGGAACTTGTGTTTTCATAGGATTTAAAAATGGTCAGGGCCAGCCTCAAGTTTGGTGGATGAGAATCGTCATTATTGTGGTGAAAATGGAGCAAAAATGAACCTAGGAGTTGTTATCATAATTAATAATTATAAAAATTTAACTATATTTATCTAGATTATGTATAGGCTTCTTCATAATATATATGATTGATCTGTATGAAACTTTCACACTCAATGATTTTTGATGTACTTAAAAGGCAAATTCTTATAATATAAAATAACATACAAATAGACCATTAACATTGAGCAAAAACCCTCTACAGTCTCCCCTGCTTTTCACCTTACACATTTATTAGAATTCATACTCATATTTTGGTAATAGCCATTGATTATAGGAAAACAGTAAAAAAAAAAAAAAAAACCTTAAAAAAAAACTCCTTTTAGAAGTTACCATGGAGGGGAGACAAGGATATTTACAAATACCTAAGATGATGATAGATAAAAGTAGTGAACAAGTGCCACCCACAGTTCACAGTTTTATGCATATCCATAACATACACTTATGACTGTTTCATTTTAGTTTTTAAAAGATCTTATTTATGTTTAGAGAAAGGGGAAGAGAGGGAGAGAAACATTAATGTGCGCTTGCCTCTCACACATCCACAACCCAGGTATGTGCTCGGACTGAGAATTAGACTGGAAATCCGTTGGTTCACAGGCCATCACTGAATCCACTGAGCCACACCAGCCAGCGCTGACTATTTTAAATAAGAGAAAACTTAGATGTGGAGAGTTTTAGGAACTTGTTCAAGGCTGCAAAGCTCATCAATTGATACAGTTTCATACTCAAACTCAGAGGGCACCTGACTCTCACTCAGTGTCCCAGCATCATCTCAAATAGACCAAAGTGCTGTTGAGATGTGAATATAAATGTAATAATTTCTGTTGGGTAGTTGGAAATAAATGAAACACAGATATAAGCTCTAGAGTAGAGATAATATTTGTTTTGGCCTTGCTTAAAGAGACATTTGCCTGGCAGAAAATTGAGGGTAAGAAAGGATGTTTTAGATAATGACTATATTCATTTAGTCATATTCATTTAGTGATATCCACTATATTCATATCACAAATATGCAGAAACATAAAAATATATGGGATAATTAGGAAATATTGAGAGGCCAAATTGTGCCTAGGTATCTGGCTCCATGGGATGGGAGGAGAATGAGGAGGCTGGGGTGGTGGAATTGGGCTCAGCTGTGAATGTCTCTGAATGCCTCATGCAAAATAAATTTATTTTTTACCTTTGACAAATTTTTAATGAAATCACTAAATAATTAAATCATTTTTGTATGCTTGATTGTGAATGAGGGAAAATGAGGGCTTCACATTCTGCATAAGCTTTATCAGTAGGGTGGGGTCATTCCAGAATCAGGAACCCATTTCAAGGTGGTGGGACTAGCAGATCTATTGAGTCTTACTGGGTGAGCAAACTAAGAGTTACTACAATTTGTCTACTGAGTCCTACAGGGATTTTCTAAACAAGCACAGCTGTGTGCACCACAGGATGAGGATACGTCAGAAATAAGGTGTAAGAGAAGAGAGTTGGCAGGATGTCTGGTTAAGGGATGACAACTTCCAGTATAGGCCTGTTGGCATTGAAAAAAGTCACAAAGAACATATGTGTTGGGTATTCATACTCAAGATGTGCCTTTGATAACCCATTGTGGTGTAGAAAAATATTAGATTCTGTATTTATATAATTCATCTAAAACTCTAACCTGCACTTTACAATTTTATTATGCAAATGTGTATCCCCAGATTTAGTTGTATGACCATTCTCTTCACTTCTTTTTAACAGGAAGTGTTCTTTTAATTATCCTTAAATCTACAGGTTTCCCTTTTACCCCTTCTTTTGTACAATCTATATGGGAAATATTACCCTAGTTTCTTGAGGACTTGATGTTTTTCTTAAATAACTTTAGTCCTACAGCACCGAGAGTACTTACCTGCAACAAATGGGAAACATATTATTTTTTGTTAATTAAGATATTAGAATTGGTAATGAAATTTGTTATTTGCAGCTAAAAATACAGTTATTAATATAAATTATTTAGAGGCATTAGTCACACAAATTGATGAAGTACTATTAGAATATATTCATACCAGTCAAATTAATAATTTCAGGTACTTTTCAGCCATTAGGGAAAGACATCTTTAATTTCTGTTCTATTTCTAAGGTTTAAATTTAGCACACAAATTTCATATATTTTAGTATAAGTAAAGGCTGAATTGTTACAAAGACACTGAGGTCAAGGCAACATAATGATTTCAAGGGTATTTAAAAAGTAGGCATTTCTGTCAAACACTTTTTTCTGTTTTCTGTGACCTGTTAATTACTTAACACAAAAAGAGTGATACACTAACTGAATAAATTAGTCAGTAAGCCAAAAAATGTAATTACTAAAAAGATTAGATATAACTTCTCAGTTATTTTCTGGTTCTTCTTAGTTTTAACAAGTTATAATCCAGTTTTAGGTACTTATTATTTACTGAGGTAGAATCTTTAGGATGTCAGATTTTGACTATTGAGTCATAAGAATTTGATGTTATATTCATATTTTCATGTCAGAGTTGATGTTCCTTTAAAATGTATGTTATATTATCATTATTAGTTATTTTAGGCTACATACATCTTTTAAGAATAACATGATGTTATTTCAAACATATTTATCAATAATAAATATTGAACAATTAACTAAAATATATTGTTGCAGATACTTACCAAGATTTTACAAAAATAGCTAAATACATTGTGGGATATCCAGACAATGAAACATTATTCTGTAATAGAAAAGCTAGCAAGCCATTAAAAGACATGGAGGAAACTTAAATGAATATTGCTAAGTGGAAAAGCCAATCTGAGAAGATTCTATACCATGTGATTCTAACTGTATGACATTCTAGAAAAGGCAAACTATATAAAACCAATAGTGATTTCCAGGCATTGAGGAGTGGAAAGATAGATGAATAGGGGATCACAGAGTGTTTTCAGACCAGTGAAAATACCCTGTATGATATTGTAATGATGAACATATTATTTATACATTTGTCCAAACCCATATAACATACAGCACCAATAGTGAACCCTACGGTATAGAAATATTTTAATGAAAGGTCCTATCTAGTTCTTTAAAGTAATAGAAAAAATGTATAGGAATTAAAAGGAATATATAAACTTCTTCTTGTCTATGATTATATGAGGTCTGCCTAGGAAGTATACATCCATTTAATACGAAAAATAGAGATATTTATTGAAGAAGGTGCAAAATACAAGAAACATTGTATGCAGGACAATGACACATAGGTCCCCTTCAAAGTAGGCACCGTGGGACCTCACACAGTTCTCCTAATCTCCATCAGCTACCCCATTGTATTTTTCTGAATCAAATTGACAGTTTGAAATCTCTTTCCTTCCAAAGTTGATTTTAGTTTTTGGGAAAGCTAGAAGACAGAGGGTGCCAAATCTGGGCTGTAGGGAGGCCAAGTCACCTAGATGATTTGATGTTTCACCAAAAACCTCTGCATGAGACGTGATGCATGAGTGGACAAGTCGTCACAATGAAGCTGCCAATCACCAGTTGCCTGTAGCTGCAGGCTTCTGAACCATCCAATTAGTTTCTGCAGAAGAATGTTCAAGCTTAACATAAAATTAGACGCAGACTCGTTGCTCTACTCAGTCATTTTAAATGTGATGGTCACACAGTACGCATGCACACTCAATGGCGTCTACCACCCCCACTGACTAGTACAGTAAAGTCATCATTGTTCACTCATGCACATTCCAGTCCACCTCCTTGGCTGCCAGGTTACATCAATGTCACGCAAATCATTCTGGTTATATTAGCAATGATTGGATTTTTTCTGGACAGACTTGAATGATTTTGATATGAAACATCCAAAGAACCGACCTATAAATTATTCAAATTAGTTAATGCATTTAGCATGATCACTGGTTACAAAGTCAAGATACAAAAGCAACTAGAGCTCTATTTACTAGCAGCAAAAATTCATAAAAATATTTAAAATTATGTGATAACATTTTATTATATAAGATAAAACAGTATCAAGTACATGTAATAAATGTAACAAAAGGTGTTCAAAACCTCTACAAATGAACCTACAAAATGTTATAGATAGAAAAAAGTAAAGGGATATGCTACATTTATGAATTTGAGGCCAATATTGTAAAGATGTCCATTTTTCTCAAAATACTCCCTATATTAAATACCATCATAGATTTCAGCAATATTTTTGGGTGTGTTTGTGTATGTGTGCATGCAATACAAAGGGCCACACACAACCATGGTGGTCTTGAAAAAGAACAGAGTGGAAAGACTTATTTTTATGGATATCAAAAGTTATTTTAGAGCTTTTTTGCCAGCAGTCTTATCTTAAAATGCACCTCATTGAGGCCTTCACATGGAAAATGTGTCACTCTGTGTAACTCAAATTTATATTAGTGACAGAACTTTGATGTCCTGACCTAGTAGAGGGTGAAATGGCTTTTAACCTAGATTATTCCCATTCAAATAATTCTCTAAAATATAACTTTATAGTTTCCTCTAAAAATACATAAATTTGCCAAATCTTTTTATCAATATTAAAGTTACCTTCACCTTAATTTTCATAAGCCTTATAAATAAGTTTAAAGATAATATACCTGGACTTTTACTATTAATACAAATATTCAAACATTGTAGTATTGGAAAGGCCTGGAAAACAGATGAACAGAACATAGAAAAATAGGCTAATACATAAATGGATGGTTGATTTACAGCCAAATTGTACTATACAAAAGAAAGGAAATAATCTTTTCAATAAAATAATGCTATCTAATTGGATGTACCTATTAAAAATATCTTAATTTCTACCCACTACTAGCATGAAAATTTCTAATTAGAAACAGAAAAAACCACAATATTAAGTCATATACTGACAAATAATATTTTTAATTTGACAAAGTGCAAGTCCTCAGAATATTTAAAGGACTGCTACAGATTAAAAAAGTGATGGAGAAATAAACAATCAAATTACCAACCGAACAACACATCAACCCAATTATAAATGGACACTAGATATAAAGGGGAATTTTTGAAAAAAAAAATCCAAAGAGTAAGATTATATTCAATCATGCTTAACTTCAGGGAAATGCAAATTAATCACTTGAGACACCACAGAACAACAAGATGGTTTAAATTAAAAATACTGACAACATCATTTGTTGGCAGCAATGGGAAGCAATATCAGCCTAACACACTCCTTGTGGAAGTATAAATTCAAAACCTATTTGGAAGAATAATCTAGTACTATCTACTAATGCTAACATTTCATATAATTTGATGACGCAATTTGACTCCAAAGTTTATACCCAACAAAACTGTAAACACATGTGCAAAAATCCTTATATGAATAATATTAATATTGGAATTACATATTGCAAACAGCCAGCAAGAGTTGAACAGATAAATTATGGAAGTTTCATAAAATGAGTAATATACAGTAATGAAAATGAATTAAATATCTCTATCCCCAGCAGCATGGATCAAATGACAAATAAAATAGTCAGTTGAAGGAAAATGGCCACAAACAAATAGGTTGCAAAATTTTATTTATACGAAGTTATGAAACAGGAAACACCAATATGACATTTGAAATCAGAATAGGAGTAACTGTTTAAAAGTAGGATAGGGTAACCATTAGGAAGGGACAGAAGAAGAGCTGCTAGAGTCTCTCTCTCTCTCTCTCTCTCTCTCTCTCTCTCTCTCCCTCTCCCCCCTTACTTTACTAGGTTACACAATTCATCAAGGTATACATTTTTAATTTGCAAATTTTTTGCATGCATGGTGTTTTGCAATAAACATTTATGTTACAATTTTCATGGTGAAATACATTTGAGAAATACTTTTGGGAAATGTGTTAAAATGTAATATATACCAGAAATTTTTAAGCCATTAATATACTAATTTATATTTCCTCTCTATAAATATAATAGTATATTTCCACTATTTCTTAAGTTGGCTTCTAGAAAATACATATTAAGAAATATTCATATATGTGCTAAATTATTTGCTATGGCATATACAGTTTTTTATGATTTAATTCCTACTAACTCTCTCAATCAATATTTTGTTCTATATCTGGGTTATTTTCTATATGTAAATCAAACTTAGTTTTCTGTATTCTTGAAATAAACTTAGCCATCTCTTTCATCCATTCCTTAACAATACAAATATTTTTTGTCTGAAATATTTTTTTATCTATAACATAGCTAACCTCTAACAAATTTCAAGACTCAAAACGTTGTCATCTCCTTCAAAAAGACTACCATAAATCACCTTGTCTGTGGGAAATGTTCTCCCTTTTTCCTTATAGCAACCCGGCCTCACTCTGGTATAGCACTTGTGATACTGGGTGGAACATTAGAATATGAGCACCATGAAATCTCACTCCTCTTTGATCTGAAGCATCTATCACAGTTTATACACAATGAAGTTCAAATGAGTAAACTTATTACATTTTTGAAATTTTAACCTGCCTCTTCATTTGTAAAGTGGGAAAATAGAGGTTCATTCCAGATGTTTTGATTTTTCCATTAGGTATAAATGTAACTAGGGAGATTCAGAGTCAATGTCAAAATTCAGTTATCCAGATAAACACACATTGCACCTTCATCTTCACCATTTTTGCAGAAAGCAACACAGTGCATTTGACCCAAACTGAGACATTCGCTTTATTTCTACATTGATGCAGCATTTCTTTGACAATAGTAGAATTATATCTCCAGATGCAGATTTCCCTGCAGATAAGGAATAACATATTTTCTATGTGTCTATGTTTTTGTCTAAATTGCTTGGTCAGTACATACCCAAATATGAATTATGCTTAGATAAAGAAGCGCACCAATGAGAGATCAGATGGCTATTTATTTTCCTGCTTGATACTTGGTAGGCTTAGGGTTATTGTGAAGATTACTTGGTGTCATACATGTGAGGAGCTTAGAACAATGCCTGGCACATAGTAAAGCCTAGGTAAATGTTAAGTATTATCATTATTTTCTGAATCTGCAGTTAGTTATTTGTCCTTTTGCTGTTATGGAAACAACTTTAAAGAAGCATAAAAGCACATGGTGTGTTTGTGCAAGTGTATGTTATATGGAAATGAAAAATAAGTAAATACATCAAGCTTTAGCACTAAAATGATCTCAATGAAGAATGAACAATGAACCTTACATTAACACCAATTTCTTATTGTCATCCTGCTCAACTGTGCAAGAGTTTATGTATGCTTGGCAAGCTGGAACAGATACAACTTAGCCAATAATACTTTCCCTATCCCCCCTTATGTTCCCTGCTATGGTTATAAAGAAATTGTTACCATGCTCAGGAGTCATTGATTGTTTGTAAACATGAGTGAGAATCATAAATCATAAAGTTCTAATGTTGAAATGGCTCTATCTTAAAATGAAAGAGTAAGAAGTGCCAATATCTCTGAAAACTTGTAAATGAGTAGCTTTCATCATAGCCTCAGAGTCATCCTAAACAGAGCAGTTGAGCTGAGAAGTATTATATGCATGAAAACAATTTTCTGCAAACAACATCAAAGAACTCTTAAAAGAAGTCTTTGTGTTCTTTTGTAAATGATCTGTAGAACCTTTTGACATAGCATACATGAATAAACTTTAATGAATTGGTTATGAATTGTATAAACCATAGCAGCACAATTTGTGTTTAAATATGATACGGTAGCTTTATTTCCAAGAGAGGACTGGTTAATTTTCCTTCAGCTTCCAATTTGCAATAAAATGATAATTACTCTACCAAATAAAATAGATTTAATGACACATTGATTTGTATTATTGATTAGATAAAATGTTTTTTTTAATAAAAATGTTCTCAGGTGACCTATACTCATTAGAACTCTCCTATTACAAAAAATTATGTTTCAGACTAACTGCTATTTTATACCATACACTGCAATTATTATCAATATATTTTTCCAAATGGTTAATTTATGTTTCTGTTACTGATAGGATTAATTATGTAATTCAATTTTAGATCTGAAATGTATGCTGTAACTTTATTCATCTCTAAAAGTTATTTTATAATACAAGATATTATTTTCCTAGGAATGATGAATAAAAGTACTACAAGCTAGCTAGCTTAACATGACAAAAATGGATTGTCTTACAGGTCTGGAGACTAGAAGTCTGAAATCTATAGGGCGGGGTCATACTCCCTCTCAAACTCTGGGTAGAATTTTCCATGCTGCCTTACATCCCCATGATTTGTTCATTTTATAATGAACTTCCCCTTTTTTTAAGAACACCAGTTAGATTAAGGCCCACCCTAATAACCTTATTTTAACTCGATTAGTTCTTCAAAGAGCCTGTTTCCAAACAAGGTCATGTTTTGATGTAATAGGGGTTAGGACTTCGACATATCTTTTCTGGGGGACATAATTCAACCAAAAACAGCTGTTGATAAATGTCATGTGAAGATGTGGACATTGATCCAGTTGTTTTCGTTTTAAAAATTTGGGGTAGGAAACATTCATATAGCACATCCAATATAGTTCTTCTTGATTCAGATTGGACAATAACAAATTCTTAGATTTGAGGAAGGATTCATGTTTTTTCAAGTACTTTGTTCTCATTGTGAAAAGAAGAGCCCTGTTGTATAAGCACTGTGTGCTGACCGATTGAGCAGCTGGAGCTTCAAATGAAACAAAGACCTAAATATAAGACCTGAACCAATAAATTACACAGAAGAAAACATAGATACTAAATTTATGGACCTGGGTCTCAGAGAACCTTTTATGAATTTTACCCCAAAGGCAAGGGAAGTAAAGGTAAAAATAAATGAATCAACTATACCGAACTAAAAAGCTCCTGCACAGCAAAAGAAACTGCCAACCAAACTAAAGGGCAACCAATTGAATGGGAGAAGATATTTGAAAATAACAGTTCTGACAGGGGTTATATCCAAAATATAAAAATAACACAAATAATTCAACACCAAACAAACAAACAAATAAACAAACAAGCCAATTTAAAAATGGGCAGAGGACCTGAACAAACACTTCTCCCACGAAGACATACAAATGGCCAACAGACATATGAAAAGATGCTCAACTTCACTAGCTATTAGGGAAATGTAAATCAAAACTGCAATGAGATGCCACCTCACACCTCATAGAATGGCTATGATCAACAAGACAAGTAATAACATATGTTGGAAAGGTTGTGGAGAAAAGTGAACCCGTGTTCACTGATGGTGGTAAGGTAAACTGGTACAGCCACTATAGAAAACAGTTTGGATGCTCCTCTAAAAATTAAGAATGATGTTACCATATGACCCAGCAATCCCTCTTCTGTGTATCTATCTGAAAAATTTTAACACATTTATTCACAAAGACACGTGCACCCCTATATATTCATTGCCGCAGTATTTACAGTAGTCAAGACATGAAACAACCAATGTGTCCTTTGATAGATGATTGGATAAGGAAGATGTGGTACTTATATAAAATGGAATACTACCAGCCACAAAAAAGGAGAAATACTGGGATTTGTGACACATGAATAGACCTTGAGAATATCATGCTAAGAGACATAAGGCAGAAAAGGTTAAAAACCATATGATTTCACTCACATGTGTGATATATAACTGAGAGCAATAAATGAACAAATAAACAAACAAACAAAACAAAAAAAATCCCTCTTAGACACAGATATCATTTTGGTTCTTACCAGAGGGGTTGGGGGTGAGGGAGTGTGAAGGGTAAATGGGTCAAATATATGGTGATGGAAGAAGATTTGACTTTGGGTGGTGGGCCCACAATGAAATATGATGATCATGTAACATAGATGTGTACACTTGAAGCCAATATGATTTGAATAACAAATGTCATTCCAATAAATTCGACAAAAAAAGAAAGAGAAACCCTCTCTAATCCAATTTAGTATCAGTCCTATGAAGACATAGGGGCATGAGTAAGCCTGCTATGTTCTCTTGAGTGGATGTGTTTAATGACATCAAAATGGAGCATAGATCATGAAAAGATTGTAATTCAAGCCAAAAGGTTATCCAAATTTTGATTGAATTTAATTTTTTTAGTATAATACAGTAATGAAAGCATACTACTCTTTGACATTTGTATTTTTAATCAGTTGTTTTCATTGTAAAAGCTATTGGTCAATTTGTAATCCTTCTTAATCTGTTGACTCACATTTAGATAGCTTTCTGTGAAAAGTAATTTGTTTGGTAAACAGACATGTATTCTCAAGCTTTAGAATAGAAAATGAGTATTAGATGGTATTAATGTTTTCAGGGCAATACTCTGCTGAAGCCTTTTAATAGCTTTAAATAAAAAAATTATTGTTTTGTTGGTATTGCCTACAAAATGAGTTAACATCATTCTACTTCATGGATGCAGATGGAATCGCTATCTTTAAGGACCTATCTTGTAAAAGCATGATGTTACAAGGTAAGAAAAAGGATCAGATGTGTACAAAAATTTATTATTCTTAAAAAAATCTGTCATAAAATCCTACGAATGTTTCTTTGTGATTATGTCCATGTGAAACATTGATTTTTCTTAATATGATTGATCCCTAATTTCTGAGGTCTAACAGCTTCTAATTGACAACAAACTCAATGGAAATCAAGAATACAAATCTGCCACCTAAAAATTTCCAAATAAGCTGTACCAATATTAATTTAGTGTCCAGAATTTTCACTAATTAGGACTTATCTGCAATATTCCATTTTAGTCTAGTAAGAAATCTATTGTTTTGAAAACTTTCAAAATAGTTTTCTTTCACTGCTGAATTGCCAGATAGTCCTCCAGACTGTCATGGGGTAGTCTGTCTCTTGGAGACCCTTATATCTCCCAAGGCATATCTGACTGTGCCAAGGATCGAATAAAACTGTGACTTTCCCTTGAATGATTCCCTATATTGTATTAGATCATATAATTTCTGGGCATCATGCCTTAAAAGTCAACTATTTGTTTTTCTTTAAATATCTGAAAAATGTAGTGTTTGTGTCAATCTTGGTTCAGGCTAGGGTAAACCAAAATATTGTTTTCAAAAGATATTTTCATTCTGACATTTTTTCTGTGGTTTATCAAATTGGATTCAGATGCCCTGTCCCAGTGTAGCCACATGTATGTCTTTGCTGAATATCTTTAAATGGTTGCTGAGCTTGTAATAAGCATAGCTGTAATGATCCTATTTCAAAAGAATTATGCATAATTAGGTCATAACAAGGGCTAAGTATCTGGCATAGAAAAATTGCTCAATGGCAGGAGAACCTTGAAGCTAAAGCCAAACCCTTTATTAGTTCTCTTTGTTTATAGTATGTGGTCACTGCGGCATTTATGTGAACCCTGTAAAGGCTCCTTAAAACTTATGCACCCAGAGCTTCAATGTAAGCTATCTATCCATGTTTCATGTATGTATGTGGGGGGATGTATGTGTATATTTATCCACTGATCTATCATTTACTCCTTATTTTTCTTTAATATCATTTGTTCCAGAAATACATTATAAATATTAACATGGGTCATGTTTAACAAGCTTTATGAAGATTCCTACTGACTGTGATTTATTTTATTTATTTTTAAAAATATTTTATTGATTATATTACAGTTGTTCTCATTATTCCCCCTTTGCCCCCTTTCCACCCAGCACCTGCCGCTCCCTTAGGCCATCCCCCCCACCATTCTTCATGCTCACAGATCGTGTGTATAAGTTCTTTGGTTACTCCATTTCTTACACTGTACTTTATATCCCCATGGCTATTCTGTACTACCAATTTGCACTTCTTAATTCCCTCACCCACTGCCCCACACCTCCCTCCCATCTGGCAACCATCGAAGTGCTCTCATATTCATTATTCTGTCTCTGTTCTCCATGTTTGCTTAGCTTGATTTTTAGACTCAGTTGTATTTATTGCTATTTTATTGTCATAGTTTTGATTTTCATTTTCTTCAATGAAATATTAAGTCCCTTTAATATTTCATATAATAATGTTTGGTGATGATGGACTCCTTTAATTTTTTCTTGTCTAGGAATCTTTTTATCTGCCCTTATATTCTAAATGATAGCTTTGTTAGGTAGATCAATCTTGGCTGTAAATTCCTGCTTTGCATGACTTAGATTACTTCTTGCCAATCCCTTCTAGCCTACAAAGTTTCTTTTGAGAAATTAGTTGACAGTCTTATGGGAACTCCCCTGTAGGTAACTAACTTTTTTTTAATATTCTCTCTTTACTTTAACCTTTGGCATTTTAATTATGATGTGTCTCAGAGTGGGCCTCTTTGCATCTGTCTTGTTTGGTACTCTCTGTGCTTCCTGGACTTGCATGTCTATTTCCTTCACCAAATTAGGGAATTTTTTTCATTATTTTTTCAAATAGATTTCCAATTTCTTGCTCTTTCTCTTTTTCTGGTACTCCTATAATGCGAATGTTGGGACGCTTCAGGTTGTCTTAGAGGCTGCTTACAGTATCTTCATTTTGGGGGGATCTTTTTTCTTCTTCTTGTTCTAAGTGGTTGTTTTTTGCTTCCTTGTGTTCCAAATCATGGATTTGATTCTCAGCTTCATCCATCTAATATTGTTTCCTGAAAATTGTTCTTCATCTGAATTAGTATATCCTTCATTTCTAACTAGATCTTTTTTATGCTGCTGAGGTCTTCACTAAGTTCCTTGAGTAGTGTTTTCAGCTCTGCATCTGATAGATTGCTTATCTGCATTTCATTTAACTCTTTTTCTGGAGTTTTGATCTATTCTTTCATTCAGGCCATGTTTCTTTGTCTCCTTGCTTTGGCAGCCTCCCTGTGTTTGTTTCTATATATTAGGTAGAGCTGCTTTCATTCTGTGTCTTGACAGTGTGGCCTAATGTAGTAAGTGTCCTGTAGGGTCCGGTGGCACAGCCTCTCCTACCAACCAAGCTGAGTACTCGAGGTGTGCCCTCCATGTGTGCTAGGTATACCCTCCTCTTGTAGTTGAGCCTTGATTGCTCTTGGCAGGTCAATGGGAGGGATTTACCCTTGCCAGTCACCAGTAAGGATTATCTGTTACTACAGACCACCAACCTCCACCCTCCAAAGAGGATCAGCTATGCAGGAGCAGGGTGGTGGTGCTCTGACAAGGTCTATAGCTGTTCACTGGGTGTGCAGGTTCTGGGGTTTCCTGGGTGGTGAAGGCCAAGGTCAGCCACCAACTGTATTTTGCCTGGGGCTCACCCTGCTTGAGCTTAAAGCAATCTGAGATGGCTGCTAATTGTGCTGAGCTTGGAGATTCCCAGGTGCAGTCAAGCTGTAAATCTGTGCTGGCTGCTGCTAGTGCTGGGTCTTGGACTCACTGAGGCCAGCTGTTGCTTGTTTGAGAGGATTTAGGAAGTTGTGCTACATTAGCCAAGCCCAGCTATTTATATGGAAAAGTAGCTTGGGTAGGCCAGTAATTTGGGTGCAGTAGTCTCTCTGGGGATCTCCAACGTGGGTCAAACAGTGTTAGCCAGGTTGATGGAGTCTCACATATGGCAGTAGCTTACTGGTGCTATGGCTCTGTGGCTCTGTATAGAGAGGGTTTAGAAAACAGACAATGGCCTCTGCTCACTTGATGCTAGACACTTCAGTGTACCATGGTGACTTTGAAGCTGCTACCCTGGTGCTAGAACCCAGAGGGAGTGAGTCTGAATAGGTGAGTCCATGTGTGGGTTATTTAAGAGGAACTGCTTGGGGCTCCAAAAGTTTCTTCCCCTTACTCAATCTCCACTGCTTTTTGTAGCCAGAAGTTGTGGGGACTTACCTTCCTGGCTTGGAAGCCTGGGCTGCAGGGCCTGGTGTGGGGCTGGAACTCCTCACTCCTGATATATCCCTCCTGAATTTTTATCCACTTCACATGGGTATGTGGCCAGCCCTTTCTGCGTATATGCCCCACCGACAGGTCTGGATGGATGGGGTTTCTTTAATTCCGTAGTTGACAACCTTCTACTCAGCTTGATTTCTGATGGTTCTGAGTGATGGTTGTTCTATATTTTAGTTGGAATTTTAATGTGATTATGTGAAGTTGTGTGAAGAGGCAGCCATGTCTACCTACACTGCTATCTTGACTGGAAGTAGACTGTGATTTATTTTAAAAATATATTATGTTGTGTTCTAAAAATTAGAATTGCATCTTTGAATCTATCACATTAAGCATTATAAAGTTAAGAATTGATTAATATTTATGGGTTTGAATTTAGGAAACAAACAGAATAAAACAATTACCTATCTCTCATCCTGACTTGCCCTAACTTTCTAGTCTTGACATCTCCATATGGTCTTTTCTTTTTTTAAGTGTTTAGAAATTTATTTTGTCAGAAACCCCACTTAGAGATTTTCTGTTTCTGCTGCATAAAGTCTTCCCTTTTATTGTCTTCACAACCAATATATACAGTGTAACTCTGATGTTCACTTGTTTGATTACTGATTTACTTTTAATATTTCCAAGCTAGATTACAAACTACTGTCAGACAGTGACAAAGTTTTAATGGCTAATTATCGATTAAGCTTGGAATAGTGCCATAGATGAAATAGGCATTAAACGAATGTTGACTACTTTTTCTGCATGTATGATTAGTGTACTGGTTTTAATTGGGAGAGAAAAGTGATGAAAACCATTCATACCTTTCTCTTTGGTGTTTTTAAATAAAACATTGGTTGGCTAGTCTTTTATTTTCATGAAATAAAAACAGAGAATGTAATTCCTTAAAATTTCTTTAGACATAGACATATTTTGAAGGTAAAAAAAATTCATCATATAATTAGAACAATGCCATTCAGATCTCATTCAATAGTCCCCAAAAAGTAACTGTTTGCACAATGTATATTTCAGTACTTTATATCTGCAGATGAACGTGATGATAAACATGTTCATCAATATGTTTAAATTATATTTTTTGTTCTTCTATGATTATCTTCAGTTCATTAACATGTATCCAAAGTCATGAATTCTAAGTTGGATAAAGATACCTTTATCACTCAGAAAACTTAATTCGGGTTTGTGAAATTTTAAAAGCTTTATGTAACATTTGTTAGTTTGTGTTATTATTTAAACTTTCTATGTTTTCTGAAATGCACCAATTTATTTTAACACATCAAAATAAAGAATATGAAATAACAAAAAATGTATTAAAGATAAAAGTATATGGAAAATTATTCTTCATTCTGAATCTGTATAACATTAAATGCCCTTTCAATTTCTACAAATTTCCTAATCATATTTTTTCTGTTTTGCATATTAAAATATCACATATATTTTGTCTCATTAAATGACATATTTCATAATGTATTAAAATGGGTGTGTGTGTGTAGATAATTGGATTTATTTGGTCCTTTATGTGACACTTTAATTTGTTGCAGCTTTAATGTGATAATATAAATAAGCTAAAATGAACATAGCCATTATTCTAGTTATTTTATTAAATCATCTGAAACATTGCAAATATTGCCTTTTTAAAAATCCACATGCTTTAAGGAGCTTAACAAAAAAGTTTTCTGAGAATTTATTATTTATTTTGATGTGGATTATTATTATATCATTAATATAGTTCATACATGTAACTTTTTAAATTTAAAATGTATAAATGTTTGAAACATTTTGAATAACTGAAGTTACATCATGAATACTGGTAAAAACCTGCACGTAAGTTCCCTAATGACCATATTGTTGTCTCTGCTCAGAAAATCTCATACCTTCAGTAACAGTCTATTTTTGAGTTAACAAACAGTTTGGTCACAGCACAAGCAGGATAGCTAAAGGCTTGGGTAATGGGCTATAAAATCTTTTTCATCTAGGTCACTGATTGATTTGAGACTGTCACCAAGGTAGACAGAAAATCAGTGATTGCTGACTTATAAGAACTGTCAAATCACATAAAATAAGAATACGGTCTCATTTCTAGGAGACATATTTCCCATTTACCAATCTAACCTGCATTCACGAGAGCAGGGTGTACAACACGTGTGCATGCACACACACACACAGACACACTCATAATGACTTCTAGGGTTGCTTTAGAACTAAAGTTACAAAACTATTCCAAGTGATACTTCTCCTCTGAAAGTGTAAGGCAGAATAGAAAATATTATACTTCATTTGCCCAAGCTGTGTCATCAGGCAATTTCTTTTCCAGAATTAAGTGGTGCACTTTACTAAGGAAAATACTAACTCTGATTTTTATTTTTGTAGGCTATAGTGAAGTGTAGCAAGTTTCTTTGTTCTTTTACTATATGGCTCTTTAATACTATTCAATATTTGGAGGAAGCAACATTTTGTCTCAATGATTCTACCAAATAAAAACGAAAGAAGAATTTAGTTTGATCAGCAAAGAATGTAGAAATTTACTTAAGTAGTAAAGAATGTGGCTGTCTGACTATGGTATTATGTTACACCTCATGGTTCAGGCATCTTGTTTGCCTTAAATGGTTTCACAAGCAGGAGGGTTGACCCAGAGCAGATTCTCAGTGGCTGCACACAGCACAGCTAAGCAGCAGATTTAATGAGGTTGGAATTTCACACAATGCCTTATTCAAAGGATTCAGGCAGCAGGGAGAGCAGTGGTGATGAATTGCAGTTGCCCATGGCTTTGCATCAAGAAGCAAAACCTTTCTCCACAAACAGTTTATAAAGATCAAAAATAGATGCCAATTACATTTAGCTTTAAGATTTAAACATTGCGGGGTCGAAAATGGAGACTCATGTCTTCCCTTTGTTAGAATGAAGGAAGTCATCTCATGAACTAAAAGTGTAGAACTCTATTTACTCCTCTAAAGTCAGAAAGGATCAAAATGTTTTTCTAACACCTTTGAAATGCTGGGAGTTTCCCTTTTGTTTTCTCAGTTTATGTCTTTATAGCACCTACCACCTTATATTGCATTTCTTTCCCTGTTTGTCTATCTCCCCTACTTAATTTTGAACTCTTTGAAGACAGACATTGGAACACCTGTAAACACTTAATGAATGATTGCAAAGTGAATGTTGAATGATAGTAAATGTAGCCCATTCATATACTCTATGTTAAACTGAGATATAAAAATGCTCATTTTTCTATGAAGCTAATCATCAGCTTTAATTCTGAAAATATTCAATTCTGTGAAAGTTCTCCTCCTTTTGCCCATTGAAAAATAGCCTCAGGTTGGTAATTTTTATAAATCATTATTTTAGACCTGGGGGTAAAACTATAATTACAAAAACAGACCACTTGAGTCTGTGTTATTGGTGTTAGGGCCGAGAATATCCTTCTCTTACATTAAAACTGTGGCTCTGACATTTTTACATAACTGTTGTTTGATCTTGAACACCACTTTCTCAAAAAAGTCACAGGAACCAAAGGGGGTGAGGGGAGGAGTAGAATGATCTTCAGAAAAAGAAAATAATAAAGATGAGGAGGGGTGGGAAAATGGAAGAGAGGGAGAGGAAGGAAGAAAGAATGGAAGGAAGGAAGAATGGAGGGAAGGAAGGAAAGTAGGAAGGAAGGAAAGAATAAAAATAAAAAGAAA
Organism: Trachops cirrhosus; assembly: GCA_028533065.1. Taxonomy (NCBI): domain Eukaryota; kingdom Metazoa; phylum Chordata; class Mammalia; order Chiroptera; family Phyllostomidae; genus Trachops; species Trachops cirrhosus. Next base: position 173,882,195 of record CM052541.1, read on the forward strand.
GAAATCAAGAAGAGAAGAAAAGAAAAATAAAGAAAGAAAGAATAGAAAAACAAAATAAAAGGAAGAAGGAAGGTGAAAAAGAGATATGCCATGATAGTAGGTAGATGTTAACAGACTTTCAGCAGGAAACCGAACGAGAGCATCACCTCACCCTAGGTAGAAGAGTTGATCCAGTGTTGATTCCTAGCCCCAACTTTTGTCTTTAATGTTTATACAAAGACTTGATTCAGTATTGTGGAAGTATTGAATGCTTATTTCACTTTTGATAGAAAGAAGTAGATGACTGGACTCCAAGGTGGTATCAGTAAATGGTGGTCTTCATATTGAGATTATTTCTAAGAGTACATTTTTAATGGAGTCAAGTCATAACTCCCCACCTACTATAGTTATTCTTTTCTAGCATGGTATAGGTTTTTGTTTACTTATTCCTTAAATTCCTTTCTTAGTGTAATAACTAAGTACAAAAGGAGAAATGAGTTTTTTACTCATTCATCCTTGCAGACATTGCAAATTACTATTGTTTTCATGAATACCTTCACTACACTACCTTCACTGAATTCTGACTATAAGTTCTTTTGTTGTTTTCTGCCTTATACCTTTTTCTGTTAAGGAATAAAGTGGGTATACAACAATGGGAAATTTCTGTGTTTGAGGAATGTTCTTAAATCAGATATATGGTAGATTATTGATGGTGGGATTGAGGATAATTTTAATTTAATGTACTCATCTTTGCCCAAACCCTACTATTTTAAAAGAATGCATTGCTTTTGAGAAAATATATGGCTAGAGTAAAGTAGTGTGTTTCAGAAAGAAATAATAAACTCTTTAAAATGGCTTCCATTCACACATTAAATGCCATTTTTATGTTTTCAATCCCTATTTCTAATTCATCATTGGAAGAAAAAAATCTAAAAATATCTAGTATAATAGAGGTTACTCTAACATTTTGAATGTAATTAGAATGGTATTCAAGACATGACATTTTTCAAATTATAATAGATTTGCAGATAAAGAATTATTGATTTCAGATGTGACATGCTTTATTCAATAATGTGTTTAAATGTTATCAAATGATATCTTGAAATATTAATTATAAGAAATCATCTTATATTATTTTAATGTATTTTACTTTATTACATGTTAAAATGTTTTGTCCTTTCTATTAACAAATAAAATTATAATCCTAATATTAAACCGATTATGTTTCAGAACATATTCTATTTTTTCATTAAATACACAGAAAAATTTTGATTATGATGTCTAATTAAAATAATGTAGTTATTCTCATTTTCCCAGAAGGTAAATGTCAGAGTTGAACACATGCATGAGCATATTTACTGAAAGAATATATTTCTTATCCTCTTTGTTTTGTAAGTAATTTATAACTTTTGCTTTTCATTACTTTAAGTAATTATAAGTTAATTGAGATATAGCATAAAATTTATACAACATAAATCAATTATATTAAATCCACATCTTTTAATTTTATTTAACTATTTTTAATTGTTTATTTTAAAATATTAATTATGGAATTTAGTTCGCTCTCTTTTTTGATATTCATCAAATGCATATTAACAGATGCATTGAGTTGAAAAAAATTAAGTGAAACTTTTTCTTATACACAAAACATCTGGTTTGACTAATTAGTATGCTAGTGAGAACAAGCATTACTTCTAAAATTCCAATAACAAAGACAAGTTCCTGAAACAAACTAAATCAGGATACTCTTAAGTTTGAAAAACAAAGAGTAGTTTAAGGCACATAAAAGCATGAATATTTCATCAGAAAAATAGCACTGTGAAAGGTGCTACAGTATTTCAATGTCCCCCACCAATCAGTCCTGAGAATCGTATGTTAGCCAAGGTGTCTACAAGGCAAAAGATTAATAGGTTTGATTAACGGTGATTTGATAAGTCTTGGAAAGTAGGGATTTCACTTGGTGAAATTTGATGAAGCCACCTAAGAAAAAAGTTGGCGTTACCTATGTCTTTCTAAATTTGAACAATCACGGGCCTTATGTTTCAGAATTTGACTCCTAGGTACACATCCAAGACAGACAGTTGCACATGATGGCCAGAGAAACCTATGTGAGAATATCATAACAACAAAATACTGGAAACAATGTGGACACTTACTGTCACAGGCTGAATGAATAAACCACGTGCTATTCACACATTGGCACATACTATAGTTGTCGAAATAAACGAAATATAGCAATGTGCCATAACATGGATGAATCTTCATAATGAACAAACTCATGGTGAAACTTTTGAAAATTGCTTTACAGAAATTGAGAAAGCAAATAACATTAAAAAAAAACCCTGAATCACCAAAAACCTGAAAAAATAAATCTGTGTACAAATTATTGGTGTCAAGTGCTTGGCTTACAGAATAAGTGACAGAATTGTTAAATGAATTATCTATAGAGATAGATGATGAAAAATAATATTTGATGAACACTATGGTATTCTTAGCATAATTGAATTAAAGAACTGAGCATCTTTGCTAAATAGCAAAGTACTTTAAATTGGAATCAGTCCAGTTTTCCTTTTGAGGCTATTAAGTTTATTGAGTCTCTTAAGATCATTGCAGCTGATTCAGATCAATGTGGAAAATGTGACTATTTTGAATAATCATGTTTACCAGTTACATGTATAATATTTTAGACTGGAATCAGTTTCAAGACATTCATTTGGCCCAAATTAGAATGTTTTACTGCAATGCATTTGCAAACCTTCCAGAAACAGTTCACACATGACACAGTTCATAGAACAGACTACTAATTTGAAAATATTTCTTACTGGCAGAAATTGAAATATACATATGAACCATACACTCCAACCCAAAACACAGGTATTGATTTTTTTATTGAATATTTAAGTAAACATATTTATTAAACCCTAGAGCTATTGGTTATTAAGAGTATACATAATTCAGGCTATGTAAGAACAATTAAAACTCCAGCTATTGGGGCTGAAACCATTTTTTTTTTTTCCCCACACGAGAGAATTAGTAATAAAATTCAGAGTAAATTTCCGCTAATGAGCATTTTTGCACTTACTGAGCTTTAGGAAAACAAACTAATCATTTAGCTCCTCCCTCACTGTTTTCTAAAAATTTATTTTCAACGAGGTGTAAAATAAAATGCTACAGTACTACGAATATGCCACACAGATGTCATCATCTCTTTAGTCTTGGCAGAAGCAGCCCCAGGCAAGATTGTGAAGGAAAAGATTGACAATGACATTACCAGACCTACTTTAGGCAGTTTTTCCACCTCTTCAGGGTACTTTTCTTTGCATCTTTAAGGAGCTCCATATCTTTGTGAAATCCCTGACCCTTGCCAATTAAATCTGCTCTCAGCAAAGGGTTCAGTCACACTTGTTCACCCCTCACTGTCAATTTAAGGAAAGGTATTACTTTACCAGAGTTTGACATTTTAAGCCATCTTTTTAATTGTGGAACCAGTGGCTTGGTCCTCTGGAAAGCTGGATCAACTACTGAAGTAGATTTGTCTTCTAATGGAAAAGTCAAAGCCGCCCTGACTTTGTGGAGGCAGGGGGAAGCTTACTAAAGAATCATTTCCGTAAGCAAACATGGCTGATTAGAAGATTAGTGCCAAATTAGTGATTCCGAGGTCACCAATTAAGGCTCCTGACCACTCAGTCAGTGATGATGGCAGTTACTGTATACAGGGCTTGTCATTGTTTGCAGAGCTGTCTCTTAGCTTTATGACCAGCAAAACACATTGTTCAAACTGAGCCCTGTCAACCTTAATTGTTTCACACCAGAGTAGCTCATCTGCTGCTGTCATTTCCCAGGTATTAATATTGATTTGAGCTCACTCCATTGTCTGCTAGAAGCCTTTCTTCTTCCCACATTTGATAGGAATTTTTTTGCCCTATTTCACTCTATCATATACCAATATTTTTAGCATTCAACAGTTTTCTGTGCCCACCATGTGATCAATAGTATATCTGACAGCCTATCTGGAATGTTGGCATTGGCCACACTATTGCTTTAACTTAAATCCTTTCCTAATGTGGCTACATTATAAAATTCCTAAAGGTAAGATTTATATTGGCTTAGGATGGGCACATAATAAGTATACCTTTCTTAAGTAGCCAAGGGGAATTTAGAGCAGAATTTCCTGAAAACAAAAGAAAAGGAAATATATACTGTTTGATGAATACCTCAATTTTAATATAAAATATGCCTGAAGAAGAAAATCTTCTAGTTATAACCATAACTCATTATTTAAAAAGTAGGGGTAGAATCTGGGGGTTGCAATGGATTTCAGGAAAAGCACATTTGGTCAACCAGGATGGTGTTAAATGTGGTTAGAAGAGATATGCAGAAAAAAATCACCAGAAAGATATGGTGGTTTTTCTGCTTCATATTTGTATTATTCACAAGAAAAAATATGTGTGAGTTTACCAATATATTAGCATACCTATGTGGAAGTAGATGTCATATCATATGTAAATACCTATCACATGTACATATGGTAGCATATGTAAATACCTGTTTTCTAAAGGTCTAACATTTCTATCTGTCATCTGTCACCTATCTATCTATTTATTCATCTACCTATCATCTCATCATCTATCTATCTCTTTTGCCAGAGAATGCGAACTATACTACTACAGTACTATTTTTTGGAAATATTTTCTAGGACTTGAAAAAGGTTGTATTTCTTGCTACTTTGTCTTCTTTTCATAGGCACATGAAAATAAAACTATTGACTCACAACATGAAGTTATTGTTCCCACAGCTACTTATTTATTTTTCTTGATTTATTATATGAAGTTGGTTTTAAACTTGTTACCTAAAAACAGAAAACTCTATTATTTTATTATCAATCTCCTAAACCATTCAAGTTTCTGTATATAATTATTTATGAAAGTTTATTAGAATATATAAACATTAGTTTCATTTAAATTCTTTATTGTAATAAGCTTTCAAAAACAAAATTAAATATTAAATGTTCTAGCATATAACTCCAGATATACTCAATATAAAATTGGTAAAATAGGAGCATAAGTAGATATTCATTCATTACCAAGATTACAGAGGGCAGTAGCAATGCAAATGATTGTATTAAATAAAGTTACATTAGTAAAAAATAACTCTAATGCAATTATGATTATAAGTGCTGGATACACAACAAACTTTTTTAGCATTTCTACAGAAATTCATTTAAAGGTTGCAGTGTTGATAGATAATTACACTCAGCTATCTACCCACCTCTTCTCTGGACCTGACAACCAAGATGCAGATTCATGACTGATATGTTTGAACTTGTCAGTTTTAAGAGTAGAAAACTTGCCTTTTTCTGAATGCAACCTGACTACCTTTGGTAATTATAAAGCTTTACTAAGACCAGAGCATGCTTTAGTGCTTTCTAAAATTACAGTGTGCTTTGATGTCCATATTTTTGTAACATATATTTCACTACATCAACTGATCAACATTCTTTTTGAGAGTTACCAACCAACATATACAATGCCAATTTCCAAAACAAAATATGGCAGGTCATCATCACATTTGAAGTTCACATGGAAAGTAGGCTTAAGGGGACCTTACTTTCCTCTAGGAAACTGCATGTCTAAAGAGTCCACCTTGTAATTATGTACAGGGATATTCACCATGACCCTTGTCATAATCTTCTTTGTCTGGATTTCCAGACAAAGATTTTCTTTTAAGAGGGTCTGAAAATGTTTGTGGAATACTAAGCATGTGATAGAGTTAATCACTTCATAGAGATGTTAAGAATCCAGATGACATAGATCTGGATACTTTCATAATAGTTTTAGAATTTTAAGAGTTAAACAATACATAATAATTTAGGTAACACATAAATACAAAGTTTGAGCAAAAAAAAAAACAGATGCACTTGGAAAAACTCTACTAAAGAAAAATGTTTATATTACAGAGACAATCTGATCAAATGTATTGAAACTAGTAAAGTAAATGTAAAAAGATATTTAATTAAACACATTTTCTCTCATTGTCCATGTATACATGCACATTGAAGATATTAAGCTCTGTGCCCTATATTACAATAGTCATCTCCCCTTTATGAGTCTTTGCCTCCAAGTTTCCTTTTTTTTTTTTAATAAAAACGTAAGTCATATTGGATTAGGATCCACCCTAATGACCTCATTTTAACTTGACTGCCTTTGTAAAAACTCTAGTTCCCAATTGGGTCAAGTTCTAAAATACATGGGATTAGAACTTTAACATAAAATATTTGAAGGGACACAATTCAACCCATAACTGATTTATTAAGGTTGATTTACATAAAATAAAATTAACTCTTTTTAGATATGTGAAAAATTAATCACTACCATAATCAAAATATAGAACCTTTCCATCAGTCCAAAATAGTTTTCTGACACTCTTGGTAGTCACCTTTCCCATAATGCCAGTAACCTAGCAAGCACTGATTTTGTGCTTGTTGCCTCTAGAATTGTGAGAGAATACATTTCTGTTGTTTAGTTTCAGCTTGTGGCAATCTGTTATAGCAACACTAGGAAACCAGTAAACACAATTAAATTTTAAAGTGATTAAAAACAAGAGAAAAAAATTATGTTTATTCTTACGATAGCCATTTCTAATACTAGTGTAGATGGACAATAGAAAGTGGGGTCAAGAGTATGTATTCCCCAATAATGGGCACCCTAATTCTTCTGTCAAGTCATTAGTGTGGGGAGTTGGCAATCTGATATGTGGTTGAGATAGGTTTGGGATTTGTACTAGCAGTTTTCATCTTTAATATAGTATGTGCTTCAAATTCTTCCTGTGGTTGGGTTTCTCTTTGTATCTGTATCCCAACCTCAGCTTTCAGCAATTCCTGCCCCTTGTGCCACAGACAGGGTCTTCATCCACACTCTTACCCTCTTTAGCAGTAATCTGCTGTGGCTTGTTATGCATCGCAAGGGTTATGATGAGGGCAGTTTTCCTGCCTCAGGCTCAGTCTGGGTCTTCTTAGCATCACTGCCCTTTCCCACTATAGCATCCAAAGTCTACTTTGCATCACCAGAGTGTTTTGGAGAAGACAGAGTTTTCCAACTCTTTCCTAGTGATAAAAGACCCCTGTTTTGCCCTAGGGAAGGACAATGGGTCCAGTAGTTCTTTCTACCATCCCTGATAGCAGTGGATTTTATTTTGCCTCTCCCTCAGAAGTGACATAACATCTATGTCTGGGCCCTAGAACAAGGAAATTTTGTTACCTCTGTCTCAGTTGTCTGAAGATCTTGCTTTATATGTCAAAGGGTCCAAGAAGCAGGCAGTGTGGTATACCTGGACCCCCCTAGGCCAGTCACCTTGTTCATACCTGTGTCTCTAATGGGGGTTCCTTCCAGTCTCTAGCCCTTTCTCAGATCTTTCTTACTGATATGCAGAAGTAGCCCATTGAAAGAGATTGAAAGTGAATATAAAATACTTTTTCCTTCAGGGGTCCCAATTATTCTAAATTAATGTATTAGTGCACACTCAGACCTTAAGATTTAGTTATAATTTTAGCTGATTTTATTTTTACCTATTTTTATGCAGGCCACATTATTTCCATGGCTAGCAAATGTGAAAGAGTTAAGTATTTTATTTATCTTTGGAAAGACTCACCACTCTTTGAAATTCAGTTATCATGGTGTGACCTCAGCTCTGTAAAATGTTCAAAAGAAATTACTATGCTTTTGTAAAAATACCATTTTTGTTGTAATGGTGTTCTCATGTGTCTTTCTTCTTAAGTGAGAAAAGTCAAATAACTTCTTAATTATTTTACATTTACTATAACCTAAAGAGCAAATAATAAAAATTGACACTAATATTAACCAACCAGTTAAAGATTCATTCACTTGACCTAGGAAGAGTATTTTATTTAAAAGATAAACAAAGAGGAAAACTCCAACTGGAAAGAAATAAAAAGCAATAGAAATAAATTACAACTTTCAGGAAATTGCCTTAGCCTTTGTTTTAGAGAAAATTAAAAGTTATAGCAATATTTTGATTTATGTATATAGTCTCATGTTGCCATTAATCACTTACTATTGTGTTAACTCTGTACTGCCAGAGTGATGTTCCTAAATAAAAATATGGTTATGCCATCTACTTGCTTCTAATCTTAAGTAGTTCTTCACTGCTCTCAGAAGAAAGGCAAATATTCTTGTTATGATTTTTAAAGTCCTAAGCAAGCCCTGGACCTGCTTATCTCTTCCATGTTATCTCTTTCCATTCCTCCCATTACACTTCCCTCTTTGTCATACTGACCTTACTTGACTTCCTAGAATGTACCTCATTTATTTGTCCCCCTGAATTTCTGAGACATGTTACTCTTTGTGTAAATTAATTTACTTTCCTCCTGCCATTATACCATTTTAACTTGTAATTCTTTGTGTACCACTATGCCTCAAAGTAAGAATTACTTTTTTCTAAGTAGCATTTCTTCACTCCCAAAGGATGAATTAAGTCCTTGGCTTCATGGTTCCTTAACATCCTGCAATTCACAATCATCACAAATTTTTGTTGTTGTCATTGTATTTTAATCCATATTATTCACAACATTATAAACAGTAAAAGGTCAGAAACTACATATATCCATTGTGTTCTTGACTTTTTCCAGATACTATGCACAGTCTCATGCACTGAGTATGTATTTGCTGAATATGAATGAATGAATGAGCATTCTTACTTTTGCGGTAAGCTGCCCTTTATTAAAAAGGCCATGAAATATTGAACAGTTTTTCCTATTACTTTTATTTTCCAGATAAAATACTTTTATTCTAAAATCCATTATTAGTTACTCTCTCAGAAATTATTTATTTTCCCCTTACTCTAAAGCTTGATGAGTAATGTTAGTAGGTAGAATGTCCATTAAGGAAAGCAAGGACTTAAATAGAGGGAGACATCAAAATCACTGAGTCTGTTTTAAACTTTATCATATCACAGTAAATGAAATGACTCATCTCCATTAAAGTGTGCTATAGAAATAAAAAATAGGCACGTTGGACTGTGTATTTGAACACATTTGAACAAAAGAATGGCTTGACTGATTCTATCTAAATTTGTTCTTTAACCATGGAGTATGGCAGTTGAACAGGAAATCTAATTTGTTCTGTTCATCATGTTGAAATGAAATATAAGCCTACTCATTTTTTAAATGAGAAGATCATATTTCAGTGAAATCATGTAAATGTTTCAGAAGAAAACAATTGGCCCATAATACTAGCTATAAAAAATGAAAAATTGTGTCCTTGATGTATTTATAGATTTTTTGACATCTAAATAAGATCCAAGTTTTTTGGAACCACAAAAGTTAAAACAGTCTATAAAAAGTTTTAAAAGCTATAAAAAACTATAAAACAAAAAAATTAAGAATATGTAGTTTAGAGAAAAGGGCACTGATACTACAAACTGATTCAAGGAAATTTGATTATGTACAATACTTAACTGTTTGTTTAATTTTTGTAGGTTATAATCACTACTAATGAGGGGTGAGGATTAGCTACATGCTCTAAGACTCAAGTCACTACCATTAAAAGCAAATCTCAGATTTATTTCCACCACAGATACAATCATTTGCCCATCATATCAATTAACAAGCCACTGCAAAAGGGTCTATACAACCTGTCCTTCCTGTCCTAAATTTAATCTTGATACTATCCAGCTCTTTGCAGTCAGGTATGCTAGGAAAATACCTTATATAAATGGTTCATTTGAGTCAGATATGGAAAGATTCTAGGAACAGGCTTTGATGATCCTTCTAGCATAAGGCAACCAGAAATCCATCCTCCTGTGTTTGGAGATAGAATTGTTAGCAATAAAACTTTGGTAACCATTCCTAAGAGTAAAGATTCTAGGCCTAGATGAAGTCTTGATTTATACCCAATTTATATAAAATTTAGTAGTGCATTAAAATAAATTATTCAGTCCATGTATCTTAAGCATTTTTAATTTTACATAACTATCATTCAATGTGTTAGTCAACCAACCAGTTTCCTAAAAAAGCCCATTTTTGCTATAATGTTACATGCTATTACTAGAGTAAGTATTCCCTATTTGGGAAACTCACTAAAATTGGAACAATCTACACATCCTAAATCAGTGAAGAAAATAGTGTAATAGCTTAATGAAATCTTTTCGATTTGTGGAATTGATTTGCACAAGCCCTTGAGATAAACTCATATGGGAGTGGGGAGAACTTCCTTCTTTTTCCATTTTTAGTTAATATGTGTGTTTTTATAAAGTACTGTTCTTTCATATTTTAAATTAACTTTTATAATTACCTTAAAATTGGATGAAGGAACCCCCTATTTAATTGCAAGCATTTCCATTGTCAAGAGAATGCGTGTGATCCTTTAGGGAGTACCTAACTGAGATTCATAGTGCTCTTCTTTGAGAGTAGACCAATTAAGTCTATTTTTTATAGTTAAATGAGCAAGGAAAGCTTCATTTTAGAGAATTTGATACTAAGTATGTCAATTAAGTATGTCACTAGAAAGTTATTATATTTATAATAAAAAATTTTTATAAATGGAAATGCATAGTGTATGTTTCTGTTTGCATATGGGCATATTTAGATTTCATTAAAATTATTTACTTATTAAATAAGCAGATAGTTAAATTTCTACTATATAACTGGCTAATTGAGATTTTGGTAAAGAACTTATAATACTTCAGAGAGAGAAAGAGAGGAAGAAGAAGAAAGAGGAGGAGGAGGGGGAGAGGGAGGGGGAAGGAAGAAAGGTGGAAGAGAAGGGGGAAAAGAAGGAGAGGAAGGGAGGGGGAAGGAAGAAGGGAGGAAGAAGGAGGGGGTGGAGAGAGGGAAGAAAGGGCTATTTGTAAAAGTGCTAGACAAATCAGGTTCAAACTAACATAAAAGGTGGCTGAAGTATGAATAGTTAACACATGAAAAAAGAATTGACATAGTGAAATTCACCCAGTTGGTCATATGGAAGTCTCAAACTCTTCACGTCTAGATTGTAAGCAGCATGTGGAGTAATTTAATTTAGTTAAAAGAATTCAACTTCAGAAACATTTGTTCTGTGATACTATATCCACAATAAGCTCTGGAATGTTTTCTTCCACATTTTATGGGTGTTAAGCTACATGTGATCAGATGGCTTAATTCTGGCCAAGGAGAGGAGTTTGAAAATGTAAGCCTTTTGGGAAGGTAGTTTAAAATTGATAACTCAGGTGAAAAGCACTTCCTTTTGACCTTTCCACTTTTCTTCTTCCCTTAGACTTAAACGTCTAGAGTAATGACTGATGGTGTACCCATTGTGCTCTCTGTGGCGATAAGAAGTATACTCACAAGTTGGAATGGTGAAAGTGGACAGAACCAGCATGACTTTCTGGAAACGGTTTATGCCCCATATCAGCTTTTTCACTTAACTTCTGACTTCTCCATGAAGAAAAGATAAAAGCGTTTTGTTTTGTTTATAGGTACTACAATTCTTAACTCATTAATAAGACTAGAAGAACAAAGGGATTTCCTAAAATGTCACCAAACTCTATTATTATTTTACTTCCTGTACAATTGAAAATGTCTCTAATTCTAAATGTTATTTATGGGTAGAAAGTTCAGAATCTCATTAGGGCTTACCCTAGTTGAGTATGACCTCAACCTAATTACATCTTCAAAGATGTTATTTTCAATAAGGTCACATTTATAGGCACCAGAAGTTAAAAATTCAACATATAATTTAGGGGGAAACAATTCAACCCACCAGACTGACACTACTCCAAACAAGGTTGTCAGTTCTGGATCTGCCAAAGGTTTAGGCTTTGAGCAGCAAGATCCGCTTTTAGTTGTTGCCCAGGATATATAGTAGTTAAATGATTAATGAAGGTTTTACCATATGACAGAAAATGTATTAAGGTCTTTCTAAGAATTATTCATTATTGTCTACAACTTGTAAAACCAATAAATATTTTTATAAAGCATTATAAGTAAATCTAAAATAAATAACAAGTATAAAAATCAATCAGAGGACCTGCTTTTTTAAAACAATAACATGCATATAAATCTTGAAATAAAAATAGAGATAAAGTGAAAACTTAAAGATTAAATTATACTGAGAAATGCAATCATCTATTGTATAGGGACTTTATTTGTATCCTGATCAAATAAACTGTAAAGAAAATTATTAAACAATTGGGTATTTGAGCATTAATTTATATTATTGATATTAAAATATTTTTAATTTGATTTAATATAATAATGGTTAAGGATTATTTTTATAAAAAGTTTTTCCATTTCTTAGAATTACCTCCTAAAATATCTACAAGTATTATATCCTGATGGCTGGGTTTTGCTTCATAATAAACTTGCCTGGGGAGTGAGAGATGCAGAAAATTGAGCAGGAATTGATCATTGCAGACATTGTATGATGGCTCCATGCAGTTTCATTTTGCTATTTAAATATATTTGAAATTTTCATAATGAATAGAGAAAGTGCTTAGAAAATAACCTTTGATGTGTAGCTATGAAAACTACACATTTGTGTAAAAAAACTTATTTATGTGAAAAAGAGAAATTAAATTGCATAATTTGTGCAATTGTCATAATTACATAAAGTTTTATGACTTAAAAAGTTTTAACCTATTTTCACTGTTATTACATTAAATCCACTTAATACAAGAAAAGAGGCAGTGTTGTACTGATTTTTTCAAAAGAAGAAAAAACTAAGTCAATTTTTTTCCATTGTATAATCAAGTTTCACCTCTGTTTTACTGAGATTTCTAAATGGGTAAGCAAGCTTAGAAACTATATTCCTAACAACTCAACTTCCATTTTTTTCATTTCATTTCAGACAAATCAATATTTTCAACACCTGCTTGTATATGTGACTTGTGCAAACATGGGCACATGTTCACATGGAATACTCATTAATAACTTACCACTTACCTGTTGATACCTGATTATTCTTTTGATACAATTAAGTGCTGCTTTCACAAGAAAGGTTTTAAAATTAAATATCATATGATCTCACCTATAAGTGGAACCTAATCAACAAACAAACAAGCAAGTAAAATTTACATAGAGACATTTAAATTTACATTTAAATAGAGACATTGAAAATTAGAACAAATTGACCGTAACTAGAGGGGAGGGTGGAGGAGGATTATGGGGGAGTAAAAGGGAGGCCCAGGACCATGTTTAAAGGACACATGGACAAAGCCAAAAGGGGGTAGGATTGATGGTAGGAGGTGGGGATGGGTGGGGTGGGGGAGTAGTGGGGGAAAATGGAGACAACTGTACTTGAACAACATTTAAAAAATTAAAAAGAAAAAAAACATTTTAAATGACTTAAAATTAAATAGTAATTTGTCAAGAGAGTAGGGAAGTGATAAAATATTAGTTATGAGGAATTTGAAAATGGTGGCTGTAGGAATTACAAAGAATAGTTTAGAATAAGTGAAGCTTGTGAGGAATGGAGGATGCCAGGTTCAGGTACAAGGCATGCCTTAGGTACATCCAGTATGAGGTGTTCTAACTAGCCAGAGAACTTAACCTTCCTGGCTTCTGCTACTCCCAAATTTAACCAAGAGTATACAGACATAAAACGTAAAAACTTTAAAAAAAATCTAAAACATTAATTTCTCAGGATCCAAAATAAAGAGATCATATTAAAAAAGAGTTCATATATGATGTCTTGCCATCTGGAAAACTCCTGCAGAGAATTCTGTTACTGTTTTCTTTTCTCAAATCTTATCTATTTTCTCATAAAAAATTGCTGATCTTTCAAGCCTGAGAAAGCTAATACAAATGAGATTTGTCGTGTACTAAACTCACTAAGAATCAATTTATAAGGCCAAACTCTTTAAAGAGACAAAAGTTACCTTTCTTTAAATAATTAAAATATATTCTTCAAACATAAAAAGAGATGAATCATTTTCCCTTTGCTTTGGCAAGAAATGCAAACTCAAAAACATTTTAAAAATAGTAGGTCTTAAAGGAAATTTTCAGATGAATATTTCTGACGCTGAAGATGGAAACAAAAGGGGTTCTGAGCCCTGACACTCTTGCTATAAGGGAGTTATAGACATCAAAGAAGAGAAATGGTCATGAGTTACAGTGAATGAAAGATTTACAAGAACTTTGTCAATTGCTCCCTTGTCTTAGAAAAATTCTGGAAAGGCCACACATTTTGTGACAGTAAACAGGTCTTTTGTATAGACAGACTAAGATGCCGTGATAGGCCACTGAAATGTTCCCATTCTGTCTTGTTAAAGGAAAAAATAGGGAAAAAAAAGAATGAAACAGAAATGTAAAAAGTTTAATCTATGTGAATGGATAAATTATCGAGCAGTCATAAGAAAACAGATGAGAGGCAGTGGGGTATAATGCACTGTCAAGAGTTCAGGATTTAGAATAAGATTTATTGGCTTCAAATATGACCTTAGTTATTACACACTTGTATTTCTAAGAACTGACCTTCCCAGCTCTGAAACCAAGCTGATGTGGTGTGTGGTGAGTTTTAGATATGACAGTACATCTAACATGCTTAGCATGGTGCTTATCATATATTAATTGTTCAGTAAATTCTGTTATTTATATTATATTGTTTTACTGTTATTTATATGGTCATTGTTAATAGTGCTAATAATGATAAAATAAAATTTATAACAAAATTTTATTATGATCAATGTGGAATACCTTTTTCTTTTCATCAGGGTACCCAAAATTTGAATATTAACTAAAGTGGCTATCAAAATGACCTCTGGCTTGTATGTAAATTACTTCTATTGTATAACCATTGCCATGTACCAGGCTACCTCATGTGAGATCAAGAGATCACTGCCCAGTCTATCTGGGTTAGATTTAAGGTGCATATAAACACAGAGTTTTATAAGCTTACCACGTTTCCAAGGCATAATTTGGAAAATGGCAGAGTGAACCTGGATTATGGATCCCTAATTGTCAATGATGGATAAAAAACAGATGTATAGGAACAATCTCTGACCATGCCTTCTTTCTCAAGGATCACAAACTCCAGTGGCTGGTAGACATATTGCTGTGTAAGGCCATAGCAAAAATTAACAAAAGAAACGTCTGTTTGAAACACTGGAAACCTCTGAATGCCCTTAACAAATAGAATCCCATGCTAGTACATGATCATTTTTATTCCCATTCCTACCATTCCACAGTTACATTCCCCTTAAGGACATGAAAATGTAAGAAACACAGTGACTCCTTCAGCACTAAATAATTGGGTACCACTGGTGTAGACCAACTCCTGAAAGAGATAAACTATAAGTTGAGAGCAGCCTAAATGAGTTTTTCCATGGATTCTTCTGTTAATTCAACATTTGTGCTAATTGCGGAAAGTAGTGTGAAGCCTCATAGGCACCATAAACTCAGGGCTATTTTTCTATACAACAACCTCATCAGCTCTTAAATGGCTAAACCAAGCAATCCTTACAGGATTCAGTATTCAGAAGGAAGCTCAAGAGACCCACAAGAAATTTATTGGTGTTTCTATGGATGTTCAGTGAGTTTCACAGTTTTCCTGGGATATTTGCAAAAAAGTTGTCAGAGATCCCTCAAGATCCATAAAACTCAAATTTGCATAGACCACTCCTTTGCAAATTAAAGGTTGAAGTGAGTCCTTGTGAGCTTTTGCAGCATCTGGAGCTTCAGCTGGGTGAGCAGTACAGAGGTGAGGTGTTTCACCTGTTCACGAACTAATGGACTTTCCCCTGATTATGCATGTTGCTCTCTTTGGAGAAGACACGGAAAGATTATACATAAGAAAGACAAAGGTATAACTTGGAAAATTCTGTGGTTTCCCTGGGGGGAAATCAAAAAGCGATCACTGAACTTAAGAGATAAAGTACAAGGTAATATTTGAAAAAAGCAGCATTATCAATCTGCATTGAAAAATAATTTTTTAATTCATCCCAGAAGTAAATTAATGTGTTTATTTTTTTCTTCATATAACATATCTATTGTGTTTTACAGTCTATATTAAGTTAAACACTGTAATTTTACTTTTAAAGTCAACACTTTTTATTATCATATGTGAAATGCATTCATCAATTGAACCACAAGTATTACAATTTCAGAAAGCTTCACTTTAAAACCCACATAAATGGACTCAAATTATACATAAATAAATGTGGAATATGATAGACATATGTTTCTATTCCAAACTTACATGGAATTTTAAACCTGAAGCAAAGTTTAATAAATAAAGCCTCTAATGGAAACTATAAAAATATTAAATATCATAAATATGCAGCACTTTCTGCTGGGGCTACAGAGGTTCATATGCAGAGATCCTGTGTACTGTATCGACAGTGCTGTTTGTGGGCATGGAGTGCAGGACTACTTTCTATTCGGAGGCATTACGGACAATGCTTGATCTTGCATAAAAATATCATTATATTAAATCCTATCAATGGTATATAGAAATCTTACAGTATAATTTTCCATCATATTAATGACACATCATATCACATTTTAGTTTTTTTGTCATATTGTTTTTATGCCTTTAACTAGTGTTAAAAAGGGAATTATTACTAATCTGTAACAAAAACTTTTTTAATTTCAATATGGTACTACACAGTCTCTCTAGATACTAATAGAGATACATGGAAGAAAAATAAAAGAAACTCATGTAAGATTGGATGGCATAATATGCATGACTAAGTTGTCTAAATGACCAACTGAGAGCTATAAAATCAAAATAAATAACACAGCTTAAAAAACTTATGACCTCATGGCTAATGGCTGAGTATACCAATGAGATTAAGTAATATATTATTTTCACTCTCTGGATTAGATTTTTTATAAAAAATGGATGTTTACAGTTTCTTCCCTTTTCTCCACCTCTTTTTCCTTATTCTTTTCATTCATTGATTCCCTGCCCACCTTTCTTTTTCAGCGCCCCGTTCCACTGTTTTTTAGTTGTAGTTTAACACTGACCTTATCCGTCCAACACTGTCCATGCCATTAATCTTGTATGTCCTGTACTCGCACTCCTCCCTCCTATCATTCTAACTAACTTCGCCCATATTAGTGGTGGTGACTTGCCTCACCAATAATGCCGTGAAGGCTCAGTGCCTCCAGCTTTTGACAGTTCAGATTTCTTAGCGAGTGTTAGGAAGCGTGTTGACATTGTTGTTAGAAGTGGGTGAGTCCACATGTTTTGTAGCTATCCTGAGTATTTAAGGGTAGCACTTATAAACTTATTATGTTTCAGCTAGTCATTTAGCTTTCTTTGTTTATTTTTAATTAGAAAAATATTAAGTATCCAATATGAACCAAAATTATGCTAGCATTAAATATTTATAAAAATGAAATATGTGTATTGACCCCGCCAACCACACACACACACACACACACACACACACACACATCACAATGATTCATTTGTAGGTTATTTTGTTTCATGTTCACTCATTTCAAAATAAAATAAAATTTCATAGAGGACTTTAAAAATATTTACCAAATTATAAACTATACAGCTTAAAAAATAAATGTATCATTTATTGAGTCAGTTTATTATACTGATTTTAATAGGTGTATAGATAAACACAAAAAATGTTCTAATTATGTTGTGTATATAAAAATACAATGAGCTTAGAAATGCTCTTTGCATACTAGAGAGATTAGGAGAGGATTACAGTCAGACTGTGAAGATCCCTACTCAATACTTACCTGCTGGTTCCATCTCTGTCATCTCATCGGTAAAACCAGCAGTGTCAGGGATATCCAACCTTTCGGTGTCTCTGGGCCACAGTGGAAGAGGGAGCATTGTCTTGGGTCACACATGAAATACCCAAACACTAATGAAAACTGATAAGCAAAAATAAAAAGGTTTTAAGTAAATCCATGATTTTGCGTTGGGCCGCTTTCATAGCCATCCTGGGCTGCATGCAGCCTGTGGGTCGTGGGGTGGACACCCCTGACTGCTACACAGAATTGTTGTAAGGACTGAGTGAGTGGACGCACACTAGTGTTTTTAGAGCAATGCCTGATATATGATATATTTTCAGTTAATATGTGCTATTTTTGTTGGCATTAATACATTTTATACCTAACATATTCATTGGTGTTTACTAAATAAACTTATTTGTATACTGACCACTTAAAAATTGAGTTGACATAGAGAGTAAAATGCTATGTAAAAGAGTAGTTACAGAGAAACAAAAATAGATAACAGAGTTCAATGAATGAGGTTAACAGGGTAAACTAGTGTGTTTACAGTGAGCTGATAGTAATTTAGTCATACATCCTGTTAGCAAATGCAAAATTGGAACTCAATGCACTATACTGTCTGCTTCCCTTTTATAGCTAAATGTAAGCATTTCTTTCTGGTGCCTTTGACAAAAAGATATTGAGTGATACTTTCAATTTTATTTTATTCTCCATCCTCATGAAACCATTTGGCATGGATCTTAGTTTTATTTATGTCATTCAATCATCAGTCCTGTTAATGCTGGGAATGTGAAGAGAGCAGGCTGTCTATGCTGTGCCAGCCTGTCATAAGGAGGGGTGAGTGCTGCAAACAAGCCTAGAGTCACATTAGCCCTTTAAGAACAAAAGACATAATAGTAAACAATCGCTTAATAATGTGTGTACCTGACTGGGTTTTTAATAATTGTTGATGCTCCATTTGTAATCTTATTATCAAATAATCTGATTCATCAGATCTGAATTTTATTAATATTACTACCGTAATATTCATTTTTTACTTTTCAATGGAGCTTGAAATAACTAATCAGCTTATCATATAAGAATCAATTTAATTACTTTAAATTATATTGAATGGCATTTTATAGAAAAAAGACAATCAAGAGATAAACTGCAGAATGGTTTCAAGGAGAGCATCCATGTGGGTGGCCATAAAAGGAGCATGTAATTCAGAGTATAGAGAAACAGATGGGAGGAACGTGTATCATATTACTTCATAAGCAAAACAGAACATGCCCTTCAGTCACTGCTTCTCTTCTGCTGGAAGCTAATAGTGCTGAATTTTGTGACCTTTCTTGTATTTCTAACTTTAATGAAGCCACATAAGTAAATAGGCACTTATGCACTTAGGCCATTTATGACATCTGGATGTTCTGGTAAATATTAAGACCATAAGCAGAGAGAAATGGTATTCCTATTATTTTAGCACTAGCTGCTGTGTGTGCATGTGTACAGAGAAGACGTCCTTTGTATAATGTGTTATTTGCTAATATATTTATAAAAGAGTATCAGAATGAGTCATTATTCTCTGGAAACCAGATCCTCCCCTGTGGCTTCCTCACCTTGGTAATTAGTTACTTGCACGTCGACCATTTCAGGGCACTCATGAGTCATGCCTATAAATAATACCCACAGTGAATCCCAGTCAAGCTTCAAAATGCATAGAGAACGCTGGAAAAGAAAAACAAAAAAGGAAAGGTAATGCAATTTACATCTTTTGGAATGCTTCTGTTAAAAAAACAAAAACAAGAACCTCTCTGAACTTAGCCTCGGGACTTAACTTTAATGTCCAGGAGACACAGGGATCTCTGAGGACAAGGCTATTTGTCTCTCAGGTTACAGCAAACGGGAGCAATTCAGACTTTTTATGCATGACAACTAACTTCTGCTTTTAGCATTTGTTCCTGTTTGGCCTGCCTCGTCAGAGTCTGGAGTCCAAGTGTTAGTTCCATGGGTCATGGACTTGGGTCTGGGTAGTGGGTGGTATCCAATAGTTTAGTGATGCCTGGCAGTGATGACGTCTATCTGCTATATCCTAAGATGACACAAGAGCCTTAGAATAAGGAAAGCCTCTTAATTTATTCCCCTTATAAGTATTTTAGGCTTAATCTTTGATATACACAGAAAATTTCTCTGTTTGGCTAAGGAGCAGAATCTTTCTATGCAAACTTCAAACATATATAAACCATCCACTTCACTCATTCTCTGATCCTCTTTTTTACCCATAACAAAATAAAGACTGGTGAGTATGTTTGGAAAATATCATGGGTAGGAGGCTTGCTTTTCTTCTCCAAAATAACCGACCCACAATCTATCTTTGTGAGTGACAGGCAAACAAAATTATCTGTTGGTCAGAAGTTCTGCCAGACATTTCAGCTCAGAGATGTAGTGTCTGTTGTGTAAGAACTCTCATTTCCAGAATGCCGCCCCCACCCAGCTGGAAATGCTTGATGAGGATTTCCATCTTGCTTATGTCATTCTGCCATCCCTTCTATGTTCACTGGAAATGAGGATGGAGCCAGATGTCCTTATAACATTTGCTTCATAACAATCTAATAGTTGTAAATCTTCATCTAAAATAACATCAAAATCATTATAATAGTATTTACTATCAGATGTGAATGTGTATAATGGATACATGGATTAGACTGGATTCATGCCAGAGCCATTAGTTCATTGAGGAAACGTAAGAGCAACAACATACATAGGAAGCCTGGACTGAGTGACCAGAGTAGGCATCTCATTTTTGCTAGAAACCCGTTATTCAATTTGGAGACAGGTGCTGAGATGGAAATATGTTCAACCAGATCAATGCCTTCTGAACTTTTTGAGAACACTATTGATTACTTTTTTGATAGTTACAAAATTATGGATCTATGTGGGTACCTATAGAGATGGACATACATTCAAAAAGCCAAATATACATCTATGTATCAGAATACACATAATCATATTCAATCATAGCTTGCTTTTTATAAAATAATAGCAACAAAGATAAATAGAAGTATCTCAATTTTTATTATACATTTATGTTTCATCATTATATCATATTGTTTAAAAACACAGGATTTAAAATTAGGTTGAGTATTAGAGACTCAACTATTTCTAGACACCAGAAATGCATAAAACTGAGGTGGATGAACCAGTGTAAATTTGCATTTAGGGCTAGAAAAGCTGGTAAACTTGATGCTTGATACTTCATCAAAATAGTGATGTTTCCTGTGCATTGTCTGTGGTTCAATTGATTTGTCGCACCTCAAGGTATGGACAAAGCCTGATATTTCATTTTTTCAAGAAAAGTCATATTTTTGAGTTTTTCCTGATATGTACTAATTATAACATAAGCATTCATTAAAAAATATAATTACAAAGTTAGCTCATAACCTTAACTGAGTGTTTTTTTACCCTCAATTATTTGTATATAGAATGAAGACATTAATGCTTAACTCATGGCATTTTGCTGAGGATTCTGTATGTCAGTTGAAATAGTACTTGTCATCTAGTAAGTGCTCAGTAAAAATTAACAATTATTTTAACTACAGTATCTATCATTTTAATTGTATCATTTATTCACTAAGTGCTTTGTGCCAGCTACTTTTCAGGTATCGTGCAAATGTCTGGATGAACAGAAGAGGCTCTGGAACCACTTTTTTCCCTTTGGTATTGAGTTATTGCATACATACCATCAAGTACCCTGATCTGTGTTTATCTTAACTTTCTCATGAACTAACCTCTTTTAGGATTTGCAAACTATGGTTCCATAAAAATGTGTTGGTGAGTGTTTGACAACTAGCTCTCCAAAAAGACAGAGCAATAAAGAGAGTGCACATGAGGCAGCAGTTAAAAGATCCTGATGTGTGGATTCCACCAGTTTCCCTGGTGTTTAAATACTCCTATTATGGTTGATTGAAAGTTGCCAGTATGAGGTCACTGAACAAGAGTTTGAAAGAAGTGCTAAAAATTGGCTCTCACAAGTTCACTTGAGATGGCTATGTACAGTACACTCCTAAGTATGAAGCTTGTGAGTGATGCAGTGTGGCGATTTGCAAGAGAGTAGGGGGGTTCTTATGTTCATGATAACCAATAGAATACCAACAGTAGTGTCTTTGTGCCAAAAGTCAAACATAATTTTCATAGGACCAATAACATACATTTATGTGAATATTATCTCTTATGGAAGCTAAAATAAGTGAAAAAAGGTATTTGTTTCTGACAAGAAGGAGAAATGCCAATGTTAGGATGAAGATGACACAATTTTTTGCTCATTTCATTTTTTAACAGACCTCCTGTTATGTATAGCACCTCCAATCTGCAGGCATGATTCTAAGAATTTTATAAATGCTAACTGATTTAAATAGAAATCATTTGAAAAAGTAACTCATTAAAGTGAATAGTCTTGAAATATAATCGTACTTTGATTAAAAAAATAGCCATGTTCTGCAAAAGGCTGGAAGTAAATTTGCCATGTGTACAGTCCAGAGAGAAGAGGATGTCTAAGACGGATGCTAAATCTTTCCCAAGAAGAGTAAGAGCCTCATAAGAATGATGAACACAGAAAGAAGTAAAATTCTTTACTATAAATAAAATAATAACATAATAAATAATAAAATTTATGAAATAAATAGCATAATAAATAATAGCATTATGAAAATAGTTGTGATTTATTTATTTTTTAAACAATTTTATTTATTTATTTTTAGAGAGAAGGGAAGGGAGGGAGACAGAGAAGGAGAGAAACATCAATGTGTGGTTGCCTCTCATGCAGCCCCTTATTGCAGACCTGGCCCCCAACCCAGACATGTGCTCCAACTGGGAATCCAACCAGCAATCCTTTGCATTGCAGTCCAGTGCTCAATCCACTAAGCCACAGCAGCCAGGGCAATAGTTGTGATTTATAAAGCACATATGACCAGGCTACATTGCAAGTATTTTTGTCAGCTGTTTATATTTTCATTCATATTTTGAGTACCTTCCTGTGTGCTAGGCACTGCAAGTCATTCATTTGCAGGATGGTGAGCATGTGAATGGGAGAGATCACTGCTTTTCTGGAGCTCTCGGTCTTGCTGGGAGTTCATAATCTGTACAAGTTACTGTTAGTAATGCTAACATTGTCACCAGAGAAATCCTCCAAATCTGTTGGCTTTCAAACAAAATTTATGTCTTCTTCACACAAATTTAAATGTAGGCATTCATCTTTGGAAAATGTTCCGTGCTACTAGGTCATTCAGAAATCCAAGCAAATTCCATCTCATGGCTTATATCCTCTGCTTCTAAAAGTCCTTTTCATTCAGCAGGTGAAGGAAGAGAGACATTGGTGGGTCTAACAAGAGGATTTTAATGGCATTTTGTGAGCATCACATACTGCCTTCACTCATTCACCATTGGCCACATCCAACAGCAAGGAAGGCTGAGAAAAGTAACCCATGTGTGCACTCAGAGAAAAAAATAAACTTTATGAAACTATAGTTTCTGGCCCATATTCAATTTTTCAACTAATGCTCACAATAATCCTATATGTAGATAAAATATTTGTATCCATTTTACAGATAAGGAAATAGCAGTTCAAAAAAGATTATATAACTTGTATATGATATTACTAATTTATGTAAAAACTGGGATTTACAACCAGGTCATGATTTTACTTCTTGAGAATCAATTGATAGAATTTTTTGTTTTTGTCTACTTTTGGGGGGTCTTGTTTTGTTTTTACACTTTTGTGGGAAAATAATTTAGGTGGCTTGAATCAAAATATTTTTTTAAGAAAACAAACTCCCTGGCATTTAAAATTAACTCCATTAACAAGAACCCAATAAGGTTAAATTATCAAATAATTTTTGCCTACCCTATATTTTTCAATATAAACATTTTATGTAAGTAGATATTTTTTTAATCAAATTTCAAGAATAGGCTTTATATAAAATATATCTTTCTAAATAGACTATCATTTGAAATTAGTATTAATAAGACATAAAGTGCTGCTATAAACCTTAGCAAGTAACACAGGAATGTATTATTATAGTTCAGCAATGTATTTGAAATACCATTCTGCTATTTCTGGAAACTAACATAATATAGGTTTAAAGGAAGGGTAAGTGATAACAGATTTTTAAGTTTGTATTTCAACTTCCACCCAGCTCATACCAATCTGAAAGTCACTAATTTAATTTAGATATATGTAGTAAAATTCCATTTTTCTTTGAATTGTCATTCAGTTCTCTAAGACAGATTCCTTAAATACTTTCCCATAATGTGTAAAACTTGATGAAATATCCTTAAGACATTTTAAGTAGTTAATATGAATAGTCAAGTATATTGTGAAAATATCTTTTATTTATCTATTCAGTTTTATTATCAAATGTGAATTCATACAATATACCCACATACACCAGGTGGTAATACATAGTGAAGTAATTTTACACTGTAATGATTACATACTTTTATTAAGCTTTTAGACTTACTGAAAATCTCTTGTCTTGCTACTTTTATAGGGTGGCAATAAGCACTTTAGATTTCAAATCAGTAGATAGAAATACTTGTTTACACAGAGAAAAGCAAGGATATTTTTATTGTCTTAAAATTCATTTTGCTATGTCATGTGAACTCATTTGCAGTCTCTTTCTTAAGAGGAAAAATATAATTTGTTCAAACTGAAACAGAATGTGTTTCTCTTTTGAGGAAGCATCTTAAATAGAGTAGTTTCAAAACAGTAGGTCTGACTTCTTTCATCACTAAAGTGTTTAATTTTTGAAAAAAAGGATAAAAAGAATTTCTTCCATGTGAAGAAATTTTGTAGCTGAAGTTTCTTACAAAAACAACTAGCTGACCAATGATGGTACCATTGTCTAGAAATTAGCACTGGGGAAAGTATAAGGGAGACTCTAGCGTTCTAGTTTATACATCTGTCTATTTAAAGGACTTCCAACCCCTCAGCCCTGTGCCGTTGTCAGGGAAGAAATGGAAAATCCAGTTGCAATTGTCTAGTTAGTCTATCATTATTCAGGGTGAAAACAGAGTTTAGTCATTCACTAACTCAGAATTCTCTCTTTTTAGCAACTTAATACAGTATCATGAAGCAACTGCCCCAGACAGTTTATAACAAGACTCTTTGCCAAAAATACATCACTTGTAAGGAAAACAGGAAGCAGCAAAGAAAAAGTCAACTAGAACCGATTTTCTGAGTCACCTCTTCCTGTGGATTCATCCTGTCACAAAATTCCACTTACTTATGAGAGTGTGAAGTATGAATTAGAGGCCAGGATTAGAGCCTGATACTGCTGTTAATTGGTCTAAGACATCAGTTCTTTTCAGGGCTACTTCTAGGCCAAAAGATAAAGTACCTTTTTGACACCACCCCCCTTTCTCTTCTTTGCTGGAATCTCTCCTTCCTAGGTAATCAGGGCCCTCCAGATTTCTCAGGGCCTAATCCTTTAGTCACTAAAACCAGTGCAATTAACATGATAATTTAGTTAACATGATAACTTAGTCAACATGATAAACTAGTACCAAATGCATATGCTGATGAAGGTTTTGTGAAAGGTTGTTTGGAGTTACACAAACTATACTGAAACTTCTTCAGGATGAATGATGGCCAATTGGTTATAGTAACCAAAAATAACAATCAAAATGTGTTTGACATTTACCAGGTTCAGGCAGTAGACTAATTGCCTCAGACTGTCTCATTAAAACATTGCAAGAACCACAACAACAAAAACAAAACTTTTGGGGGATCATTACATATCTAATGAAATATATATATTTCATTACAGGAGGAGATAAGGCTTAAAAGTAATGGTTCCAGAGGTCCCCTGGTAAATCAGAAAGCCAGTTGCAGGCCTGTCAGAATTCAGCCAGCCATGCTGATCTGCATGGTTATTCCCCATGGGGGTGTGCTTAGAGATGAGAATAGGCGCATACTAGTGTAAGAACTCCCAGAGAGTGCTCTCAAGATTCACACACATAAATGAGTCTCTCCTAACTCATGTCATCGGCAGAGCAGTCATACACGTCATAAAAATTTCCCAGATGATTCAAACTCACACCCTGAGGGAGGACACCCATTAATGAGGTTGTTGGTATGTGAACACCATTGTACTTGATGCAAACTGGACATCACAAGTGAAAGACAACTGGAGCACAAGCCTTCTAGTTCAAGCAGGCACACGTCCACTTCAGGCAGTGCTGGAATTTCCAGGAGTTTCTCTGAACAAGTTTCAGTTGTGGCAGGGGAAGGCCGTTTGGGTACCTTTTTGGACAGACTCTTGAATGAGGATGAAAGGCTCTGTGCCCTGGAGTGATCTGAACCCATCTTGCTTTTTCCAGACTCCACATTCCTGACACAGTTCTTTCCTGACAGCCCCTGTCAGCCACATTGCTCTTTGAAATGGGTCCTAGAGTGGAAAATTCGGTTCTTATCCCACCCTCATTTCTCTTCTCCTTTTTGTATGCTCTTTCCATTTGAGGGGCAACCTGAAGCTCTAGACTTCTGTCCTGGCAGGCTGTGTCCAAGTGGCTATGTCTACAGCTTCCAGTCTCCCTCCAGTTTTCAAACAGAGACTTAGAGAAGTCAGTCTTCTTTGCTCAGGAGTCCAGCTCAACTTTCCTGGCTATCCAGTTCAAAAATTATTCTTTTTTTAAAATTATTTTCTAAATGGGTTGTAATTGAAGTCTTGATCTCCTTTCTGGTATTAGGTGAGCCTTGTTGCTGGCCCCGAGATGATTGACTTGTTTGCTTTATTTGTTCATTGGCTATTTTGCCCAGGAGAAGCAGTGCTAAGAGTTGTGGGAAGTGCAGGAAATTCTGTTTGGGCTTGTTATGGAGCAGCTAAAAAAGCCTTAGTCACAACTGATTTAAGCTCCAAAGAAGGCCACTCTGCCCTCTTACATTCTAAGGGGCCTCTGGTTTCATGGGGTAGGGGAGAGGGGACTCTAACCATGTTTTCAAATAATATTACTGTCTTGTGAGTATAAACATGCTACTTCAGGCTGCTAGAGACCCTCTGCCAGGGCTCTGAATGAGGGTAATACACAGGTACCATTCCAAATGCTAAAAATATTCAGTTAAAAAGTGATAGCTCATATTATATACATTGAATTCAGCCACAACAATAATTGATTGACTTTCCAGGAATAATAACAGATTAAAACATTTGGTCAACTTTTACACCCCTCCTAATTATTTCTTTTGCTTTGCTTATGTGGGCAGGAAGGGACAGAGGGCTGAGGATGTGACAGATGTCGAAGCACTTACTTCCTGCTAGACTGTCCCAATGAGAGCTCTGGTTTCAAGTTAAAGATCTAAATAGACAGGCTGCCTTCATTCATCACTTTGGACGAGCAGCAGATGGTTTCAAACACTGGAGAGCACTTGAGGTTTAGACACTTCAGAAAGCACATTCGAGGCAAAAATAAGAATACATCATGAGCTGACCACAAGGTATCAGATGATAGAAGGTGCACTACAGACACCAACCGTGTGGACAGAGAGCACCTCCGACCTCGTGCCCCTCTGCCCGTTCTTGCGCTCTCTGTTCTCATAAGACGTTTTCAGTGAAGACAGGGAAACCCTTAGTTGGTTAATGAACAGTTTCAACACGTAGAGGAATAACGGTCTTTAAAGATGTTAAGTTAGGATATACAATATTAAAGCAAGTTACTTTTTATGCACATTTGGTATGTTAGATTGTTAGAGAGCTCTGTTAATGATGATAATGACATCACTCAGAAGATGTACTCAAAGCCACAAACTGTAAAACTGCAATGACAGGAAGGATGAGCTTAAAGTACATATAAGTTAGATTCAAATAGCTCATTGTGTCCGGAAATAGCTTTAATTTTATCCAGGAAACTTTACCAACATATGTGTTTTTGCTGCAGAACATTTTTCCATTAAGACTATATAATCCAGGATTTTCATGTATGCATTAAAATATTTTAATATAATGCATGATCATCATTCAGAATTTTATGTTTGTTACATTTGTATAAAAAGGAGCAATTCATTTTCTAACATTTATGTATAAGGTGTGAACAAAAATGCAGACACATTGATAACTTTATAATTGGAAGTCATAACATTATTCATGCTTAATTGCAGAAGTACACTAGAGAAGAAATATGAATGAGAATTTCAGTTACTTAAAAGTCATTTACATTACAAAATGACTTTTTGTTACCAGAAATTTCATTTAATTATTTAAGAAATAGGTCACCATTCTATTTCTTATTGTGATATTATTTTTTATAATGGGCTTAATGATTTTCTTTCAGATTTTTTTCATATTATTATGTATGACTAGCTTTTATTGACTATTTATAAAGTACACTCATTAATTTCAAATATATTACAGATTCCTAGTTAATTAAATACATACAATGTAAGTTGACTAGAACTATAAATATATCTTTTCAATTGTTTTTAGATTATCACCTTCATGGTATAATACAGACATTATTCTTAATGAAATAATGAAGTAGAATAATATAGTGATGTGAAGAACATACTTGAACTTATCCCTTACCTTGATTTGTAATGAAATATTTGGGTAACATAACAGAAATCCCCTTCATGTTTCTGATCAGTTTTCAACATACTCTATCATGCTACCTAAATTTTCTCATTGCTCTATCACATTCCATTAAGTAGTGAGCTCCTCTAGAATGTGAACATTCATACTAACATTGGAATTGTCAGCATCTATATCAGTGCCTGGAACTTAGTAAGTATGCAATAATTAGAACTTGAATGTCCTTTGTTTATACTGGAAAAAACATTTATAATACATTATTGTATCATAACAGGAGTAATAAAGTATATATAAATTAAAAAGCTTTTAACTTATAAAATATTACAAATCTTATTAGATTTTATTATGTAGATTCTAAATGGAAAAATTCAGCTTAAATCATTTATTCTTTCTGAAAATGTTCTACCTCATTTTATAATTATTTCTTTTTTGTACCCATTCTCCAAATTTTCTGTTTAGGTATTAGCCATTAGCCATAAATTAAATATAGGCTAATGCAATCTTAGAAACAAGAGAGACCTTGGTCATATATATCTAATGAAGGAAGAGGCTGCAGCCTCAAGAAACACAGTAGGAAGAATGGAAATCTTGGATTCTGGTGGCTCTTCTTTCCGTGATTGTCCATGATGAGAAACTGATTGATGGGCCATGGAAGAAATATCTCAATGTATCTGCAAAATCAAAGGACATTGCAAGAAGCTGTCTGGAGAATTTTGTGTTTCAGGACTGATCACAATGTATTGAATATGCCATATTGATTCTGCAATATGATTGTTTACTTCTGAAGATGTTGCAAGTATTGAATAAATTATACACTGAGAGAAACTGCCCTCAGCAAACACCTCTACGAGAGCAGATGGCATTCTTCCTGTTTCATAGGGAGAAATAAAGTCCTCAGGCATGACCGACCTTAACCGACCACCTCAAGAAAATAAACAGCAACACTCTTTCTTTTGATGATCCTGAGGGGAGGGAAATGTATTCTGATGTTCAGTGAAGACAGATTTTTTTAAACCAAATGCTTTTCTCTCTTCTCTGATACTTGGTTCCATATCGTATTCCCAATTACATTGAATATTCACCTTCTCCCACCCTGTTACCACATTTCCTACAAACATATTTATGTGAGTTTTCTAAGACTTTCAATTTTGTGGTCCCCTGTTACTACCATCAACTCTCCTCATTTCATCTTCATGAAAACATTGTCTCCGTTTACTTTTCTTTTTTCTAACTTGACACCTATGGCTTAATTTGCTGATTTAGGCATACATGAAAGTTTTTGAGGGTGTAATTATTAATTTTATTTGTCCACTTGACTGGATCATGGGGTGCCCACATATCTGGCAAAATATTAGTTTTGTGTGTATCTAGGAGGATGTTTCCAGATGAAATGAGCACTGGAATTGGCGAGCTGACTCAGTCATCTGATTTACCCTCCCCGATGTGTGTGGGCATCATCAAATCTGAACCTTTGAGGAACTGAATAGAACAAAAAGGTGAAGGAAGAAAGAATTCAGTGGTTTTGCCTGATCGCTTGAACCGAGACATCCACTGCCTTGTGTCCTTGGGATTCCTGGTTCTCAGGCTTCCGACTTGCACTGAAATCTGTGTCATTGCTCTCCTCCTTCTTAGGCCTTTGGAGTCTGACTAACTGCATCACATGCATTCCTGGGTTTCTGGATCTCCAGAGAACCTTGACTGATATGCAGGTGCTGAAACTTACATGCAGTAAAAAATTTCAAAGTTCATGCTTAGGTGGATTCATAATGAATCTTTTTGCCTGCAGTTTTATTTCTCTTTTCACCAACTACTGAGATTACTCCTATTAAAGTCACCAAATGGTTGGTGCTGAGAGAGAGGGTGCACTTTAAAACTTGTATGGATGAATTTATGATTATATGTTCAGAATGCCTATGTCACAGAACTTCAAAGGTGTCACTTTGTCACCTAGCATACAGTACTAGTAATGCAGCATGACAGCCACCTGATACTCCTTCCTTGGTAATAACATTTTTTACTGCTTACCCAGAAAACTTTTCCAAGGTTTTAGGCTCTTTTGTGTAGTTTGTTGTGAAATTTAGGTAGGATGGATGATCTCTAAGGTGGATGATCTCAGTGTTGGGTTTCTTTATATATATTCCGCCTAGTGGTTTTATTTCTTTACAGATTCATATGTGTTATTGAAATGGGGTACAGAGCATGGAGTCTGTGATAATAGGGGAGCACTCCCACAATCCTGACTTCAGGCAGTATTGCGGGTCAGGAAGGGACCAAGAAGGGTGCTCACAGAGTGGGAAGTACAGTGTTTAAGACACATTACATAACCGAGTCAAGATTAACAGTCATGCCTTCCTGAAAGGAAGATCTTGGAAGCTGTGGAATTGTGTAGTGACTGTGAAAACATGTAGTGACACGTGACATAGCCAGGGGAGCAGATGCTGTCACCCAATGCCTATGCGTCACTGAGAGCTCTTGCCCAGACTACAGATGCTAGCTAGCCAAAAGAGGGTCAAAGGCACTGGGGAGCTGACAAAAATGGTGGGCACTAATGCACCACAAGAAGGGCCAGATATGAGGTCACATAAGAAGTTCTGAACCAAACATTTAAATTGGGGGGTGGGCAAAGGTCAGGAATGGAGAGACGAGGTCAGGAGGCCTGCCTGTAGGTCTGTCTGTGGGTCTGCCCATGAGTGAGTCTGCCATGAGATCTGCAGAGAAGGCTGCAAAGAAGTCAGGAGTCTGTCTGGAAATCTGCCCAGAGAAGATTGCGGCAGAGCTGGTGGTCCTATGGGGTCCTGTCTGGACATCCAGAATCACCAGAGATGCTTGGAGCTTAACTGTGTCTGAGAATGCTGATCTACAGATTTCTGCTGCTCTGAAAGATGGTACCTCTGAATGGTGTATTCTGAAACTGGCCTGATTTGGCAGAGGGGCACTGGACTATTTGTTTTGGGGTGTTTCTAAAGGGAGCGGGACTTAACAAAGAGATCTGCCATTATTCTAAGCCTACATAACCTTTAAATAAACAGCCCTTTCCTCTTTCACTGCACTCTTGTTTTGGGAGTCGCGCTTCTTGGTGGCAGGCAATAGACCACCCTAGCTGTTCCAGAACACCATTGTCCACGTTCTGTAATATTTACAACTTTTGAAAATTTCATTTTATTTTCCATTGATAATTTTTTAAGTTGATACATAATATGAGGCATTGTATAATTTATGTAAAATAATATGTATGTTTACATATAAAATTATGTATATGAATTCATTATCACTTTCAAGAATATGAAAAAACAACAACATGGCTATCTTTGGGATGATTTTGCATGACTGAGAAAACGAGCAAAGAGAAACAATTACTTTTTTTTAAACAACTTATTGTATAATTGTCACAGGGTATACTGAACACATTTAAACTCGACTTAGGTTATTTTTGACATATATGTACCATTATGAGAACTTCACCTCAAACAAGGGAGTGAATATATCTATCACTTCTAAAGTTTCTGCTTGCCTCTGAATAATGCTCCTTCTGTTTCCTCTCCACCCACTTCCATACCGAGATCATTACTCATATTTTTGTCATTACTGATTAGTTTGTATTTTCTAGAATTTTATGTAAATGGAATCATTGAGTATATATTCTTTGTCTGGCTTCTTATGCATCATTTAATTATTCTGAGATTCACCATATTGTACCAGTAGTTACTAGTTCATTAGTTAATCTTATATCCGGCAATCTACTAAAGTCCTTTTTATTTCTAGGACTTTTTAGTAGCTTCCATTGCATTTTCTACATGTATGAACATGTAGCCTTCAAATAAAGGTAATTTCATCCATCCTTTAAAACCTGAGTAAATTTTATTTTTGCTTTTTTCTTAATGCATTGACTACAAATTTTAATACAATTCTTAAAATATATGGTGAAATCAGACATGCTAGTGTTTCTGATTTTAAAGAAAACATTTATTTATTCATAATTTATGTTTTCCATGAAAGCTCTTTATCAGTACAAGGAATTTCTATTCTATCTCTAATTTCCTAGGGGTTTTAAACAGGAGTGGATGTTGAATTTTATTACATACTTTTTCTCCTTCTATTGAAATGAGCTTTTTTAAAATATAATCTGTTAATATGGAGAATTACTTATTGCTTTTTAAAGGTTGAACCAACCATCTTTTTTCTTTGTCTGATCTCAATATATTACCATTTTCATTGTTGTTGAAGTTACCTTGTTAGCATTTACTTTAAAATTTTGGCATCAATATTCATGTAGAATATCAGTCTGTAGTTTTCTTTTGATATGTTTATCTGCTGTTAGGAACTGAATAATCAGCATCAGAATGACTGCAGAGTGATTGGAAAGTACTTCCTCCTCTTCACATTTCTGGGAGAGTTTGTTTAGAATCACTATTATTTCTTCTTTTAATATTTGGTTAAATTTCCAGTAAAGCCATCTGGTCTTGAGTTTTTCTTCTTGGAAAATTTTCAGTTATAAATTTAATTAATTTACAGAAATTAATTATTCAGATGATTTCTTAATGAGATTGCTTTGGTGGTTTGTTATTTTCAAGAAATTTGCCCATTTAATCTACATTGAAATATATATGGGCATAAAATTGTTCACAATACTCTTATATTAACTTCTTAATATCTACAGAATCTGTAGTGATGTCACTTCCCCAATTAGCACCATTGAAAATTCAAGTCCCCCCCCTTTTTTGTTCTGATCCCTCTGACTAGGGCAGAATAAATTATATTGATCCTCTCAAATGATTATTCTGGTGTCATTTTTTTCTTCAATGTTAAAGTTTTTTAATATCATGAATTTTTGTTCTATTTTCTTTCTTCTTCTTACTTCGGGTTTAACTTTTCTTTTGTATTTCTTAAGGTTAATGTTGAAGTAATTGACTTGGTACCTTAGTTTATATTTTATTAATTTTATTTTAACCTTTATATAGAATTTATTGGGGGGACACTAGTTAACAAAATTATACAGGTTTCAGGGGCACGATTCTACAATAGATCTGTACACTGTATTGAGTGTTCACCATTGCCAGTCAAATCTCCATCCATCATCATTTATCCCTCTAAAATCTCTGCCTTTCTCCATTCCTCTTCCCCCAAGCAATCATCACACTGTTATCCATGTCCATGAGTTTTTTTCTTTTTCTTTTTTGCTCAATCTCTCTACTTCCCCCACCCAGTACCACCCCAAACAGCTGTTAGCTTACTCTCTATGAAACTGTCTCTATTTTTCTGTTAGTTCATTTTTTTCATTAGATTCTACATGTGAGTGAAATTATGTGGTACTTGTCCTTCTCTGACTGGTATATTTCACTTATCACAATGCTCTCTAAGCCCATGCTGTTGCAAAGAGTAAAATTTCCCTCTTTTTTTATGGCCAAGTACCATTCCATTGTGTAAATGTACCACAGTTTTGTTATCCATTCATCTATTAATGGACCTTGGACTGCTTCCAAATTGTAGCTATTATAAATAATACTGCAGTGAACATAGGAGTACATATGTTCTTTCAAGTTAGTGTTTTAGAATTCTTCAAATAAATTCCCAGAAGTGGAATTGCTAGTTTATAAAGCAGTTCTAGTTTTAATTATTTGAGGTCACTCCATACTGATTTCCACAAGGCATCAATCCGTATTCCCACGAATCGTGCACAAAGGTTCAGGATTTCGGTGTTATAAATTGCCCCTCTGCAGTACTGTTTCTGATATGTTGTGTTTTCAGTAAATCTGGTTCAAACTTCTTTTACTTCTCTTCTTTGATTACTTCTTTGATTCATGGGTTACTTAGAAATGTGTTGTTTGGTTTCCTATACTTACAAATTTTCTTGATATCTTTCTAATATTGAATTCTAATTTAATTATATTGTGGTCAGAAAATATACTTTATATTACATGAATCCTTTCAGATTTATTGAGATTTACTTTCTGGTCTAAAATGTAGTCCAATTTCCTCACAGTTATATGGGCTAACCTATAACATGGGAAATGGGCAACATTAAGGACATGGATACCAGGGTATGTATTGGCTATCACAAGTTTCTATGATGTGTTGTGCCAGTCTACATGAAACCAGGGACCCAACAGGCTCATAGAACTCACATTGTATACAGGGGTGCAAAGAAACGAGGTATAAAATTGATCCCTGGAAGTACAGTCTTAGGGTACAAAATAAAAGCATAAACCAATAAGCGAACAAATGAATTATAGATTTTAAAAACCAGTTTATGAAACACATGAAGAGGTTGTAGTGGTAAAATAAATGGGCTAGCTGGTGCTACCTTACTCAGAGTAACCAGCCACAGACTATCTGCATAAGGACAATTAAGTCCTAGGGATGAAATAAATCAGTCATTTAGATAGCTGAGGAAAGATAAAACATCAGCCAAAGGAATACTGGAAAGAGTTTGGTGTTGGAGAGATAAATGTGTGGATTGAAATGTGGCTGAAACTTAAGGCAGTATCATATGCCACATCTTTGATGAAGCCACTAGAAATCATATAATCAGTTATTTCAGTCTTTTCCAAGTAAACTAGAAAAAGACTAAGGGATTTCAAGTGGCATAAACTTATTTATTATACAAAGTAAATTAATCTTACTGTTTGGAGGACTGGAGCCTAGGGTGAATGAGAGAGAATAGGTATTGAACTGGACAGAATGGAAGTTGACACAAAGATACAAATCAGGAAGCTGCACAGTTTCCCAGGAAGACTTAGCTGCTAGAAATCAATTCGAATAGATAATAAGTACTTTTGAGAAGTAGACAGGCTGATGCACTGAATAAATATGGAGGGTGAAGTGAAAGGCAAGTACATTAAAAAATATTCTGCTATGTGAAAAAATTAAATAACAAAGACTTATGTATTTGTATGATCCAGTTATATGAATTTATAGAAAAGCCAAAACTAGTGACAGAGAGCCAATCAGTAGCTACCTAGTTCTGGGGTCAGAGAAGAGAATGAAGTCTAATGTGTCAGTGGAATCATTCAGGATGATTGAAATGTTCTCTACCTTGTTGTAGTAGAGGTTTCATGACTATATATAATTGCTAAAATTCATACAACTATATATCTACATTGAGGAAATTTTATTGGATTTAAATTAATTCACAATATAACTATTAAAAGCAATCAAATACAAATAGAACTTATGTACAAATGGCACTATAGATAAGAATAATTAGTTAATTTAATGCACAAAGAACAGGTAGAATTTTAGTGTAACCTAAATAATCCATAAAGACATTTTTTAAGAATATAAAGTATTATAAGAATAGACTAAATAATTTGGAACATAAAAATTTAAGTGGTCACAATACAGAAATAAAGACTTCTGGCTTCAGCTGTTATATGGAAAGAGATTGAAAGGCATTGTTCTTTTCCTAAAAACATGAATAGGCTGGAAAAAAACTAGAAAATCAGTGCTGTTTCTTGGATTCAATTTATGTCATGGGGCAACTGCAACCCTGAAGTCTGAACACTTTGGTGAACCAGAGAGATAGAGTACCTAAAATCTGCTTGCCTGGTGAAACTCCAAAAATGAGTAGGAGGCCTTAAATAGTATTTTTGACAAATTTCTGGAGGCTGGCTGTGGACTATTGTCAGAATAAAAAACTCCTGAGGCAATAAGAAATCCTACAAAGTATATTCTTAGAGCAGAGAAGAGTTAAATTAGAAATCAATAAAAAGGGAGATGCCTAAAATTCCCCAAATATGTGTAAATTAAATAACATATTTCTCAATAACACACGGGTCAAAGAAGAAGCCTCAAGAGATCTGAAAATATTTTGAACTAAATTAAAATATAACTTATCAAAATGTGTGGGATACAGTGAAAAGCATGCATAGAAAGTAATTTACAACGTTAAGTACACATATTGCAAAAGATTGTCTAACATCAATAACCTAATCTTCTACCATAAAACACTGAGAACATGCAAACCAAATAAAACCAAACCAGAGAGAGGAAAGGAAATAATAGATTCTAAGCAGAAATCAGGAGAACTGAAATAAAAAAAAAATAATGGAGAACATCTTCAAGACCAAAACTTGGTCTTTAGGAAAGAAAAATGAAATTGATTGAAGAAAAGAAGATGACACAAATTGCCAGTATTAGGAATACTAGAGAGGTTTTTACTACCAATTCCAAGGAAATTTAGTGATAATAAGGTAATATTATAAATATTATGCCCATAAATTACTAATTTTGTTGATATGTAAATAATTCACTGGAAAACACAAACTGCAAAAATTCATGTAATGAAGACTACCTACCTGAATAGTCCTGTATTTATTGACAAAATTTAGTCACACAAAATTCCAAAAAATAATAGAAACAAAAAATAAACAGCAGACCCAGATGGTTTTAACAGGGAGTTATTTCAAAGATATAAAGAAGACAGAATATTAATTTTACACAGTGTCTTTTAGAAAACAACAGACAAGTGAACACTTCCCAATTTACTTGAGAGGCAGCATTATTCTATTAACAAATCCATACATTACAAAAGAGATATAATGAGTCATATCTCTCATGGTCATGGCCATAGACACAAAAATTCTAACAACATATTAGCAAATTCAATTCAGCAACACAGAAAAATATAATCTTTCATGACCAAACATGATTCATTCCAGGAATGCAAGGCAGGTTTGCATTTACATACCGATCACTGTAATTTATTATGTTAACAAAATAAATATGATGGTTATAGCAATAGATGCAGAAAATATTCAAGGAGCATTTATGATAAAAATCTGAAAAAAGTGTTCATAGAAGGTAAATTCTAATAAACATTTTACATGAAAAACCTATAGCTAATATTACTTAATAAGAAACTGAACATTTTTCCTCTAAAATCAGGAATAAGGCAAGTATGTCCTCTCTCACCATTCTCATTCAACTTCATACTGAGCAACTTAACCACTGCAATAAGACAAGAAAAATAATTGTATATGGATGTAAAGGAAGAAGTAAAGTAACATTTATTTTTTGGACTATGTGATTGTCTGTAAATTTTACAAATTAAATATAAGATATGTATGTATATAGGAAGCTACAAAACATTGAAAAAAATCTAAACAACTTGATAAATATTTTTTACTTGTTAATTGATATTTTCACAATATCATTTTCTCCAGTTTGAGTTATAAATTCAAACAGATCTTAGAAATTTTAATAAATATTGACAAATTCTAAAAGTTATATGGAAATGAAAAGATCTAGCCCAGACCACACAAAACTGAAGAAGAACGAAGTTGGTGGACCCAATTTTCTAATTGTAAGAATTATTATAAAATTACATTAGTTAAGACAATGTGGGATTAGTGAATGAATACACACATAAATCAATGTAACTGAGTGTCCAGAATAGACCTACATAAATATAGTCAACATATTTTTGATACAGTTCCAAAGGTAATTTAATGTAGAAAAACTAGTCCATATAAAAAATTTTTGCTGTAATAAATGCAAAATAAGTGAACTTAGTCACAGATTTTCAACATTCACAAAATTTCTTCAAAATGAACTCTAGACCTAAATGCAAAACTCAAAAACAGAAATCTTCTACATGGAAACAGAGGAGAAAACCTTTGTGACCTTGGATTTGGTGACAATTTTTTAGACATAATACCAAAAGCACAATCAATGAAATAAAAATGTGATAGATTGGACTTCAATAAAAAAAATTAAAACTTGCTTCACAAAAGAGACTATTAAAAGAATGAATAGACAAAACACAGAGTGGCAGAGAATGCTTTACAGAACACTTATCTGATAGTGTCTTGTATCAAATAACTCCTAAAACTCAAAAATGAGAAGCAAACAACTCAGTTTAAAGTGCACTGCAGAGCTAAGCAGTCACCCACCAAGGCAGATAAAAAGGTGGCAAGACAAGCACATGAAAAGAGGCTCAACATCATTCTTTCCCATCAGGTAAATGAAAATTAAAACAATATTAAGGTATCACTACTTAGTTATTAAAATGACTAAAACCCCCAAAACTGGTCTTACCAAGGGCTTGTAAAAATGAATAACAACTAGAATTTTCATCTGTTGCTGCTGGAGACAAATGATAGAGGCACTTTAGAATACAGTTTGTCAGTCTCCTTACACAGGTTAAATAAAATTACCATGCAACTCAGGAGTCAGTCATGCTTCTAGGTATTTATTTACCCAACTGATTTTAAAATGTATTTCCATGTAAACATTTGCATGTAACTGTGTATATCAACTTCATTTCTAATCACCAAAAGCTGAAATCAACTAAGATATTCTTCAATTGGTGGTACATCTATACCATGGAATTCTACTCATCTATCAAAAAGAACAGGCTATTATTTCACACAGCATCATGGATTAATCTTAAAGTCAAATTTCTCGGTACAGAATCCTGTCTGAGAAGGATATATCCTGCTTAATGCCATTTGCATAGCAGTTTGGAAGAGGCAGAAAGTGGGTGCCCAGGGTGTTGGAAAGGGGAAGGGTTTCTTTAGTGTGAAGTACAGAAGTTTTTAGGATGGCCAAGTACTATAGGATTGTATAGTACTATAATGATAAATACAAGCCACTATTTGCCTCTCAAAACCCACGTCACTTTACAGCAAGACCGAACTTTGAAATTTGTAAATTGCAATAGTAGTAGTAGTAGTAATAATAATAATAATAGTAATAAAAGTCCACTAGAAGTGTGGGGGATTTTGAGTAGGTTTTAGATTGTGGCAAATATATCTGTCTTGCAAATATATGACACAACCATGCTGAAGGTTTTCAGAAGAAGGGTAAATATTTTGGCAACTTTAAAAGTGACCAGAAACAATAATGA
Organism: Trachops cirrhosus; assembly: GCA_028533065.1. NCBI lineage: Eukaryota > Metazoa > Chordata > Mammalia > Chiroptera > Phyllostomidae > Trachops > Trachops cirrhosus. Next base: position 173,921,268 of record CM052541.1, read on the forward strand.
CAAAAAAAAAAACCTAAGACAAAAGAAACTATAAATAAGCACTGTAGTCTAGCTAGTAAACTCATTTCTTATAGTAGTATGAGTAATATTTTTGAAATTGTTGCACATTAAAACTAGAATTCTTCAAATAAATATTTGGTGGATGTTGGGAGCCATATCTGTGTATATATATATAAATGTGTGTGTGTGCTGCATATGGACTAAAAATGTAGTTTTATAAATATAAAAAGAAGACAATTTATATTAACCAAGTTTCAAAGTATGTATCGTAACTCTTCTGAGGTTTATGATAAAAGTAAATCATTACACTTTTTCTTTAATTCTTTTCTGAAATTGATGCTCATCTTCCTGTTTGATTACCATAATGATAGACTTTATGCTGATATACGCTGAGATCTGTGACAGATAAGGCAAAGGAGTTATTTTTCACAGGTTAGTAATTAGGTTTATTGATGAGGCAATGCAATAAAATAGATCTTTAACCAAATAATGCAATCGCAGTGTGTTAGTTCCAAACATTTTCTCTTAAATGTTAATTTGTTTCTGATTATATTATTGTTACAGATTTGGGGTGGTTTTTTTTGTCTTCACTTCTTTAGCATAGTGTTAGGTCTACAGCGAAATTGCGGGGAAGGAAGATACAGAGATTTCCCGTAGACTCCCTGCTAATACACACCTATATCCTCCTTCACAGCAACATCCCACACCAGAGCTATATGTTTGTAAAAACGTATGAACCCATGTGTTTACATCATAATCACTCAAAGTCTATAGTTACATTCTGGTTAACTCTTGGTGCAGTATGTTATATACGTTTTGACAAATATATAATGAAATGTAGCCATAATTATAGTATCATACAAAACACTTCCAATATCCTAAAAATACCCTATTCTATGCCTATTCATTCATGTTGGGCTTTATCTTGTTTTGTTGTGCTTGCTCTTAGAAACTAACCTAAAACAATCTTGGAGTTTCTCTTCCACTAAATTGAAACCAAACTTATTTGCAGCACTTTCACTTTCTTTTGGATACGGTCAGTACCTGTGGGGACACTTGGCTTATACCTGGTAAGATTTCTACAAAGCAAGGAGGATAACAAAGAGCCTCTCACTGAGAATAATTAGATTTTACCTCTGAGTCTGTAGTCTGGCTCTTTGAGTTCCTGGTTTCTGGATTCCTCACATTTTTAAACATCTATGTTACTGTTCCAAATATATACTTCAGATTTTTACTTTGTGTTTCATATTGCTTCTACATCATTCTTAATTTTAATATCTTTAAGATACAAAAATCACTTGTGATATGCTCTGACCTAGAATACAGAACTTTTAGGAACTCTAACTTCCTGACTTTAGGCTAGATCTTCCATCCCAATGAACTATCTGGACAATAGTTTAAAACGCTAACATCTCCCTGTGATTTTGTAAACCAAACTGAAATCATGATATAGAAATTGGCCTAGAATTTAATCAGTCTTAAGAAGCTAATAAGGAGCTAAATCAAGTGTTTTACTTGCTCCTTTTCACTTGTTAAACCCCATAGTAATATTTTATCTGATCTTATTCTGCTTGTAAAGTATACTTTAATAATTATTATCCAGCATAAACTATATAATTCTCTGTATTTGATATGCTTGAGATGTTTTACTACTTAAAGTTTTTGTACAGTACTAACATTTTTTTTAAAACAGAGCAGTGGAGACAATCTGTAGAAGGCCATTCTGTTACTGCCTCCCAGATCAACTCAGGGTTTCTAAAGAAAATGTCATTTACATATTATTTTTAGATTTTTTACAAGTTTAATGGCTGTTTGCTTGATTTTCTGGAACTAGGAAATGATTTACATGCAGCTAGCAATCATGACTGTATTTTTATTTTTATTACCACCTGTGTAATAGCTAGCTGGATGAGTAATATCTATATTTTCTTAAAATATATTTTACTGATTATACTTTACAGTTGTCCCATTTTTTCTCCCCTTCATTCCCCTCTGCCCCGATTTGGGTCTACTAAGAGACTAAAATCATGTACCTTTTATTTGACTGCATTTACTAAATCAGGAAATATTATTATTTTTTATTTATAATTATATTTTTATATTATAATATTATTTTATTTTTAAAAATGATATTATTAAAAAAGAACTGTTCTAGATATTAAGAATGAAATAACGAACAAGAAAGACATGATCCTTGCTTCGTAGAACCTATCAGTAGAAAAGAGTGGATTTTATACACACAGGTATGTTAACTGTTTTGACAGAAAATTTGAAGCTGTTGTGGGAATCTACTTTTCTAGAGTACTGTGAAAAATCATTATTAAAAATGAAGGTTGAATGAAACAGATGATATTGAGTAATAACCTAAGTCATAAGCTAAAATGTCTTTAAACATCAGTTGGTGAAGGTCAAGCCAAATAGAATTTATCAGACAGGATTGAAAATTCCAGGTTAAGAAAATGAATATATACCATTTTGTAATTATATAAATGTATTCATTTTTAAAGATTAAAGCCCCCACATCAAATCAAATCCCTAGTGATTCTCAAAACACTCTAGTTTGCCTTAGTAACTATATTTCCTATATTTTTTCATCTACAGGTAGAGCCAATCTATTTCATCTATATGTATTTTAGCCTTTACAATATCTTGGAAATAGTGCATCTTATTAAATTATTACCTTTTGTATAAAACTGTAACTGAATTTAATTTTCCTAAATTTATGTGTTTGAAGCAGTAATTATATTTATTTAGCATAAATCTAAATAGATTGGCTTCCTTTGCAATGCTAACTTTTTGATAAGTTTTGTCAGGGCTACATATTAAATAGAGTTTATAATAATATATTTATAAATATCTTAAGCACCAATTAGCTAATGTGGAAGATAATGTGAAATTAGCAGTAAATTAAATAGACTGAGATTTTATTTCACAGAGTTTTGAGCTTCATTTCGAAAGGGGTGGAATATAATTTAGACCCATTTGAATTATTAAGAAAGTAGCTCTATAATTGAGATAAATGTTATGAAAGACAAGTGAGAATATGCTACTGAAGTGGTAATAGAGGTGTGTAAATCAAGCTGGAATATAATAGACATTGCCTCTAAGTTAAAGGAAATTGAATTTTATGCAAGAAAAGTGAGCCGGTATTGGGAGGCAGTGATTTGTGTGGGGGGAGTGGGGAGTCGATTGGACAACATGGAATGGGTAGCGATGATAACATGACCTTGAACCTGAAAGAATTTGGTACTGTTCAGAAATTGAAAGGACACAATATTCTTGCGATGAAAGAGTAAATGAAAGAAAAATATTCAAAATAATCAGATCAAATTGGACTTTGCTTAGTATATTAATTTATTTTAAAAACACGATTTTAAAGAAATGAAACTATATTCATTTATTAAAGATTTTAAAAATATAAATTTTATTACTGTTTGAGAAGAGGATATGAGAAAGATAGGAATAGAGCCAGGCACATGAAGTAAAAGGCTTTTAAATAATTCGCATAATACGTAATAATGAGAAGGTGACTTTTAAATAAAATTTTACTCAAGTTGAGATTTATTAAAGGTGGGTGATTAGAGAATGTTTTTAAGACTGCTTCCCAGGTTTCTGACGTGAGCACTGGAAGTGTAGCGATGCCCATTGCTTATATGAGGACAAGAAATACGTTTGATGGATGGCGTTGACGTTTTAGTTTCACACATACTGTATTTGCGATATTTATGAGGCATCTAAGTGATGATAGACAGATGTATGTTCCAGAGCTGAGAAGAGAAGTCTAGGGAAAAAAAAAGTATGAGTCATTGGCAAATACACTGTATTTAAAGTTATGGTAGTGACCGTAATCTAAGGAAAAGGCATAGATTAAGAATCAAATGGCTGTACATAGCGTCCCCGGTAATGGAAAACTGGCAATTTTCCGAAGCAGCCAAGTTGAGTAAAAAGTAACAATAAAGACTTTAAGAGACAGTCCAGACAGTTTGTGAAAAAACAGGAGAGTTTTATGTCTCTGAAAACAGGTAAAAAGAGTTTCCAAGGGAGAGGGATAACTGTGCTGAATGCTTCGATATCTAGATATTTTAAATTAAATAATAATCCCCTTGCCTTATTTCTTCCTCACCTAGGCTAATTTTCAAAGCAAAGCAAAACATATCCTGGCCACTTCCATGTTTTGTTGTTTGGGAAAGTTATCTTCATTTTCTAATTGCTTATGCCTCTAGTTTTTGATTCATTAACTGAAATTATATCTGCAATTCTTATAATAAAAGAAACATATTTCACCATATTAAAATATTTATATTATCATACTTTTATTTGTTAACTGTTTAATTCTAATTGAGTTTCTAGGTCTACTATCCTGGAATTATCCTTAATTCATTTTTTGATTGCTTTCAAATATATTTTGATGTTTCATCCTCACTTTTGATTGCTAATGTGTATCAATCTATATTTGATTTTTATCATTAGTCTAGTTCATAAGACCATATATATGTTTTCACTCTCATTTTCCTCCTAACTTTTGCTAATTCTCTTTCATTTGCATTTGTCTTTCAGAAATTTGTCCAAATCTTTGTTCTGTTTATACTTGCATTTATTCTCTACAAATGTATACAGAAAATGTACTTACTGTGTCTGTTTTCTAACTATTATTCAGGTGATAATGGCAAATTTATATGCTCAATGTGCCTTCTTGAACTAGAAACCTGTCCATTAGATTTGCACCAGGGGCTCTTAGAGTGGGGTGAAACGCTAATGCTGGTGGGAAAGATTGAGCACTGAGCCAGGGAGCTGCTGCAGATGCAGGAGGTGGGAAAACACAGAAGTGAGTATTGATCAGGAGGGAAGGTACATGATTCAGAGCCTAGGCAGAGGGAATTAGCATTTTTCCTTTGAAGTTCATAGTCTTCTCACGGTTTAGGAAATTTTAAGTTGCCTGTACATTTGGAGATTCTTCAGGTATAGTGTAAATGCAAGACCTTATTGCTAGTAGGCTTATTCACTGATGATGAATATTTGTTATATTTGATTTCAACAATTTCTCTTTCTTGCTATTTTGAAGGATACAATTTGTAATAATTCCAAGGTACATAACCTATGGGAAAACTGTTATTTCCAACTTGAACATTCTCTACATATAAATTAGATTTTTTCTAAGTTAACTGCCCCCAATTAACATGAATTTGTCATTAAAAGCCCAAATTCCAAAGTATTCCTAAGGTCACTAGTTCTAGCAAGATGTTGCATTACTCAGTTTTTCAGACACCTTGAGATTCCCTCATGCAATTTTCCTCTAAATCATTTATAAAAATGCCAAACAAGGCAGATGCCGGCACTGCTCCCCAAGGAGCATTGGTGTTTATGCTTCCTTATTTGGAAAAGTACCTACTTATTTCTAATCTTCCCTCTTGTTTCTAAATTTGATTTTTATCCATGACAAAACAGTTTCCCAGATACCATCTTTTTCAATTTTTAAATATATTTTGGTGCATCACTTTTTCCGTGAGTTTTTAATATCTCACTAGCTGTAGCCGCTAATTGCTTACACTGACATGCTTTTGTGTGTTTTTCTCTCCCCTTAAAAGCTGGTGTGTATTATCTTTTATGGCTCACTTACATACCTTTTAAATGGTGCTTGTTAACTATTACATTAATTATGTTTGCTAATATTTATTTAGAAACCACCCTTACCAGATAATCTATTAACTTTCTTTGAGTGCTATTGGATTCTATTGTCTTAATTATTTCTGAACATTTTACTCCAATGGCCCTTTAAATGAGAGAGCAATTATCTAAGTCATCTATAGAAATTTGCACATTTTAGAAAACCATTTTTTTCCTCAAGTAAATCAACCAAATGCTTGTTTTGAGGACTAATGTTTTCTACTTTTTAAAAATTCCCTTACATCTCAGAGCTGGATATGCCCAAAATGTTTACAATATCATTTTAGTGAATAGTCAGCATTTTTCATATCTCAAGCAAGATGTTTTCTGTTTTACCTATCCTGAAAGCAGCAAAACCCCATCAAGAATTGATGGAGACAAATATACGGCATATCCTTAACCCCTATTCACTATTCAACCCACTTGGGAGTGTTTGATAATTTCAGCAAAAATGTAGTAGGTCTCACAATATCAAGCGCAAGCATAAATCTTGTATTATAATGCATTTTACAAACCTACAGAGTAAGCCAAAATAGCTGCATACAATTTATTCCACACAATGTTTTTGATTCTAACAAACAAAGCTGAATTATTTTTATCATTCAGTTAAAAGAAACGGAACCGGTGACACCTGCACTTGGGTGTTTGAAATGGTCTCCCTCTCAGATTTACAGCTCAGAGAGGCATGTTCATAAACACAGTTCCTTGCTCGATTTCCATAGCTATGTATATTCCTCTACAGATAAATTATTACAAACTCTTGTTTTTCTGACCCTGCCCACTAATGCAGAAAAGTGCCTCACTACCTATCCCTTGTTCTTTCCGACACCAAACTTTTCTGGGAATGATAATCCATTTATGAAAATGAAGTGTAATGAAAACATCTGGCCATTGAAAATTTAACAGATTTGCTATTTAAAAAATTAATGGAATTCGGTAGACAGACACTAAACATCTGGATCTAAACACTAGAGGCTGGGGAAGAGGTGGGGACAGACTCACTTTCCATTGGCTCTGCAGTGTGGCAAGCCAGCACTACTTACCAATATGGATCAGCACTTCAGGTTTGTATGTCTTGTAAAAAGAAAATCCTTCACAGATTATCCTTGCAGATTGGCTTCTAGCATTGAGAGTCATTGGTAAATGTTAAGTATGTTTTTTTTGTATTTGTTTGTTTTATGACTTAAATGTTTTAAGGATTTTGGGCTGATGGAAAATGATATTCAGGTAGCAAAGTGAATGTATGATTTTTTTTGACATAGAACTTGAAGGATACCTAAAATTCCAACCAACAGAGATGGAAGAAGAGTGGAGACATTCTAGGCAAAGAGAGCTGTGTGAGCAACAGAGAAAGAAAAAAAAAGTGTTAGAAAGAAAATAGATAGTTGAATTCGACTGCAATGTAGACTGTATATGGAGTTTATTGGGAAATAGAATGAAAACGTTACCGCAACGTTAGAATGCGCCTTGTGAAGGTTGGGTGTGTTTGTATATGTGCCAGCAACAGGAAACCAGTAAGGGGTCTGAGAACAAAAGTCATGGTCAGAGGTGGGCTTTGGAAATCCAAATCTGATTACTGTATATATGACAGACTAGGGAGAGGCTGGAGGCAGGTAGTTCATAGGGTAAAATGTTGGTGTTACTAAGAGGTTTATAAAGTATAAAAAAGGCATGATGTTTCAGAGGAAAAGGTAACTGATGTTTTATTTCTTGTAAATCTTTTTACCCTGTAGGTTTTACCTATTGAATAAATGTAATGCATTTTTTCAGAGGCCAGGCAGGTACTGTCTAGTTGGAATGAAGACGTCATTGCTCAACTTTCAGTTTTAAATTATGAAGATTTTTTTGGATACAGTTTAGAGTTAGTTATTGGTACTTCTGTATGTTTTCTCTGCGAATTGATTGGGCAGTTAGCAGCCATAAATAGTTGGGCATACATGCTCATCAGATTTTTCTGAGCGTGTGTCTATAGGATGTACTTTACCAATTGCAGCCCTATGTATCTTTTAAAGAAAGCTGTGATATTTCTGTTGTTTTTCTATTCCAAATCTGACATTTTCTTTCAAAGGAAGTTTGTATTGGCTCACTCTCACCTTGTTACTCAGAAACAGAGCTTCTGAGAGCTCTGCTCCCCAGAGAGCTACAGATCAATGCAGGAGCTCACATTTGTTTGAATGTGTGTCAGGTAATCATAGCACAGCCCCTGACTATTGACTGAGCAAAGAGAAAGTGAAAAATCCTGATATTTTCCATTAGAATCACAAATCCTAAGGTTATTGCTTCAATAAAATGAAAATGTGACGTTTTGCTCATTTTGAAAACCAACTTGTTAATCCATGACCCATAAAAACGAACAGTGGTTTGGGCGATTATTGTACTTATAAGGCTGTATTTGCATTGCAGTACTTAATTTTTATATTGTGATTTTCCCATGGAATGGCTAAAGTTCCTATTCCTATTTCTATGCTGCCAACTTCTTTAAATATGGCTTACTTAAATATTTTGATATATACCAATGTTACTGCTTTCATGTTTACATATATCCCAAAAGAAAACCTAAAAGATGACTAATAATAGACCATATAAGACAGAACAAAGTTAATAAAACATGAGAATTTGTACTGCCTCTGATTCTCAAGGCCAAGTATAAAGGCTCAGTTACCAGCCAGATGGTTTCTTTTGATATGAGATAATTATTAATAATACTTCACTACAATGTGAATAATGCCTTGTAACTTTAAAAATGCATTCATAAGCACTGTAATATCCTCAGGATAGCCCTTTGCAGCATCTTTTGTTCATTTTCCTCTGTGTTCATTGTGCCCCAGGGAGGTTGTTACTTTTCCCTGAATACACTCAGAAATATAGAGCTGGAACACGTTTCCTTCTCTGTCTAGCTGTGTCTGGGCTCTTTCCCTATTACCTCCATGTTGCCTCTTTTCATTTCTGAACTTTGGAGCATCACTTTTTTCCAAGTCTTTCTCCAGTCACTTGCCTTCCATTGTATCTCCTGGTCACAAAGGGGCTAGTTAGGTGGGTATCAATAAAGAGGAAACACCTTACACCAGACTTTAAATTTTTTTATGGCGAGTCAGGAATCTCATCTCTGTGCATGGCATCCTGTCTCTTTATTTGTTTCAAGATCGAGTGAAAGCAACTCTTCAGCTTTTATGCAAAATGAAAGCATCATTATGAACAGCATTTAAATTAGAGTAGGCAGAGTAAATCTGTAAAAGACAAAAAAAATTAATCACCTGTGGCAACTGTCATTTGAAGTTATCCTTCCTTCATTCCACTCCAGCTCATCCACATAAACACAAAGAGAGATCATATTGTTTACTGGTATCAAACTGCGGGAGTTGGCTTGCCTTAGGCATTGCTCCAGCCCAGAATCCAAGCCTCTGCAAATACCAATTTGGAGTGCAGCTTCAGGGCTGGTGGAAAAGCTGTCACAGGCAAGTCTAAAATACCGAGAGTGCTGAGCTACTGACATTGCTAAAGATGATCATGAAGACATTTATCTAGCCTCTCCTGCCTCCCTTTCGCCCAGCCCTTCAGAAGCTTATGTCAGGTGTGACAGGCTAGGTGATGAATGGGTAGAAAGTTGACAGGTGATGACAAGCGGCTGAGTAAGTGAAATCTTCCATCGTTAATACTTGTGATTTTAACTTTCTGACACAATGAACTGATATTAGAATGTGTGACTAAATAAACCACATTGAGCAAAGCCATTCACTAAAAAATAGAGTCCTGAAAAGAAAGCCATGCCCTCGTTTGTCAAGCTCCCCGATTCCTAGACCTCTGGAATATGCTACTTAATCAGCTACGCATTATTTAGAGCTAAGCGGGATGCTCAGTCGCGTTGTTTTTCTCTGGAATACATTTCCAGAGTCCTTAGCTTCAAGTCAGGAGTCAAAAAATCCCATTTCTCATAAATCTCTTCTACACTAGACTAAAAAAGAAATCAGCTCATTGGAATTTTGATTAATGAGAAAAGGAGAAAGGTTTCAGGGTGAGTGCTTTGTTCTATTGATGTCCATGAAACGTTGGTGACTGCCTGACACATCCCAGTCCAAAGCAATTGAAAATCATTTTCACTTTGCTTTGTTTTGAGAGGCTTAGGGGTTATTGAGTTGAGAAAAATTGGACTGAAACAAGTAATTTTTTTGACACAGGCCACTAAACAGCTTGGAGACCATGAGCCTTAAGGCTCCAAGCAGGTCATTTAGTATAGAGTGGTGCCTTTCTTGGGGCGTGCTTACTTCTTACAGATATATACTGGGAAACAGAAGTCTTGCTGATCTTCTGAATTTTCTTATATGTGTTTTTATTTGCGGTGAACAATTAATGGCAATGAGGATTTTGCCTATAACTCCACATGAGGATTGAGATCAGTATGGACAGAGGAGACGATAAAGTTGTAAGTCGTCTTTAAAGTAGTGAGAAGAGTTCCACCATTCAAGTTCAAAGATAAGAATTCTTATTCTGGATAATATTTCATACTCTTTTTGAGGATCTAAAGAAATTATATTTGGCAGGGTTTATAAATTTAGTGGATGAGTACTGAAAACAATTCTGACATTTTTCTACTTTTTAAATACAAGTATAAAGCTGCAGTCATTTAAAAAATATTTTGAAAATTCCCATTTTAATTAAAATACATTTTCATTACTGAGGTAACTCCATACTGCTTTCTCCAGCAACTGCACCCATCTGCATTTCCACCAACAATGCAGAAGTGTTCCCTTTTCTCCATGTCCTCACCAGCACTTATTGTTTGTTGATTTATTGATCATAGACATTCTGACAGGTGAGAGATGGTATCTCATTGTGGTTTTAATTTGTATTTCTCTGATGATTAGTGACTTTGAGCATCTTTTCACATGCCTACTGGCTACCTGTATGTCCTCTTTGGAGAGACATCTATTCAGGTCATTTGCACATTTTTAATTGGATTTTTTTTGGTGCTGAGCTTTTTAAGTTCTTTATAAATTTTGGATATTAACCCCTTATCAGATGTGTCATTGGTAAATATGTTTTTCCATTCAATGGGTTATCTTTTCATGTTGTTGATGGTTTCCTTTGATGTGAAAAAATCTTTTTAGTTTGATTCAGTCCCATTTGTTAACTTTTTCTTTTGTTTCACTTTCCTAAACAGATATATCAGAAAAAATATTGCTATAAGCAATGACCAAAATTTCACTGCTTATATTTTCTTCTAGGATTTTTATGATTTCAAGTGTAGCATTTAAGTCTTTAATCCATTTTGAGTTTATTCTTGTATGTGGCTTAGGAAGGTGGTCTATTATCATTTTTCTGTGTGCATTTGTCCAATTTTCCCAATGTCATTTATTCAATAAGCTATCTTAGCCCATTGTATGTTTTTGCCTCCTCTGTCAAATATAATTGACTATGAAGGTGTGGGTTTATTTCTGGGTTCTCTATTTTGTTCCATTGATCTATGTGTGTGTTTTTATGGCAGCACCATGCTGTTTTGATTACTATGGCTTTATAGTACAGTTTAATATTAGGTAGCAGGATTCTTGCAACTTTGGTATTCTTTCTCAAAATTATTGCTGCTATTTGGGGTCTTTTGGGGTTTCATATACTGATCCAGAGATTCCACTTCAGGGAATTTATCCAAAGAAACCAGAAACACTAATTTGAAAGAATATATACACCTTCTGTTCATTTCAGCATTATTTACAAAAGCCAAGATTTGGAAGCATTATAGATGAGTGGGTAAAACAACTATGATACATTTACACAGTGGAATACTACTCAACCATAAAAAAAGAAAAATTTACCTTTTGCAACAGCATGGATGAATTTGAAGAACATGATCCTAAGTGAAATAAGTCAGTCAGAGAAAAACGAAGTCCACATGATTTCACTCATGTATGGAATCCAATGAACAAACTGAACTAATAAATAAAATAGAGACAGACTCCTTAAAAAAAGAGGAAGATGACAACTCTAGGGTGTTTGGGGGGTGGAAGGATCTAGCAAAAAGGAAAAAGAACTCATGGGCATGGACCATAGGGTGGTGAATGTGGGTGGAAGTAAGGTGGGAAAAGCTAGAAGAGGGTATGGGGGCTTAAATGGCACTGGAAAAATAAAATAAAAATGAACTATTAAAAAATTGGGCCAGGCCACATATTAAGAATGAGAGAAAACACTAGAAATACAGCTTTAGAATAAAATCAGCATACTTTCTTTGTTGATGTTGCTGGAATACTATAGTTTTGGATTATATTAACCCATAAAACTTTATTAGTCACTGTATTGGGCAATAGTGATGTTGTATTTTAGTTAATTTATTACTAATCATTATAGTATATTTTTTATGAGTAAATATTTGAATAAGTAAAAGGAACAAGTATACTGTAAAATAAATAAATAAATAAATAAATAAATTTCCATGACTAAAGTAAAGTATACTATTTAAATCAATTTTATTTTTTTCTGATATTATAATATGACTTACTCACTCATTCTTCTTGCTTTAGGACCTTTCATATTTTTATAATCCCTTAAAGGTTTTATTGCAGTCACATTAGAAGCTGTTTATGGTATGCTTTCTGCTTGGGGATCCCATGATTCTCCTTTTTGAAAAATATAATGTAAAATATATTTAGCCCTTATGAATTTACATTCCTTTATAGCTAAATTTTTAAATTTGTTTTCTGCTTTTCTTACCTTTTGTGCTATCTTTTTAAGAAAACTCTAATTACTAATATATATGTCCCAATAATTAATTAATATATTATAGAATATGTTATAAAGATGAGATATTTTTACAAACTAATTTATTAGTACTCATTGTTTTGTTTCTACTTATTTTTTAAAAACATAAACTTATTCCATAGTTTGTCTTTTTCAATTTATTTCCAAATTCTCATTGTTGTACTATGCAAAGTTTGTTATGTCAATTTTAAACATGAAGAAATAGAATTTAAAGCATTGTTCTCAGTTTATGCTTTCTTGAGTCTTACAGTAATTTTATAATTCTATTCATTCCAGTTTCATATACGTACCCCTGACCTCACAAACAAGATCTACATCACAGAGTCTGGCCAACACCATCAATGCTTCAGAACTTCAAGTTTCTCATTTGCTAAATGTGCTTAATAAACTTGAATATAGAGTTTCTGTAAGTCTTAAATGAGATGATACATATGCAGTGCTTAAGAAATGTCATGATAAGCCCTCAGTAAACAGTTGTTACACTACTTTTATTTTAAAATTTAGAGACCGTTCACCCACTGCAAAATAAAATGTGTTCTCTCACTTTAGTTTTACAAGGTTATTGTGAAACAGTTTTGTTTCTGGCAATCTGCAAGGAACTGGTTGTTGATAATAAGGAAAATCAGACAATGCTTTTGATATCAAAGGAATTTCAGCTATAGGAGAGAGAAAACACATTCTAATACGTAGTAACTTCATAAGATGTATCTGTGGCAAATGTAGGTAGCATAACGGAGTAATAAAGAGCAAGGAGCGGTTCACTACTATTGGGGGAGGGAGAAGTTGGGAATAACAGAAACCACTCATCATGGACAAAGTTGTCAGGAGCAAGTTTGAGAAAACAAACCTATGTTGACCCACTAGCAAAAGGAGGAGAGGGGAAGACAATGTCAGACCAATTAATGTTATGTAGAAAAAATATGTATAAAGCCATATACTATAAAGATTTTATATATAATACCCAGTATTATGACATTAAAATAAAACTTTATGGTAGAAGAACATGTGAAGAAATGTATGTAGGCAGCTACTGTTGGGGTGGGTGTGGCAAGGTATGATTATTTTTTATTTTGGTAAAAAGTTTGATGTGGTATATATTTTGAATATCAACAAAGAAGTTTCAGTGGTTTATCATACTCGTTTTAGGTTTTTTAGAATAAAGATATACATGCTCACAGTAAAGATAGTAAAACGGCACAGAAGGATGTGAAGTGTAAAATGAAGGTCACTTTTCACCATCTTAGCAACTCTCCAAAATATTAATCTCTGTTAAGAATTTCCCTTCCAGAAGTATTCAGTGAAAAAGAATGTTTGCATCAGTGTTCACCCACTAGCAGTTTGAGGCAAATCACTCTTGGTTTCATTTGGGCAATATGGTACTTTAAATTTATAAAAAAAATTGGAATGCATTTAAGTGTGAAATTCATTCTACAGCCTATCATTACTTCCTATTCTTTTAGTTAGCTACAACAGATGTTGACAATGCTTGCCTGCTCTTTGAAGGACAGCTGTTGAATTGTGACCTCCGAGGCAAACATACAAGAATAGAACATATGTGTGGGTGCGTGCATGTGTGTGTATTTTATGAAGAATCATGTTACACCTCCTGCTCTACTTTGCTGTTATCTTAATAATATGCAATGAATATTTTCTTATCAGTATATATAAATTCACATTTATACTTTTAAAAATAATTACATAGTATCTTATTTAAAGGCATATCATAAATTATATAACCAGTTATGAAAAATAAACATTTTCTTCTTTTCCTTATTTTTATAATAATAAAATTACATATCCATTCAGGCAGTTATGTGAATATATCTATAGATGAATAGACAGATTAATTTAATTGGAAATTTGGGTATTAACCATTTGTTTCTTCAATATATTTTAAATGATGACACAGAGAAAAGTGGGGGCGAATACAAATTTTAAAAAAAGGCTGATTAATGACAGGAAATGTTCCAAACCACTCAAGTTTAGGTGTTTTTTTTTTACAAAGCTAGATTGAAGTACTGGTTGGGATCTGAAGCCAAGTAGATATCTCCCTTAATTCATTACTCTCGGGACCTCTGGACCACTCAAAAATACAGTTCAGCTCTTCCAACGTTGACATGCATTCATCTAGATGTGTGGTGTATACAACCAGTTATGAAAAAATAAACATAACTGGTTTATTTTTGCCCAAGCCCATTGAACACATCCACTTGCCTGTTGTTTCTGGCCCTTGGCAATGACCACATACACACAGAAGACTTGGGCAAGCCCCCGCCAAGATTTGCTGACAGAATAGAGCAGACGAGCACTGGGGCCCGGTGGACTGTGCTTCCTACGTGTAAGGGAAAATACCGCTCCTTACTAAGAAAGGGGAGGGTGCCATGTTTCTCTTTTTTTTATTTTGTGAATTATCAGTGAGTTTCTTTCAAAACGTTTGTAGCAGTATAAGGTCCTGAAAGCCTTCAAGTATGTTTGGCATAATTTAAAATTTACTTATTTTATAGGCAAATGAGACTTTCCTAATTGTTTAAGATTGAATCACATTAAATATGAATACAGTTGAGGGTTCTTTTGCACCGGTTTATTGAACCTGTATACATTTTCCTCTATACTTTTATATATATGAATTACCCATTTCTAGTGGTTAACAATAATATTTATCAAAGAAAGTATAGATATTATTCGTTGCACACTTACTCCATGCTAGGTTCCACAGTAAATCTTTTGCTTAGATTATTCTATCTAATCTACAAAACAACGTGAGCTGTGCACCATTATTTAAACCTATTGCTCAGGTGAAGAAACAAATACTTAGAGCAAAAGAAACTTTTTCAAGTTTACACACAACCTAAAGTAGAGCTGAGGTCTGTATCAGGTAATGACTATACTGTTGTTTGTTTTATTTTTCCAGATAAAATAAAAGATTCATTGCCAAAGACAGTTAATAATAATTAAATAATTTAGAAATAAATGACATCTTCATAGCATTGAGAGCTCTTATTCCAAAAAATGAAGGTTTTGTGTTTTGATATGTTAAAGCAGTCTTTTGCATGCTTACTATTTTAATAAGTATAGGCTTTGCTACTTTTATTGTTTCCAGTACATTTCACAGAAGAGAGTGGAGGCACTCTGCTACCACTTGCCCATTTTTACTAGACCTGCAGTATTGACTTTTACCCCGTGTATTTAACGGAGCCTACTTCCCATGCTTCTGTCATGGTTTTGTATTTTAAGCACTAGCTTTGTAAATTTTTTTCAATTGTTGGTATGTAGTAAAATTTCCATTACCTTCTACGACTGGCTTAGCTTAATTTTCCTATTTAAATTTCAGTGCTCTTGTTACTGAATGAAAGTGGGCTTCGACTGCCTGCTTCACACGCATAAGACAAAGTTTGGTGGGGAAGGACAGAGGTCTTTATTAAAATGTTGCACAATTTTGAAGAAACAGGGCACTCCCCAGCTCCAGGCTCCTCTCTTTCTCAAAACACAGAAAAAACTCATTTGTTCCCCAAAAGACTGAAACTCAAAACCATGCCCAGAAATGCTACTCCATCCTTAAATGTCCTTCTGCTGCTAAACGGATGGCTCTCCTGCTTCAGGCTCCCTGGAGTCTGTGTGCTCAGCCAGTGCGCCATCATCACGCAGCAGCTTCCCGAGCTGGGGGCCCAAGGCTACTGCCAATGCCGCAGCTGACTGTGTGGGATTTCCGTTCCCAGGGCCCTGTACCCATCACCTGGCCACTGGGTCTCCAGGGTCTGCCATATCCCACGAGCCTCTGACCCTCACGCCCCTGAACGGATTCTAGAAGAGAAGGGCTAGTCTCTGACTTCCCTTTGTTTAAATCTCCCTGCCCCAAATTCTGTGGCTCCAGAGAGGTTCAGCTCCCCATCAAACCTTTTCCTTTTCCCTGGGCAAGACCGTGAGGCTAGCACCTTCCCCTGCCACCATGTTCTGGAAAGGAGTAGAAGGTCTTCTTCCTCTGTCAGTCATCCTTGCCAGCCTTGCACAGACTCCACAGAGGACTCAAGCGTCACGCTAAGAGTGCAAGGTTTCATCTCTGTCGCCTTTGGCATTTTCTGCGACCTCTCCCTCAATAGGCCCCTCCCCTGCCCCATGGTCTGGCCAGGTCTGGATAGGTCTGGCCAGATCTACCAGTAACATTCTTAACGTTACCATGATGTTCCTTGTGAACATCTCTAGAGCTGTCTGTCATACGGGTAACGCTGTGGACTGCCTTGATATATTCAAGTAGCTTATTTATTTCTTTATTCCACACTCATTTGAAATGGCTATCCCAGTCATCTGTACATACAACATTCCAAAAATATGCATGGTAATATTTAATATAAAGACACTTAAAACTAATACTAAAGCACTTTTTCTGACTTTAGGAAAGAAGAATGCTAATAAAACATCCACCTTTTTCCTTCTATAGAATATGATTTTATAATAAGACCCACGTAATTATATGTTCTTTTTAGAGAAGTATATTGTTTTTTTAGACAACATTTTCTAAATGTTATTTTAGAAAATAAAAGAACAAAACTTTTTTACTGCTAAATTAGCATTCAGCAGTAAAAAAAGTTAAGTAAGAATCAGTTGGGTGTTATACCTTTGAGAGAGACAGTTCACGTAAGGGGAAATCTCACAAACACAGCTCACTGTGCAGGAGGACGTCAGCACTGTGGGGCTTGGCGGCGAGAACGTTGTTTACCTTGGAGCCAGGAGCTCCTTCCAGACAAAAGGTGCAAGACAGCTAGGAGCTGTGCAACATCCAAGACTGGAGAAAAGAGTTGGACGGTGTGTTTTTGTAGGGGATTTTGCTGCAGATAACTTGTACAATTGGAAGGTTTAAGCCAGCCATGGGAGAGTAGGACAGACATGAAGTCTTTGAAAAAGATAATAAAGATCTCTCACAACAGGGTTAATAAATGGGTCGACTTTAGTAACCAAGTATGAAGACCAATTGCTGAAGCGTGTACATTCAGTCTGTATAACACACACAACACAGACACAATTTTAGTTAAATAGTGGGCGGAGCTTCTTAAGCATTGAAAAATGCACGCTCTGTTGGAATAATACTGATCACCAAACCCTTAGTAATTCATTTTGCTTTGCACTCCTACAGAACTTTGACCATCTATCCAGTCACCATCTGTTCATTTTTCAGAATTATCTTTTAAAATTTCTATCTCCCCCACTGAGCCATGATCTCTTTGAGGACAGAGAGCTGGCTAACTTCAGCATTTAGGTTAGAATCTGTAAAGCTGGAGACACCAGAATTTTTAAATTCTTCTTTGGGAAGGTGTTTATTGTAAAACATGTTAGACTTTGAGCCATAATGATTTATCTGCTACCTTAAATCTAATTTATGGTGCCTTTCTTCTTTGTAATGAGGTGAGAAATGGCATCAGTCTGCTGAGCATATTGTTGAGCAAAGCTCCTGTTTAAGTACTGGTTTGAGTGCCAGAAATCTGAACCCCAGAGTTGCCCTTCAGACCGTATGTAATATTTATATACCATGTAGGTACTAAAGATTTAGAAACTTAATTATATTTTTTCTTTGCAGAAACTCCCTTTGCACTATCAATAATTTACTCTTCTTACTTCTGTGAACTCCATTGTAGAATTGAACTTGTTAATTGTATAATTGGACCCAGCTTCCAGGTATAATTAAACAACAACAAAAAAAAATCAAACTGATTACAAAACTGATGAAGTTAGATGAGTGTAATTTTATGTAAGTTCTAAAAGATTTAGTAATTAAGAATGAAATTGTTCTTAACTTCATTCTTCTTTTGCTTTTAATTGTTACAATTTAATTCTAAACATTTTAACATGGCATCATTTCTTGATACATATGGGAACTTTTCAAAGTTTGTTAAAAATTTAAGGAGATTAAGAAATAAAGGATAATTACTGGAAAGAAAATTTTATTAGAAAATTACATTTCTGGATCTGGAATACTGAATTTATTTATGAAAAAAGTTACACTGATATTAAATAGATCTGTTCAAATGTCTGATCTTGTATTAAACAGGAAAACTGCCCCAAAATGCAGAAAAACTATGTAGATTCATACTAGTTTCAATTTTTAAAATACCACAGTTGCCAATAGCAGATACTAATCATAATTTATAATACTTTCTATTAATATTAAATATATAGTGTTAAAATACTTTTTTAAATATCTGCTTTGGTTCTTAAATCATATATCACTTTAAGAAAGGTTTATTATCCCAATGTTAGAATTGAGGCAATTAAAATGAGTTGAAGTAATCAAGGACATGCAGTTATTACATATGGACATTGTAACCCTCATTCCACATCATTCTCTCCTGTCATCTACATAGCATCCATGATGTTATTAAAACTTTATATTCTTCTAGGCATACTTGTATAAACAAATAAATACATATGCCACATTATATAGATCTAATGGGAAGTTTACTTAAAAATATTTGATTTTTATAATGACTTTAAATTATTTGATACTAACACATAACATTAAACACATAACATAAACAAAGAATTCTAAAGGATGTTAAATAAACATAAATAGTAATAACTATGCTAATTAGGATGATTACATAAACAAAATTTGTGAAGTTGTACAAGATGGACCTTTGTCAATATAAAAGTAATGGTGAAAACCTTGGGCTTAAAAATGAATGTATATAAAATAGATATATACTTACATATTAGATTTAGTCAACAATTCCACTTAAAAGAATGAGAACACCATGATCAAATATCCTATCTCTTTCACTAATTATATATTAGAAAACTACATATTCTCAAGAAGATAAAAAACAAACATGAAGCCAAACCAAAGCAAAACATCATTTTATGGTAAAAATAAATGTTACATTTTATTTATATGTTACTTATTGGGTAACATTTTAGTTCAATTAGAAAATACTCTTCTCAATATTTTAAATGGCATTTTACTTTTTCTAAGCAAAATATTTTTGATTATCTAATATTTTATTCCCCATAGGAGTATATCTGGGTAGAACTTGATAAAAATCATTAAAGATTTTAAGAAAATTTATTATGAAGAAAATTTTAAAGTACAAACCTACTGTACAATGTAATTGTAAATATGTTTATTTTTTGAGTATATCAATAAATCTATCTCAGTGAAATGGGGTAGCATGCTTTATATTTCTTCAGGGAGTCAAAACTGTTGAACAGGAAAAATCACATAATGAAATCTAATACTTGGCGCATGTGATATTGATTTAATGAAAACTATTCATGATAGATGGGGAAGAGAAAAACAAAATTATCATACTACTGTCATCCTTTTACTTTAATTGATGCTGTACTTATTAATAACAAAAACCAAAGTTACTGTATTTTTTCAGACCATAAGACATAACTAGGTTTTAGAGGAGGAAAACAGGAAAAAAATTTGAAGCAAAAATGTGGTAATATATTTAGTAACATAAATAACATAATATTTCACCAATGTAAATGTAAACAGAACTCAACAGCAGCATTAACAACCATTATTCCTCCCAAATTTGGGGGAGGTGCATTATAGTACGAAGAATACAGTACTTGTTTTAACTTATTTTAAACAGGTTTTAAAGAAAAAAGTCCAGTGTTTAAATTTCAAATCAAACTTGTGTGAAACTATAAAGTGGAAAACAAATGAATAAATAATTAAAATTCAAAATTAAAATGCCAACACGTAATCTGATTTTTAAGTTTTATTAACATCTTCCTTAAATTTGCTGTATATACATACAGAAATCTTCTAACAATGATAGTGATGCTATTATGCTATTTAATAAAATATATAATTTAATTTAATTTTATTTAACAAACAAAAAAGCAATTAGAATCTGAATAAAATTCAACATTTCTACTAAATTTTCCACCTCATGGTATATAATTTCTAAATGTCTATTTAATATGAGAAAACTGATTCAGTGTCTTAGTAGGTTTTCTTAGTAGGGTTACATTTACTTTTATTGAATTTAATGAAATATTGTTATAAGAAATAATGATTGCACTGTTATCTTTCTATCCTTCCATTTAACTTATTTCCTATTTTGTTCTTAGATTATTAATACTTTGTTAAAGTATGTAATATTGACCATGTGTTCTGTAACCATTATTTATATTTTATTATTTTATTGTTGTTCAGTTATAGTTGTCCCACCTTTTTTCCCATTTTTTTCTCCTCTGCCCCCCGATTATAACCATTAGTTCTTAATAATTTAATTACCTCAATATTTGATATTTACTGCAGGTCCTTTTTTAGCATTGTGTCTGTATATTATCTTTATTTTAAATTAAATTGTATTTAGAGATAATGGTAAAACCAAGATATTGACATTGGAAATGTTAAATTTCCGTCACCTGAATTGTTCCTCGTGTTGCTGTGTTGTAGCCACAAATGGTTCCGTCCCACTTCCATTCCCTCCTTGTCATGTATATACTTTCTGCTTCCATAATTTCATAATTACAAGAGTGCTATATGAAATGAAATATCCAGTATTTAACTTTTTAGAAGTGTTTTATACTCAGCATGATTTTCTGAAGACTCATCCAAGTAGTTTTGTGTATCAATAGTTTATTGCCTGTTAAGTATTATTCCATGGAATGGACATACCACAATTTGTCATCTATTCACCCATTGAAGGAACCTCAGTTATTTCCAGTTTGGGGCTACTATGCATGCAACTTTTATGAACATATTTGTGTACAAGTTGTTGTGTGAATATTGAACCCATCAGTTATCTGGGATAAAAACAGTGCAATGACAGAGTCATAGTGGAGTGGAATATGTAGTTTGTTAAGGCATTACCAAACTATTTTCTAGAGTAGCAGACCATTCTACATTTCCAATGGCAAAGTGTTAGTGATACAGTTTCTATATAACCTCACAAGCATCTGGTATTGTCATAGTATTTTACTTGAAAAATTCTGATAGCTGTATAGTGATACCTTGTTATGTTTTAACTTTATATTTGCCTAATGCATAATAATGTTATATGCTTTTTTGTATTTGTATATCCTCCTTAGTAAAATGCTTCTTCATTTGTTTTGCCCAATTTTTAACTGGATTGTTTACTGTCAGGTTTTGAGAGTTCTTCACATACCCTTGATAGCAATCCTTTGTTAGATGTATGGCTTGTGGATATTCTCCATCAGTCCATGCAGCTTTGTGTCTGAACAGTATGTTTCTCAGAGCAAACCTGTTCAAATTTAGTGATATCCGGTACATCAATTTTCTCTTTTTAGGGTTGTGACTTTGGTATTAATATATATATATTTTTTGCTTAGATGTAGATCATGAAGATTTTTGCCCATAGATTGTATTAAAAGACTTCTAGTTTTACACATGACATTTAAGTTTATGATTCATTTTAAATCATTTACTTTTTGTAAAAGATTGAGTTGATTCTTTTGTGTAGCACTGAGGTCAATATTATTTTTCTTATAGATGTCCAATTTTTTTGGCACCATTTGTTAAGAAGACTGTCTTTCCTACACTTAATTTCTTTATTGCATTTGTCAAAAATCAGTGGGTTGTGCTTTTTGGGTTGTATTTCTGGGTTCTCTCGTGTTCCGCTGATCTGTGTGGCTCTCACCCCACCAGCACCATGCAGTTTTGATTAATACAGCTATATAATGAGTTGAAACTGGGTAGATTGATTTCTCTCATTTTATTTTTCTTCCAAAAATTGCTTTAACAAATCAAATTTATTTGGCTTTCTATAAAAAGTTTTGAGTAATCTTGTCTATAACTCCAAAAATATTGTTAGGATTTTGGGGAAGATTGTATTAAATCTGTATATCAATTTGGAAGGAATTGACATCTTTATTATGTTGAGACTTCCAATCCAGGAAGTCTCCATTTATTTAGGCAGTCTTTAATTTTGTTTTGTTTTTCAAATTTTTCCACCTTGGTCACTGGGAGCTGTTCTGCTTGATTTCTTGTTCCTTTGACATATCCCCATCAGTGTGTGGGCGTGCACTTAGGACTTCTATATTTTTAAATACTATAAGTTGCTCCATGTCTGTCTTGTACATTTCCTGCTTCAGACCTAGAATCAGCCATCTATCCAAGAACCTCTGGTTCCTTTAATTGGAGAATGTTATTGATAACCAATATATGGTCACTACGTAAGCTCATGGCTACTGGGTATTGCTTTTCTGCCCTCTCAGTTGACAGAGTAAAGAAATACATGTGTGTGTAACCACCCCTGTACATACACATAAGTTCAATATTTCTATATTGACTTATTAATCTTTATATTAGGGTAAATTACATTCCTAATGGTGTCTTCACTATATACTATTTTAGCCTTCTGCCTTGCTTATCTGTAACCTCCCACACCAACTGAGAAACCTAGTTTTCAACATCTACTATTCACTTATGGATTTATTCAATTCCAGTAACCATGAACTCTTACTGTCCAAAACCGGACAGTCCAGTGATATCCAGATTGTTAACTTATACTATTATAAGAAACAACTTTACCAATGGTGATTATGCACAATTCTCTTTGTCTTTAATAATTTTCAAAGTTATTTAGGTCAGCTAAATTTTCTCATAGCCTCCTCAGTGATGTTGTTTTATGCACTGTAAAAAGTTAGGTTTCTTTTTGTGACAGCATGCATTCTATTCTGGGATCTCCTGATCTTCTAGCCTGTGTTTTATAGCAGAACCTAAAGGCAAGCAACAGAGAGAGTTAGAACGCTGTCTAATGAGACTGGAATGCTCTGATTAATTCATTAGAGTAACCCATGATGTTAGACTAGAGAAAAGTACAGTTTTCAGTTGGAGTATAAGACATTACTATTTTATAAGAGTTTGCTAATGGTTTACCCTTAGGATAAGAATATCAACAAATCTACAGGTTCTTTCCATAAAATATACAATCTCTGAAATATTCATGTTAACAGTGTTTTGCCTATACAAATTTAATCTTTGGAAGACTGAGACTGAGCATCTCTTTGAGCAGACAACTATTCCCATACAGATAATAGTATAGTGTTGAGCTAATTGAGAAATATGGAGTATACAAAACAAATCTATTTCTACTACTTTTATTTTTATAAAATGAAATATCAAATCTTTTTTTTTTATTTTCCAAGGGCACTTGTTAAATCTCAAAAATAATTTTAGTGTAAAAGGCATCATGAATTTATATTTTAATTTAATTTGTTTAGACCCTGATCTTGAGAAGGTGAAACCCACACAGTTGGATCTGACTCCAAAAGTAAAGTCAGCAAAGTCAAAAGTAAATAAGTGCTAAACTGAAAAGCTTTTGCATAGCAAAGGAATCATCAACAAAATAAAAAGTGAGAAAAAATAAATAGGAGAAAATAATATTTGCAAGTCATAACTGATAAAGGGTTAATATGGAAACGCATTTATAACTCATATGATTCCATAACAAAAAGTCATACTGTCTGAATAAAAATTGGGCAGACAATTAGAATGTACACTTTTTCCCCCAGAGAATACATGCAGACAGCCCACACATAGATGCTCAACATCACAAATCATTAGGGAAAAGCAAATCAGAACCGTGAGACATCACCTCAGACTTGTTCGAATTGCTATGATCAAAAACGACAAGACGTGACAGGTATTCGTGAGGTTGCAAAAAAGGGCACCACTGTGCACCATTGGTGAGAATGTAAATTGGTTTGGCCACTATGGAAATCAACATGGAAATTCCTCAAAAATTTAAAAATAAAACTGTCATATGATTCAGCAATTCCCCTTCTGGGTATTCATCTAGAAAAAATGACACTAATTTGAAAATATATATGTTCATTGCAGCATTATTTACAATAGCTAAGATATGGAAGCATCTTAAGTGTTCCCTGACAAATGAATAGATAATTTAATAGATAAGGCCCACAAGGTCTGTCCAGAAAGTATCCAGCCACGTACTATGAAAAATGGAAACATTTCTTGAAAAAGATTCAAGATATAAGAAACATGGTACATAGGATAATGATGCCTCAGTCCCCTTCAAAGCAGGCATCTTGGGACCTCACACAGTTCTTCCAGTGTCTCTTCCATGGTTGAAAACACTCTGCAAAATCCTCTGTTGGGATTGCCATCAGCTGCAACTTTGCCACAGCTTTTGGAGGCACAGAGAATTAGGCAACTTCCGTTGACATGACGGGGCTTTTGTTTTCAGGATCACAACCGTAGACCCACCATTCGTCTCTGGTTATGACCTTCTTGGGGAGATCTGGTTCACTGGTATGGCTTGAATAAAGCTATAGAAGCTGTAGCGTGATGTTCCTTCTGCTTTGGTAGCAGAAGCCATGGAATGGAATTTTGCCATGACACAATTCATGCCAGGATCCTGCATCAGTGTCTTGGACACAGTAGTTTTGGGAATCCCCAGATCAGTTTCTAGCTCTTGCACTGTCAGTCACTGATATTTGTGGATTGTAGCCCACACACGTTCAACATGCTCAGGCGTTCTCCTTGTTGCAGGCCTTCCAAAACATGGATCACTTTCAACAGATTCTCGAGCATCTTTGAAGTATTTGTGCCGCATTTTTATTTGTGCTGGACTCATTGCATCATCCCCGAAAGCCTTCTGAATCATCAAAAGTTTCCACAGAGGAATGTTCAGGCTTAACACAAAATTTAATGCAGATTCATCGCTCTACTTGCTCAGTCATTTTGAATGAGATGGCTGCACAGTACACATACTCACTCAATGTCATCTACCGCCCCACTGACTAGTACACTGAAGTCAGCATTGTTCACACATGCGCATTCCAGTCCTCTCTCTTTGGCTGCCAGGTTACATGGATATCATGCAAACCATTCTCGTCATATTAACTATGGCTGGACTTTTTCCAGACAAATGTCATTATATGTACAATGGAATATTATTCAACCATAAAAAAGAATAAAATCTCACCAGTTGCAAGAACAAGTACAGACTTTCAAGGCATTATGATAAATAAAATAAGACAGAAAGAGAAAGACAAATACCATATAATCTTACTTACATGTGAAATATAAGAAGCAAAACAAACAACCAAAACTTAGCTCAGAGATACATAGAAAAGACTAGTAGTAAAGAGAGTCAAAAGGTCTAAACTTCCAGTTATAAAATAAATAAGACATACTGTCTGTAATGTACAGCACAGTGAGTATAGTTACTAACACTGCATTGCATATTTGAAAGGCATTAAGAGAATAGATCTCAAGCCCCTCGTGACCAGATTTCTTTTTTAGTAACTAAATGGTGAAAAAAAAAAGTTGACAGGAGATTTAGTTGATAGATTAGTACATGCTCATGGACACCTGAGAAATAATGACTTGGATATCTATTTCCTCAAAGTGAAATTAATATATTTTAAAATAAACATAAAGATGTTTGCACAAGTGAAAAACCTTTGCTATTATTCTGTAATATTTTTAAAATGTACTGTTACATTTTGTAATAATAAAGCACCTGTCACAGTCACCACAAAACAAAGAAATCCAATTTGGAATCTTTTTACAGAAGCATGTTACATAGAGTATAAAATACTTTTCATTAGCAGCTATTCATATTTCTAAGACTAATTTACCATTTTAATAACAAACAGACAAATTCTATGTATGGGTCAACATAGGACCTTTTAGGGCATGTTTCATGAGTTCCCCGCTCAAGTTTTCTACATAATTATCTTCCAGGTAATTCCATAATGACAGAAAGTATTTTCTAAAATTTAAACATATTTCATAGCCTTTTTTCAGATTGAGCTATTACAAATCTAGGAAAATGAAATTACATTTCCCAAAACTGTCTACAACTTCCTGAAAATATTCAGTTTTTTTGTTGTTATTTTATTTTTAATTTTTTTTAGCTTCATTGAAGTACAGTTAACATTGTGAGACATGATAAATAACATTGTAAGATACTTAAAATATACAATATGATGATATGATATACATATGTGTTACAAAAAGATTATCACAATCAAGTTAACAATACATTAATCACTCACATATTTATCTTTTTTGGTGAAAATGTTTGTTTTACTCTCAGCAAATTTCTTTTTTTTTCTTGTTTATCATTTTATTTCTTTTTTGGGGGGAGATTCATTCTTTTATTTTATTTTTTTAAAAATTTTTATTCTATTTTTTTCAGTACAGTTTCTATCCTTTATTCCCATTCCAGCCCACCCACCCATTCCTCCCCTCCTCCCTCCCCTTTCCAACTCCCCTAGTTTTGTCCATGTGTCCTCTATATTTGTTCCTGTAAACCCTTCCCTTCTCCCCTGAAATTCCCTCCCCTCTCCCCTCTGGTTACTGACTACCTGTCCTCTATTTCAGTGTCTTTGTTATATTACCATATGATCTCACCTTTAACAGGAACCTAGACAACAAAACAAAGAAACAAGTAAATATTCAGGTTTTGTCCTTCACTAAGTTCTTCCATATTCTGGGTAAAATGAGACTTTATTTTTAGTCAAAATTTCTCTTTTTCCTTAAAAAAATCACTCAATTACCTTACATAAATAGTTATATTTTTCTATCATCATTGCTTCAAAAATCTCCTCAAGCAAAATTACTTGTAAATTTTAATAAAGTAACTTTTAATATTTATTTCAGGGGGAAAATCTGAGGGATACAATGTGAGCTGTTTTTCCTACATTAGCATTTTAGCAGGCTAGAGAATAAAATAGGCATAAAACTTTGGCCAGTCACCCCAATTCCTTTTATAACTTCTTCAAGTGACAAAAATATGCCAACTTATTAACATTTTTAAAGCTATAGCTCCCATAGCATCTAAAGTAAGAAGCAAATGTTTATGAACTTTTTGCTTGTCATCTGCTTTTGTAAATAGTTTGATTTAACACAGCTACAGTCATTCGCTTTCACACTGAATTGGCTGCTTTTGCACCACGGCTCATATTTAAGTAATTGCAACAGAGACTTTATTGGTTTCAAAACCATATGTATTTATTTCTTGGCTCTTCACAGAAAAAAAGTTTCCAAACACTTCATTTAGGTATCCACGGATTTTTCATTTGTTAATTCAAATATCCTAAGGTTTACATTATCACTTATGAATCAAAGAAATTGTGTTCAAAAGGATATGCGGTCAGTTTTGCTCCAACACTTGTTCTGAAAATGTGGATTTATTCCAGTACATTGGGTACATTAGAGAACAAGTTGAGCATACTGAACGTTTTCCTTTTGTTTATGAACAATTTCTTCAGCAATACTATCTGAAAACAGAAAAACCTGCATCTTGCTGATCTGAGCTGCATATGAGAGCAAAGAATAAATACACACACCTCAAACATTGACCAGCCACCTGTGCCCATTCACTGCGTGTGCTGTGAGCCACACTTCCCCAGCTGGTGTTAAAAGTTCCCATCAAATTTCACATAACCCTGCTTAACCCAGTTCATGATAACCACAAACCACAATCCCTTTCGCTCCCACCTCCTGTAGCAAACTTCTGGTCTTTTTAAAAGTAAAAGTGCCAAATTTATTGTAATATTTATTTGTTAATTATTCCATATGTGGGAAACAGTGCTATCATTTCAATAGGTTCCTTAACAGGTTCTTCTGTTCTCTGTGTGTGTGTTGCTAATAGAGATTTTGAATGTTATGTCCCTAACTCCACTTTTTCTCATAAGCCTTGTGTTTTTAGTGTGTGATTTTTTTGCGTTGCACAGTGATTTTTAGAAATACATCTCTTCTATTATAGCAAACTGACTATATCTAAATTTATCTATCATCTATCTATCTATCTGCCTATCTTTAATCCATCCATTCATCCATTATTTTATCTGTCATCTATCATATATCTGGGAACTTAAAGTTGAACAGGTATATTTCATCAAAGAATGTACCTGAAAGATGTATAAGTTCATTCAATATTATTAGTAATTAGAATTATACATATTAAAGTTACAGGAAAATGTGATCACAGAAGATTTTATGAAGAGGCCTAGTAATGCCTAGTGGTTGTCAGTTATGGAGCCAGACAAAGGTTCACGTGTTGCTGGAGGAAGCATAAAATAAATTAACTATTGCCAGTAGAAGTGAAGTTCTTTCAGGAGAGGACGAGAAAAGCACTTCATAGGCCCATGCATGGGAAATGGTGGTGTGGCAAGATTTGTTAGAATGGAAATGGAAATCTGCCCCTGTGTCCCATGTCTGTCCACCCCACCACGGAGAAAACCCAACCATGTCTTCAGCCAAAACAAAGGTCAGTGTCGAGTTTCCGTTTCATATTAAAGATGTGTCCTTTGGCGTTCTCAGGAGGTTGCTAAGCTGTTCAGTGCCCATCCAGACAGCTCAGTGCTGTTCTAGGTTGCTGTACCCAGGCTCCTGCCTAGTGCCTTTGGAGTATGCAAAGCTGCTAGGCCCATGTGGTCCCTGTGGAGAGAATGGATGAACAACAGTGTGAGCATGTGTTCTGGGAAAGACAAAGAGCTTCTTTGTTAAGCTGGGTTATATTATCTCTGGCTTGGGATGGACCAGGCACTTTTCCAAAAATAACCAATCAACTATTCAAGCTTTTGTGCATTTCTGATGGGTCCACTCCCGAGCCAGTTGATCCCTTCCCCAGGTTAGACTGACAGGCCTCTATGGTTACACAATTCCCCCGGTTCCATTTTGACTTCTGTACATGCGCTTACCTCTCCCTGGTCTTCACAACAATCCACTAACAGAGAGGGGAAGGCAAGAGTGTCCATCCTTAGCAGAGTAATGCTGTGATCCCCTGCATTGTGTGAAGCTGTAGCTTCCTGGTAAAGCAGGCCTGTGCTTTGTAGCTGATTATGCTTAATAATGTCTGATTCCCTTCACTTCCTTCTTTTATTAATATCTAGTTAACTGCCTATAGCAACAAAACCACTATTTCTGTATATGTACTCCATGACTCAGCAATATTTTACTAGCAATATACTCAAGAGAGTGATTACTTATGTCCACAAATACACTTTTATAAGAGAGTAATTGAAACATTTTGAAAAATATCCCAAACTAGAAACAACCCAAATGTTCTCCAATGGGAGAATAAAATAAAACAGTATTCAGCAATCAGAAAGAATTTCTGGTATAGAGAGTAATGTGGAAGGATGTCAGACATGTTATGTCAAGTGAAAGAGTGAGATAACAAAGTGTATATACTATATATTTGTTGTATTTATGCCAAGTTCAAGGGTGGGTGAAACTAATCAGTAGCTGAAGTGACATAGTGATTTTCACTGTGATTTGGGGACACTGGTTGGAGAGGGGCCTGAGGATGACAGTTGTTCTATACTTTGATAGGGCTAGTACTCACATGGTGGGTCATACATGTGGAAAAAGTCATCTAGGTTTACACTTCATACTTTTACATTTTATTGTATTTTAAATACATAGAGAAACCTAATGAATTGTTCAAAATTAAGTAAAAGTCAGATTAAACACAATTGTAAATGAAACCTTCTGAAAACGTTAAAATACTTTTCCTCCTCAAATTTTTTTGCAATTTTTTAAATTTATCTTATTGATTTTAGAGAAAGGGGTAGGGAGAAAAACAGAGAAGGGAGAAACATCAATGTGAGAGAGAAACATTGATCAGTTGCTTATTGTAAGACCAAACCCTCAACCCAAGTACGTACCCTTACCCAGAATCGAACCCACAACCCTTTGGTCTGTGGACAGTGCTCCAACCAGGTGAGCCACACTGGCCAGGGCCTCCAAATGTTTACACATGTTTGGCATTTTCTGTATGTATATTTTATCATAATTACATGCAGGAGCTTCGTTAGTTGTCCTCTCATATAAAATTGCAAGCTCATGCAGTGTAAGTTATTCTATGTATCTAATAATTGTATAGCAGAGCTTTGTCCAGAGTGTGCATGCAGTACACTTGATGAAGTAGAAGTGGGTAGAGTGGGAGAAGCAGGCATGATTATCATTTCCAATAAATATATGTTTTATCAGTTATAAAATCATTTTTTCATATGGCATGTTTGTGTTTCTACATAGATCTTTGTAAACAGATAGCAATATAAGTATAACTGTAATGTAAATTGATTTGCTTAATATTTCACTTAACAATATTGGGGTGAAGATGTAAATTCTATAGCTAAATTTATTAATTTTTAATGATACAACATAAAAGCAGACATGCAGATGTGAATATTATAACACATGTATATGTTCTTGTAATGTTCAAATGAATGAATCTTCAATTCACTAAGGCTGTTTTTCAATAACATTCAAGAATATTTTATATTAAAGCCACGTTCCAAATTAAAAAGTATTTAGAAGAAACTGATGTTCCAGAAATTCTTGATATAAGTATCCAAATGTCTTAAGACGGATGTAGACTGGGATGGAGTCTCATGAGGCTCTAAATTTTATGTCCTTCTTCTTCTCCCAAGGCAATCAAAATTCAAGCAGGCTGAAAACCACATCATGGTTTGAGGTTTCCAAAAGAATTCTAATGATAATTATTTAGTGAAATAATTCCTGGGTTATCTTGTATACTCACAGAAATTGTGGTAAAACTACTATTGAAAGTTAGTATTTTTAAAATTTCCTATTAGGCTAAAAATTTAGAATTTATACTTTTTTTAGGAAATTTCAAAATGCTGGATATTCCTATTGTTTTTTATTGAATTTGTTGGGGTAACATTGGCTCACAGAACCATACAAGTTTGAAATGTACAACTCAACAAAACATCATCTACACACTGCACCATGAGCCCATCGCCCCAAGCAAAGTATCTTTCCCTCCCTATTTTTCACCAGTTTGCCCACCTCCACCTACCCCACCTCCTTTCCCTCTGGTGATGACCTCACTGTTGTCTGTGTCTGCGTGTTAGTCTGTTCCAGGTATCCATGCCTCTGTTTCTCTTTTGTACCTGTTTATTTTATTCATCACATTACATTAGATTGCATTACAATAAATGAGATCATATGGTATTTGTCTTTCTCTGACTGGTTTATTTCACTTAGCATAGTAATCTCCAGGTTCATGCATGATGTGGCCAAAGATAAGATTTCCTTCCTTTTTATGGCTGAGTAGTATTGCATTGTGTAAATATATCATAACTTTTTTATCCTATTGTTATAAGCACCAAAGAACAAAATGTTCTAATTATTTTTAAGCACCAAATTTTTAGCCAATTTTTTAAAAGCATCGTCATCTCTCTAGTTGTGTTATTGTGAAGCTGTGAAAGCAGTTTCCCTAGCAGCTGTATAATGCAAGCCTACTATGGGTGTTGCTGAATATCCCAAGCAAAGCCTACAAAAAATTTAAACACTGAGATTTTGCACTCTTGGACAAACTCAAAAGACAATAACAAGTACAGAATATTTTGATTGAAAGGTATTTTACCTGAGCTAACTTTGTATTGAATTATTTAAATGAAGAAACATGGTTCCCTTTTTATATAGCATATTTAAACTGATTATTTAATTGGTTCTGTTGTTTTCTGATTACAAGTCAGAATAAAATCAGCCAGGCTTCCTATGAGTGTTCATTTCATTTTGTGCTCAGAGCATCCATTTAAAGAATGAAAAGTCAAAAATACATCAACATACCCAATTACTTTAGTGTTTCTCTAAGTAAATTATTATCAGTGCTGTAGGTGTTAGTTAACCTGACCAGCATAAAAGTAGATTGAATTAATTTTAAGAGTCTGTAGGAAGAAACCTTAAGTTAGGAACTTTTCACTGATTAAACCATATGGAAACTTTACATTTAATCTATAATGCTACTTACTGATAGTGGAATTCTTAGTAACTTCTCATCAGAGGTAAACGATTTTTTTCTTGTGAATTCATGTACACAGTTAAAAAGAAAAAGTTTCTCAATTAATTTTGGTATCTGTTTCACAGCATTTCAAATACAACAGATTCCAATGGACAGTATAAAAATGAGATTGTATCTTTATTCAAAATATATCCTATATTTAAAAGAGTAAATAAACAATTATACCAAATATTAGAATTTGAAAACTTGCTGTGTCTAGAACCTTATATGATTGCTTCTGTTTATTATTCTAGATT
Source organism: Trachops cirrhosus (assembly GCA_028533065.1). NCBI lineage: Eukaryota > Metazoa > Chordata > Mammalia > Chiroptera > Phyllostomidae > Trachops > Trachops cirrhosus. The sequence continues at coordinate 173,953,699 of CM052541.1, forward strand.
AATGAGAAACACAAATAAAAACCAAGTAATCCTGAGTTTTAGTTTTTAATCATGTTATCTATACAATGGAGCCAATAAAAGCTCAGAATTGATTAAAATGGAATGATTTTATTTTGCTGCAATGCAACACACTGTACTCCTGGTGGTTGCATTTCCCATTGAAAGTTTAAATATTAAATATGATATTTAATATCATAAATGTGATATTTTATACAGTACATATTGGATACCCAATATTATCAAATATTGCTATAGACTGTATAGATTGGTTACTGAAGTATGCTGCTTTAGATATGCTGCTTTAGAAAATTACTACACATTCTATGTAGAGATTTCCTTGAAATTATTGAAATATATCATTGTTTAGACATTATAATTATACCAGGAAAATGTGTACTTTCTCCCCTAAGTTAGAAGAATTGTTAAGTTTTTGTGTAACTTATGGGCACTTATAGGAAAATGAAGTATCGAAAATAAACACATATTTTTAAAGAATGTTAGGCAATCAGTTTTGGTTGAGGACCATTTTTTAGATGCCACCACTGCTAGAGGGTGGAATAAGAAGCTGCACTGTATGTAATATATGTAGCAGGTATTTCACAGGGAGCCCAGGGGCATAAAAAGACTGAAGGGACTCATTAGTAATCAATAATATAATTCATATTGTTTATAATGTTCTTCCTCACTGGATAATCCATATATCTCAGATTTGGTGAATTAGGCTTTCAGAATTTGCCTATCAACCAATTCAGTAAAACCAAAATAAAAAATAATAAAGTCTGCTTGTTTCATAAGCTTCAAATTCCAGTTCTTCCTTTAACTATTTTTTCAATTTATTTCTTGTAGAAGACCAAAATAAAAAAAAATACTCAACGTCTTTAAATGTGTATGTTTTTATTGGCTCCAATAAATACTGTAAAAAGAAGCTCTGTTTAGATATTGTGATATAAAAAGTATCTACTTGCATTATTTGCCATCATAAATGTTAATGAAAATAAAGAGGAAAGGATATTTGACCAAAGGCTGCAGATAGTAATCACATTCCACTTTCAAAATAGAAACTTTTAAACTGAGAGTCAAACTCACTTTCAGTGTTCTTAGATAACTAATTTGTTAATGGCAACATTTATAAAAGGAAATCAAATTTATGAATAGGAGAGAGATGTGAATTAATATAATTTGTTTCATGCAACAGATGGATAATATTTGCAACCAGAAAACAAATCTAATTTGCTCTATGATCAAAGGATAATTCAGAAAATAACCCACCAATAACTAAAGAAGAAATAAATCCAAAGAAATAAAATATAATCTATCGACTGATGAACGCTGTTAAGAACTAACCCTTGGAAAACCATTATCATAATGTTCTTACCCTTCAAGAGGCCTGTTGACACAGTACTATGTACATAACCCTAAACATTTAAAAATGTTCCTGGCTGCCTGGCACTGAGGGGCAGAGCCTACATAGAAAAATGTTGTGTTCAAGAATTGAAATACAAATGAGCTTTTTTTCTTTCCCCAAATGTTAAGAAATTGTTTTTACTATATTGATTTCAAGAGATATCTACAAACCTAAAAAATCAATCTATGAGTAACCTATTGTCCAGAAAATTATCTGGAATAAAAGATCAGTAAAAACCATGATCTTTCCATTTAAACCAGTAAACCTTTTGATTTGTCTTACTAGCTGCACACTAGAAAGAAATAGACATCCTCGTACACATCTGTTTGTTTTCACCATCAGAAGCTGCAGTGAAGAAATTACCATTCATCTGAGAAATCCTATTTGGTGCTGAAAAAGGAAATGAGTAACAGTGGTGCTGAGTGGAGGTGAAGTGTGTATGTGTGTCTTTGCATGTGTGCACGTTTGCACGTTCATTTATTTATTGACAAAATGCCTTGCTGCTCTGTAATTGTATCTTAATATTTTACCTATTTTAAAATGACTGTGATGTCAAAGTAAAGTAAAATACATTTCAGTATTAAGAAGCCCACCAGGTTTAAATACCTAAAATTATCTTTTTTTTAAAAAAATTCTAATCTTTATTGCATTTTTTTCCATTACAATTTAGTTCCCTTTTACCTCCCTCCCTCCAGCAATCGCCATGTCCTTGAATTAGCTTTTATACATGAATTGGCTGCCGATATATCCACTCACACATTTTTATAGGGGTTTCAGAATTTCTGATCCGCCTTCTTTCTCATCTCTCTGCCTTGGCCATTTCTACTAAATCACATTCCTGCCAACTTCTATCTGCAATAAAAGTTCCCATTCTTTAGTAACTGAACGTTTATGATAAGTTGTAATTCCATATGGTATCAAAGTGAGGTAGCTTGTTTTAATGAAGGCCCAGTTTTCATGCCAGAGACTCACGAGAGGAAAAGCGGCAGAACTGATTCACAACTCCTGACCACTTTGGGCCCCTTCTACATTCTATCTGAGTTCTGATCTAATTATGGATCCCATGGACTGTTATTATTTCATGTATTATCTTAAACTCTTGCCTGTGTGCAGAACTGTTTTGATTTGTTTTAAGCATCCATCCTGTTTTGCTCCCACTTTAACCTTCCATCTGAATCTTTCTTGTCCATTTATAAGCCAGTGCTGATTAAGATGGAATGTGGAAAGGGGAGATGTAATAATAGCATGAGAGTCACAATGTGTCACTAAGAGACAGTTCTATTTTGATAAAATTTAGCTAAATAGCTCAATCTTTAGATTATTATATATGTTTCCATTTCCTATGGTGGAATCATAAGTGGGATATTTTTTCTCTTCTCCACTCATCTGTGGACCTAGCTTTAAATTCTCTTTTCTGATGACTCAAGGGAAAAGTTCTGAATCTAACAGAAATTACAAGGCACATTTTATAATAGATGTTGGAATCTTAAATAATCATTATTTCTATAATATTTAATAGTATTTATGGCATTTTGGAATTTCCTCCATCCAGATCTCGGTTTGTCTATCCAAAATTCATGAAAGACTGATCTCAATCTCCCTATCATCTATTTAGATACATCTATATCTGCATCACCCCATTACCTGAAATCTGTTTTGATTGTCTTATACATGCTATATGACTTTCATCTTATAAACTCTTGTAACAGCCACCAGCTAAACAAGTACTGACTTCTTTGAATGTTACTCAAAAATATTTTAGTATTTAGCAGAAACTTATAGTATTTTATTTTTAGTAAACTTTTTTTCCTAGTATGTTGAGATAGATATTGAGCTGTAGTTGGCTCTGTCTAGTCATAAGATATATGCTTCTATGATATAGGTTAATTATTTCTCTAACTCATTTTGCAATTTAAAGGATAACCATCAAGGTCTAAAACAGAGTAAATCATCATTATACAATTTTGCAGGCAATCATTAAAATTTAAAACATCACTACTATGACAAACACCTCATCATACTTTAAATACAGGTTATTTAAAGGAGAGGTATTTCAAAAAGAAGATGGAGTGCAGTCAACAATATTTTTCAAGCATTACTGATCACTGCAGACTAAAACTAAGTTCACAATGTGCGAGTGAGTCATGAAAAGCTCTTTATCCCATTATCAATCCCTTGAGGCAAATTAAAACAATTGAAAGAAACCCTGAAGCACTGTAAGTAATGTGAGTATGTGTGTCAGGAGTAAGGAGTGATCCGATATGATTGTGGTGGTATACATTAGGGGTTTCTATGGGATACAAAGCAAGTTTGAATTCAATGGTATTCACAGATTGTGAACCTTCATAAAATCAGCGGTGCAGGCAGTAGGCACCTCAAATGTTTCAAGGGAATTGGTACACTTACCATAAAGCAGTCACAGATGATAATCTGAAAACTTTAATTACAGGCTTATTGCAGTGTGAAATTTCATATTGAGAATAATGCCACTGTATATATTTAGTCTGTATGTGCAGATGTATCAATAAAAATATCAGTAGATGGAACCTGTCCTCTTAATATTTCATATACATTGGATATGCAAAACCACAATTAACCTTTTTCCATAAACACCGAATATGTTATTTTGCATAAGCAGCTATGAAAAAGAGCTTATTTTAATAAAACACCCATACATTTTTTTTTGCTGCAGAAGTGGCTCACACAGGCACCTCAATGTGATAGAAACTTTTTATTCTATCGCTTTTTTTTCTAACACATGTTGAAGCTCCTTGGCTACCATATGGGAGCGTGACATAATCCTCATTCAAATAAACTGCACCTGTGTGCCACTCCAGGCTGACACTGCACTTCACATGTGTTCATTTCCCAGAGATACAAATAGTGTGTGGTGGAAAGCAGTGCCTCTGGGTATTTGTTATTCCGGGCGCTCACCTGGGAGGGGCCGATTTGAAACCACTGCAGCAGTAAGGCATCAAGGAGATTTGTATGGAGAGTGAGGGCTTCATTTTTGCTGGATGTCACTTAACAAAAATGAACTCTAAGTGCCTAAAATGGGGGTTCTTATCATGGATAAACACTGGGCTTGTACGGCCACACAGAATGCTCGGTACAATATTGTTCAGCACAGCAAAGGCAGAAGGGCAGCAAGCAATGCGGAAAGTGACAAACCATTAAGCTAATCCTATAAAGATCTGGCCTGTCAGGTGGCACATTTCCTGAATACTTAGCATGAGAGAGGCTTATTAATGGTTCATCACAGTTCTTACACTGCTTACATGGCTAATATGCAAACACTGCCCTTTTTTAGTTGGTATTTTCAGCACATCAGGACGTCACTTCCATGGCTACTGTATTTTTTCCCTCCTGGGTAATTGAAGCATTACCATAGAAGACAATGATTGATGATGTCTTTAAAGGTCTAAAAAAGCACAGGCTATTTTTGAAACTGTGCCATGTCTATATAAGGCGAGGAGAAGGAACGATCTGAATGCTGCAGTGTGCTAGAGCAACAGCAACAAAGCCCTGAGGCTGAGGCAGAGATCAGGGCTAGTTTCATTTTTTGCTCCCACTCCCTGCACCCTTTCCTTTCCTTCCTTGAATTACTGACTGCTGCCCCGTTAGTGCAGGAAGGGTCTGGAGTTTGTCAGATGCTCAGTGTAATTAGACCATCGTGCTAGGAAGGCTTGACTCCGCACTTCATCCCTGGGAGCTCTGCAGAGCTCTTCTCGCCTTTGAAAGCTGCTCCACTGAGTTGAAACCAAGAAATGGTGGTGTCGAGGGTGGGGGATTAGCCTCATTTTGCATTTAGCACTTCAATTTTCTTCATGGTATTTACTGTACTTGGGGACTACTGTCTTAAACATACATGTAACTTCCCTTGGTAATTGTGTTTTTCTCTTCCTCAGCATCTTCTTTCAACCTTCTATCACTGTTGATACAATCCAGTAAACATTAAAAACAAACAAACAAACAAACAAACAAAAACTATAGCACCTTGCCAAGCACTGGGAATATGAAGCTATCTATTTAACAATGTATACATTGATTTGGTCTAGAAAAACTCAGTCTTGTAAGATATGTACATATTAACAAAAATATTTCATTTTAAAATGTTTCCTTCTTTACATTTGTGTGTACATAATGTATAAAGACAGAAAAAGAGGACTTATTTTTTGAGGGATAGGACTGTAATCTGTAATTACATTTATTTTCCCATCTAGGCTCTGAACCTATAATTAATTTTTTTATGTAATACTAACCAAGCTGATATAATGCACTCTTTCCATGAATAGTTTTATTCAATTATCAGTACTCCATGCTTTACATGGCAATGTGATGTTGACTTGACTCAGTGTGCTTGGCTCTGAACTTAAAATGTAAGATGCACAGTTTCTCTTCTGCTTCAATGTATTGCACTGCAGGGTGATCCTCTGGGTACCGTAGGGCACCTATTAAGGATGCTTTATCTGTACACCCCACTGCAGCACACACACACACCAAATCATCATTCAAATTTCATGGTACACAAAAGGAGTCTCCCTGCTGCCTGAAAAAGGAGAAGAGTGGCAAGTATTATAATTATGATGGGCACTTCTCAAGCATCGTGATATTTTGTGTGACATATTGGATACAGGACACTCCTTTATAAGATCACTTCTGAAGTCTTTTTTATCTCTGTTAATCAAATTTTTACAGTGATATGAATTTGATGACTGTTAAAATCCATCAGAAGCCAGAACAAAAAATTGAGCCCAACAGTTAAAAGCATTTTTGATTGATAAAAAGGATTAATGAATACCTAGCTGATTAAAGTTCTCTTGGAAATCAGGACATATCTGATATATGATCATTGTCTTGGGCTAATTTGTGTCTCCTCCAATATGTTGAAATTACAAGCCCCAGTCATTCAGAATGTGACTGCATTTGAGGTAAGGCCTTTAAGACAGTAAGTTAAATGAGGTCCTTTGGGTGGGCCTTAATCCAATCCGACTGGTGTCATAATAAGAGAAAATAGGACACAGAGAGAGAGATCCTGGGGGTATGTGTGCACAGAGGGATGACCATGTGAAGAAGCAGCAAGAGGACGGCCATCTGCAAGACACAGAGAGAGGCTTCAGAAGAAACCAAACCTAAAGACTTTGATCTTGGATTTATCAACTTTAAAATGGTGAGAAATAAATTCCTGTGTTTAAACACCCTCGTCTATTGTGCTCTATCAAATTAATATAATTGTGAACATGGACTTCTGTATCAAGATCTACATGAGTTGCTTGAATCACTTACCACATTTCTTAAACTGTAAAACAGCTAATACACCAAACAGCATACCTATTAACCAGTAAATTTAATGGCCTCTGTAAACCTTGATCTCTGTGCTTCATTGTGCATTGTTGATGACCCTTGCATTTTTATTCCCTTCATTTCCAGATATGATTTACTTCTGCTTTCCTGCTTTCTCATTGACTTCTTCACTTATTGATTCCTCTCTTTATCCATTGCAAATTTGCTATACTTAGGATATTGTATTCATTTTCCTTATCCCCTTCTATTTTTTTTTCTGAGGAAATTACATATTCTCCCATGTAACTGTCAACAATAGTTCTACAACCTCCAAATCTATCTCTCCGTTCTTACTATTTTTAATCTGATAAAATATTATTCTATAAGTTACATCCTTATGTAATATTGTAACATATAGCAGAATACATGTGATTGACACATAAGTAATAAGTCATAATAATAAAACAAATACCATGGAACCATGCTCATTCCTAAGATATAAAATACTTCCCATTCAGTTGAAGTGAAGCTTTTATTCAATTCCATCCTCTTACCTTGCCTCTTAGAACCACAACCATAGATTTTGTGTTTATTTATACCATGCCATTCAAAAAATTTAAACCTATTTAGATATTCCTAAATGACATGTAAATTTGTTTTATGTAGTCATAGGTATCTTATTTTTTTAAATCCAAACTGAGTTTTCTTAGAGGCACTGATGTTGTTTGTTAACTGCAGTTATGTCATTATAGTATTTTAAGTCATTCACCCAATGTCTGAGACAACATATCTTTCTGAAACACAAACCAAAGATGTTATAATCAAGTTTCAAACCTGAAAGTTATCTTAAAATGGAAATTTATCTTTAACCTTTCCCTATTTTCAACATATATTCAAATAATCACAGACCCTGCTGATTCAATCTATGAGCCATTGTCTTCTCTTTACCCCTTTCAGTGCACAGTGTGAGTCCGAGCCATTAGCAGTTTCTGTTTGAATGTGACGTTGGCCTTCTAACTGGTTCCATGCCACCACATTTCTCCTCCAGTAATCCAGGGACCTCACAATCTACTTAAACCTTAATGATTTGTCTTTGCCTACAGGACACATCACACCAACTACTTCATTTATTATTCAAGATTCTTTATCATTAAATATCAATATTTTAATTATCATAGTGATAAATGATTTTTCAAGATCACATATTCAATTTGTGGGAGATATTGTACTACATGTTGGTTGCTGAACCAGAGCACATACATACCGCATCATGAAAAACAACACACTAACTTTTCAGTGTGGTTTCTCCTAGCTAAATATATGTCTTAGAGTACTCATAACTCATTTTACTGTTTGATAAGTCAGGTTGCTTTGGGGAACTTGAACCCAAAAGAAGGCTAGTGAAACCCATGAACATCAATGCAGTGCCTTCATTCTTTTGGGATAAAATTGGTTTTCCAGTAAGGGATCTGATGGCAGTATTTTATTTTAATGAAAAAGATATTCAAGGAAACCACTGTTTGTGTCACTGTTAGTAGCTCCATGGCCAGGAAGGCGTACACAACATAAATGTTTATTTCAATAAAGACAAGTTGCTGACCCTTCCATGGTGAAATATGCAATGTAATAAATCTGCCACGAGGGGCAAGATGGTTTCTCCTAGAGTGTGGTATTGTATTAGAAGGTCAGGGTTGGATCTATTCTGGCCAACCTGTGGCTATATTCAAGTTGGTCTTAGAGAAGAGAGGCTTATAAGGCTGGGCCAAATACAGGCCACTATGGCCACTTTGTTCATGTAAACCCATTTATAATCCTAATGTGTCTTTCTACCCAAACCCTAGCGATGCTGCTCTGATTCTCTTATTGAGGCATCAACAAGCTCCATAAAACATTCATCACAGCTGTAAGCACTTCCAGGAACAGTGGATCTGCTGAGTTTTAAGAATGGGAGGTAGAGTCATTCATGTCTACCTGGACAAGCTGGACAACTATCATGTTCTCTGCAATTCACTGAAAGTTAGAAGAATATGGACTAGTTTCTCAATGATTGGATCTCTAGTTAGTGGTAAGAGTTACCAGGTGCTGCACCTTTAACTTGTAACAGGGAGTTTCCCACTATGATCCAGAAACTGGACCCTTGAGATGTCAGACACCAAATAGCACTAATAACAAAATATTTGTGATTCTATGTATGTAACATTCAAAAACTGGCAAAACAAATAGAGCTTGAAATAAGAGTGGTGTTTAGTTTTGGAAAGGATGAATAACAGTGTATGAGAGAGTGCATAAGGGGGCTTTGAAGTTCTCATATAATTTTCTATTTTGTGTTTCTTATGGTACATCCATGATATGTCTACTTGTAAAAAACTCCATCAAGTGGTTAACTGATTATTTCTTTTCTTTAGGTATGCCATACTTTGATTTAAAAATCACTAAAAATACTAGGTAGATCTCATGGAAGGACTAGAAAAGCATTGGCTCCAGGCTAAACATACACAATGAACTTCCCGAGATATTCTCCCAGGACAGGTCAAAGGGAGGTAACACTGCTACTGCACGGCAACACCCAGAAACATCCTGCAAAAATGACTGTTTCAGGAAAAGCCCACCACAGCTTCCATTGCTTTCCATCAGTTGACCAGCACAGAGCCGCACCTAAAAATCAAAGTCATATGTGAGGTCATGTATGAGACATATTTTCCTCATTGCTGGAGAGGCTGTGAAATGTAGTCTTTTTTGTTTAGCTTAGTTTTGTTTTTAATTCTTCCTTGAAATGTGACAAACTTTCTGAATATATGAAGGGAGCATAACAGATGTGGGCTGTCATGAATGACAGATGATACTGTACCCTGTTTTGTGCTATTCATATCAACATCCTCTTCAATTTTCAGACTGTCTTCAGACTTTTATAGCTCCAGTTTTGATGATCCTATTCCTGCTGATTGTATTGTGCTACCCTAACATCTTCCTAAATATTTTTATAGATCAGTCCCTGTATCAGCTATTTTATGAAGTTAACTCTGTCTTTGCAAGATAGAATGGGTTTTTCATCCTTTTAGACTGCCATAGCTTCATACTCACAAACTGTTCATGCTCCTCTTAGCATGTTGAGCAATGTTTTGTTTCACCCATGTTCATCTCCTCTGCTACATTGGGAAGTCCTTTAAGCAAGAAACTATGCTCTATTGTTATCTGTTATTTCCACATTTATGATCATACCTTGCTTTCAACATTTATTGAATAAGCATCTACGAGTAAGTACATTCTAATTGCAAGTCACTAAGGTATATAAAAATAAAATCATAAAAGAAAAAATTCTAACACGTGCATCTTATAATCTAGATCAAGACATAAATGCAAGCAAGCCATTAAAGTATTGGGAAAGTATCAAAATAGGAGTATGAACAAAAGTCTGTGGGAGCACAAACAGGAAGCACTTTCATTCATGAATCCTCATGTCAAGGAAGGTATCACAAAGGCACTTGAGTAGTATGTGTAGTAAATAATTGAGATTGATCAAAATAATAAAAACATTTTTTATTTTTACTATATTTTTTCATATTTTCATTCAATTTAAATCTGTTTATTTAAAAATACTGATATGTGTCACCTTGCTCGTATAAGAAAGGGAAGAGAAGGACTTACTTCAAGCACTTCCTAAGAGAATCTTTGTATTTATTTTATCACTCCTATATTTACATTACTCTTATCCTTATATCATTCTTTTTTTTTATGTCTTCTGTTGCTTGTATAGTTGTTTGCTTGGATTATTTTTAAAGATTTTTATTTATTTATCTTTAGAGGGGAAGGGAAGGCGAGAGGGAGAGAAATATCAATGTATGCTTGCTTCCTGTGCATTCCCTTCTGGGAACTGGCCTGCAACCCAGGCATGTGCCCTGACTGGGAATCAAACTTCGATCTCTTGGTTCACAGGCCCGCGCTTAATCCACTAAGCTACACCAGCCTGGGCCTTATATCATTCTTATTCTTATATTGCTCTATGTTGAGCTAAGCATAGTTGAGATACAGTTAGTTCATTATTAGTGAATAAATTAATATTAAATGTGGAACTATATTTATTCAGTCATTTATTTATTATTTAATTTATAGTTCATTTATTTAAATGAGGTGGGTGTCAGTGCCATTGTAGATATAACTAAAAATGAATTTTAAGAAGTCTGCTTCTACATATATTGCATTTTATTAAGAGAATATAGACAACATACAATACAGATGAATAACTAAAATACAGAGTATGTTAGTTGGTGATCAAAGAAATTAGCAATAAAAGGAGATGTTGTGTCAGGAAAGTATTTGGTAGAGAGAGGGGCAAGGCCAGTCTTCCCTGGGAATGGGACAAATGTGCCAAGGCCTGACGGAGGTGAGAGCACACCATGTATGATCCGCAAAGACATCTTCGTGAGAGTAAACACCGTTTGTACTGACTGATGTTTGCTGTGTAAGGATCTGTTAGCACATCAGATCTGCGATGAGTGGAAATAAATTGTCCTTTGAATTAAGGAAAGTATTTGAATTGCATGGTTCTCTTTATTGTGTTAAAGAAATCTTAAATGCACTTAAAAACTATTTTATTACAAGATTTAAAATTATATCATGTTCTTTTATATGTGATAATGTATCAAAATGTTAAAAGTAAAGTTTTAGAATCCCATTCAATCAGCATAATTCTGAGAAGCTATTTGATAATGGTATGATATGGTGTTTCCCCACAGCAGCAGCACTGTTGCTAGGCAAATAAAAAGAGACACATTTAAATTGTTTTTTAATATATGGTACTATGCTTCTTTGTTCAGTGTTAGATGGCCATCGTCTTACATAATAATTAATTGATAGGTGATTACCCAAGTAAAGAAGTAGATGATATTTTATCAAAATAATAATTACTTTTGTAAAATCCATTACAGTTTTGAAAATGATCCTACATATTAGCCTACTTGATCATTATAATAATGTTACATGAAAAAAGAGTAGTATCTGTGTTTTACAGATCTCAGGTCTAAATTCTAAAAGATTGAGGTGGTTCAGTTTGCATGTAAGGACTAAGTATTAAAATCAGAACTAGAAATAGGCTTTCATGTGTCTCATGTAGTGTTGTTTGTACAAGTCCTCATTGTTGACCTATGTTAGAGTATCCGACAACAGAGATGCTTCATTGGGAAGTTAAATAAATCCAAAAGAAATTCATTCTTTCCAGTTGTGAGAATTACGAGTTTTCATTACCTATTCTTAAAAAAAATTTTTCTTCATTAGAAGATGCTTAGTATCACTAGCTATCAGAGACATGCAAATTAAAACCACAGTGAGATACCACTTCACACCAGTCAGAATGGCCATCATAAACAAAACAACAAACAACAAGTGTTGGAGAGGTTGTGGAGAAAAGGGACCCTAGTGCACTGTTGGTAGGATTGCAGACTGGTACAACCACTATGGAAAACAGTATGCAATTTCCTCAGAAAACTAAAAATGGATCTGTCTTTTGGCCCAGCAATTTCACTTCTAGGATTATATCCTAAGAACACTGAAACACCAATCCAAAAGAACCTATGTACCCCAATATTCATAGCAGCACAATTTACAATAGCCAAGTACTAGAAGCAACCTAGGTGCCCATCGATAAATGAATGGATCAAAAAGTATGGTACATTTACACAATAGAATTCTATGCAGCAGAAAGAAAGAAGGATCCTCTACCCTTTGCATGGATGGAACTGGAAAGCATTATGCTAAGCAAAATAAGCCAGGCAGTGAAAGACAAGTATGATATGATCTCACCTTTAACAGGAACCTAATCAACACAACAAACAAAAAAGCAAAATATAACCAAAGACACTGAAATTGAGAACAGGCTGACAGTGACCAGAGGGGAGAGGGCAGGGAATTTCAGGAGAAAAGAGGACCGTTTTGCAGGAACAAATATAGAGAACATATGGACAATAACAAGGAGGGGTGGAAAGGGGAGGGAGCTGGGGAGGGCTGGATGGGGTGTGCTGGGATGGGGGCAAAAGGCAGAAAATTGAACCTGAACAACAATTAAAATGTTAAAAAAAGAAATTATCCTAATTTCTAGCAGTAGAAAAATATAAATTTTATTTTTATGAAAAATGGAATAAATTGCATAAAATGTGCTAAATGTGGCAAAATAATGCACAAACTATATAAAATATATGTTTATGACTAAATTTCTAGTTTTATAAAACAAACATTTTTACATGCATGATATGGAATTTTACAATCCCCCACATTTGAATTCAGAATAAATGTGTTCACACATCTATGTTTTTGTATTACATTCATTATATATTTTCATTTTGAAATTGCTTTGGGAAGTTGAATATGCTTTTTTCCTCCCTGTTAGTGCAACCTGAGCAATTTCGTGGTTGTCTTGCCTGGCTGATGTATAATTTTAAATTTCAAGTCTTTAATGATGTTCCCAGGGCACTAGAATAAGAACTATTAATCTCAATACTGCATCCAAAGGTGAAAGTGAGAAACTACATTGAAGAAATGAATGTAATATCTTCTGGATTCAAATTTAATTCAATAAATGGTAGATCAACTTGAATTTGTTCAAAGTTTTCTGAGTGACAGCAACTGGTGGATTGGTTTCTTGTGGTTACAGATACCACAGACTTGGTGGCATAAAACAACAGAACATCATTCTCTCACAGTTTCTGGAAGCCAAAAGCCTAAAATCCTTTTCACTGAGCCAAAATCAAGGTGTTGACAGGGCTGTGTGCTCTCTAGAGGCTTAGAGGCAAATCTGAGCCTTGCTTCTCTGGGCTTCCGGTGGCTGCCAGCATTGCTTGACTTGTGGTTGCCTCACACCAATCTCTGTCCTGGGTCACATGACCTTTTCCTTTTCTGACTCTATTTCATAAGGATGCTTTGATTGGGTGTAGAGCTGGGCTGGATAATCCAGGAAAATATGCCAATGTCAATACTCCATTTAATCACATTGGCAAAGGCCTTTTTTTCCTTTAAGGTAACATTTACAGGTTGCAGGAAATAAGACCAGATATGCCCAGGTAGCAAATATCCAGCCTATATAAGTAGTCTTTTTTTTTAAATGAAAGAAATTATATACACAAGACAAGAGAAACAAATGATTACAGTGCAATCCTTTTGCTTTTTTAAGCCTTCTCCATTATATTGCAGAATTATAGAAATGCAACTCTCCATAACCTTAGCAGCAGAAAAGTCATCTATGAAGAATACAAGTATTCAATAAAAATGCAGATAGAATCACCCATATGATCATCAATTGACCATATATTTTAATTATATTAGGTTTTATAGTTTAAAACCTCTTTGCAAATCAAAACCAGATGCCAATTTCCATCTCATAACATTACACTTAATGACAAACATGATATTTTATGTCCCTAGACTGTGGTACAAGTGACGCTCTCATACTTTGCTCATGGCATTTTATATTGTCATAAAACTTTTGAAAGTAGGTTGGCTAACTGCATCAAGAAAAATGTTTATACGCTTTGACATGCTAATTTACTCCTAGGAAAATATTTCTTAGAGAAATATCCTTAAATACAGAAAATCTTATAAGAACACATGCATTTTTAATAATAAATCTTTGGAAATAATCAAATATCTTCCAAATAAAGTATCAATTATGTTATGGTGTAACCAGTCAAGTTTGTAATACATCTAAGTATTGAAATTATGGTTTGGAAATAATGAAATAACAAGGAATGAAATAATAAACAGTGATTGCAGCAAAATGGAATAATCACTAATTTTAGCAATCTATTTTTATGTTTATGCTTGCATTTTTATAACAAAAAGCATATTTTAAATTTATTTGCTTTTCTTCATAATAAATTTAAACACATATTTTTTCAGGATTTTCAAGTACAATGTTTCTTAATTCATTCTAATACATGCATTTTGTTTTGGAAAAGTCACTATTACATATATAATTTTCTTGATCCTTTGCTGGCATCTTTCCATGTAATTAGCTCATATCTTGTCACTAAAAGTGGGGAACATGTTCTGTGAAATCCACTGCTTGTGTTTGGACAGGTAGAGCTCCCACAAACCAAAGACTGTCCAGACATACAAGGTCTGTCTAGAAAATGTCTAGCCATTGTTAATATAACAAGAATGGTTTGCACCACATCAGTGCAACCTGGCCGCCAAGGAGAGTGGACTGGAATGTGCATGTGTGAACACTTATGACCTCACTGTACTTGTCAGTGGGGGTGGTACAAGCCATTGAGGGAGCATGTGTACTGTGTGGCTGTTGCACTCAAAATGAGCAAGTAGAGCAATG
Organism: Trachops cirrhosus; assembly: GCA_028533065.1. Taxonomy (NCBI): domain Eukaryota; kingdom Metazoa; phylum Chordata; class Mammalia; order Chiroptera; family Phyllostomidae; genus Trachops; species Trachops cirrhosus. The sequence goes on from CM052541.1 coordinate 173,968,701, forward strand.
AATCTGCATCAGATTTTGTGTTAACTTTGAACATTCCTCCATGGAAACTATTCGGATGATTCAGAAGGCCACAACAACAGGTAACTGTGATTGGCAGCTTCATTGTGACAAGGTACCTGCTCACTCATCACATTTCCTGCAGAGTTTTTTGGAGAAGCATCAAATCACCCAGGTGACTCAGCGCCCCTATAACCCAGATTTGACACCCTGCAACTCCTGGCTTTCTCCAAAAGTAAAATCACCTTTGAAAGGAAAGAGATTTCAGACCATCGATTTGAGGCAGGAAAATATGACAGGGCAGCTGAAGGCAATTGGGAGAACTGTGTGAGGTCCCAAGGTGCCTACTTTGAAGGAGGCTGAGACATCTTGTCCTATATACAATGCTTCTTGTATCTTGTATCTTCTTTAATAAATGTCTCTATTTTTCATATTCCATGGATGGATACTTTCTAGACAGACCTCATAGACATTCTTGGGAAGTCTTAAGCCCACATTTAGTAACTGTTTACATATTTATTCATGTCATAATTTATGAATAATAATTACAAATATATATTTTTATATAATTTCACCTTATTATACAATCCTATATAAAAATACAAATATTTTCTACTTTCTCTCCTGTGAGTAAATTTCATTATCCCAATGTTATTGAAAAAGTCATTTTATTTATTGTTTAACCATTTTTAAGGCCCTGAAATCATTGGCTTATTCATAACTTAATCATTCTATTGATTCTTTTTATATTTGTTTGAAGGAAGTTCTACCTGATAAAGTTATAATCCGGCTTGACATTAACATATTTTAATACCCTTCATAATAGGCATTCTACAAATACCTGGGAAGATTTATTTTAGTGTTTGATTACACTTAGGCATGGGTTCTTCCTTCTTTTTAGTTGAAATTCTATGATGTATCTGTTACTATTGAAAACTTGTGACATCTAAAATTTTAGGAGTTGAATAAAAAATAAAGAAATATATAACAATGGAACGGTGGTAGACTTACACTGGAGACATCTACGGCATGTTTCTCAGTTTAATTGTGTATTTGTTGATTTTATTTGAGTTCAATTTCTGGAAAAATACTAATGCAAATGATAGTATTAGATTAGATATTTGCTTAACAGCTCATGCCTACACATGTTTGCAAAAGTCCCCAACTTTCTACACATATTTAGCTTTAGCTGGCTTGATTCTCACTGTGGGTCGTGGGATACCTAGGTAAATACGTTTAAATACTGTAGCCCTAATGCAGCCTCCAATACTGACAGTCGTGTGTCTTATAAAAAAGCAAGTCATTTATCTCGTGTGGGTAGATCCCGTGGACAATATCCAATGCCCTTTGTCACAGAAATAACATTAATTTTGTTTACTTTATAGCTCATAGTCACTTTACTTCATACTTTCCCCTCAGTATTAGTTTTAAAGTGTCATATTAAATAGTATGAGTTTGATCATTCTTTTCAATGATCCGCTTCCTAGCCTGTCCTGACGTTATAAACTTGACATTTTACCATAGCTTACTTTACCTTTAGAGAAAATACTTTCACAATTTTTAGAGAGAACTTCCAAAGTTTTTTCTAAATGTAGAAATTGTGTTGTGAATAATAGAGATTCTCAGACACTGTTTTCTATGTCTTTTAAATCCGTCATAGTACTTAGAAAAGTCTATGTATGAGATTACTCAAATCAGCAGAAAGCCTAAAATAAATAAATAAATATATATACACACACACATACATATATATAGAGCACAGCACTATTTTAATGATTTTTAATGTCAACATAAAAAATGTACAAAAGAATGTATGAAAATAATTTTTTGGAGAATATGCAGATAACTTTGTGGCCTTCCAAAGCTATTAAATGTCTGATAAATTATTTTAGGAACACATATTTCTATTATGTGTTATTTCAAAGATTTTGTGTCCTCTTTTTCTCAGCTATGACAATGACTATTGTGAATGACTCAGTAATATAATATGTTTTAGATATTATGGACTAAGATCGTTATTCTTGAGCTTCCCTTACTTTGGTTTTGGACATTTAGGGCTATAATGACTAGCTCTAACTTTATAATATATTTCAGATTACTGTAAAATTCATTTCTATTAAAGATTAAAAATACAAAAGATGCATTTTTAAGTATATTAAAAGCTTTAGATTTTAAATATTACATTTGAACTTCAAATGTTTGATAGTTTTTTTTGTAGGAAATAAGACTTAGAGGATATTGTGGTAAAACATAGATCTATAAATAGAAAGATAGATGGGAGATAGATAGACAAGCATATAAGTAGTTACTATTAAAATATAAATTACTTTCAAAAGGCCTGTGAAGAAATTTAACACTCATTAAATTGTTTTCTTTTTAGTCATAGTTTAGAAAAAATTTTGCATTACTAGAAAGGTAGATGGTTATTCTTAATTAAAACACAAATACAGTAATTACAGTTTATATGCTATTATCCTGAATCTACACTGGATGAATTTAAACAGCCAAGGAGCCATTAATTTTACTGTTCAAAGAAATGTTCATAATCTTTTTAAAATGTCATATAAAATATTCATTTCTAAATGCCCTACAGTGATTTCGGAATTTATTTAAAGTGGGCTGTTGATAGCTCTTTTTATAAATAAGCAATTACACTGAATATATCATGGCCCATCACATTATATATTCTATAATTTCATGGATGAAAGGCCTACAGCTGATGTGCATAAGCGCAGTGCGTAGCTCAGCAGGTGAAGGGTTTGATTACACAGGATAATCAGTGTTATTATTTATAACAACTATTTATGTCTGTTATTTGTTAAATCTCTACAAATCAGGTATCCATTTCTCCAGGTGATCTATTCAAGGAATATTTGTAATAGGATATGAACCTTTTGAACATTTCACAGAATGGCTTGAATATGGCCTTTTACATTTGAATTCCCAGTTTCAATGGCTCTTAAACTAGTTAAAATTAGATTTTAAATTACATTGGCTTTCAAGGAATTTTGGAACTTAAGTGTGCTTTATACATTCAATAGCAAGATGGATTTTTTAACTCAATGCATTCACCTAATTTTGATGAGGTCAAATTTAGTACTGATGAAAACCTCACCCTTACCTATTATTAGTTACGTTTCTTTGTGCACTTCCTTTATGTCATTCACTTAACAATATTTATGGAGACAGGAGCGGTGCTGCTCACTGGGGTTATGACGATGTCAAAGGGACTAAAAAAGATCCCATTTTCTAATTGCAGTAGTTTTGAATGCTGTAAAGAAAAGATACAATGAGAATATACAATTTGGGGATCTAATCTAGTATAGGTAGTGGGAGAGATCTGAAAATGTGGATCAGAACAATTCAGTGTCCAGTGGGATGAGTCAGGAATGTGTTTGTCCAGGGGAAAGTGGTCGGTTGGAAGGAGGAAGTTTGGAGGCTCAGGACATCTCCTGAGGCCATAAGGCAGTCTCACTTCCTCTGCGTGTGTTTGTGTGTATCCTCATGTATGTGTACCCTTACGCCCTTGCAACGTGGCAGACTAGTGATTTCAAGTGTAGTTTATTTACACGTATGTGAAGCACATCTTCAGTACATTGATGGGTCTATATGAAGTAAGGGGTATACTCCTGCAAAACAAACAAACAAAACGTAAATTGACACCAACTGAGAACCTTGAACAAAATAATATGTTTGTGGCTCTTAAAGCAAAATTCAATATTAGCATCAACCTGATAAACAAGATCTAATAACTATTTTCACAGTAAACTTGAGACTTCAAAGGCAATTGATTCCCAAACCCTGATCCAACCACCCTCTGAAAAGAAATGGATTCAATATAAACATACTGGTCTCCCAAAGTTCAAAAACAAGCTTATAAATAAAGGTATCTGAGTATATAGAAAATTGAATCACCTTGAATGAGACTTAGTGGAGCCAAATAAAAGAGATTTAAATTTTCAAGAAAATTAGAAATGAAGCTACAACTCTAGAAATATGACCTATGTATGGATTAAATGTTTAAAGTATTAAAAGTCAAATGATATAAATAAATTAATACTTAGTTAACAAAAGAGTACTATTAAATAAATAAACAGGTGGATTTAAAACATAAAAATAAAGAATATAAATTAAAATACAAAGAGTTGAAATAAAAATAAATCTTTAGTGAGATAAATGTAAATTAGCTTCACCTGAAGAGGCAATTATGGTGGAGTACAAGAAATATTCAGAACATAGGATAACAAAAAAGAGATGGAAAAAAGGAAAAGGATGGTTAAAATACAAAAGGTGAACGAAGAATGTGCTATTTTTATCTTAATTGGGATTCTCAAAGGAAGACATAGGTTAAAGAGAAAAGAAACAGTATTTGAAGAGTTCATTTCTGAGGTTATTTTCAGATACATATTCATTGATACAGAAAACAATGTATACAAACAGAAAAAATAAAACATTTTGACTTAGTTAAATTTTAGTAATGATAAAGTACACCAAAGACAATAAACACAAAAGAGAAAAAAAATGTGTTACCTAAAGCAAAAGGTCAGATAATGGAAAATATAAATAAATCATCATAATAAATGCACATGGTTATGCTCACCAGTTTTAGGCCAGAAAATGCCACATTTTAAAAATCCATTTACATGCTATTTGTTAGAGGTCTAAAACAAAAACAAAAACAAAAACACAAAAATATAATTTTAGAAAGTAAAATGGAAAAAATATACCAAGAAAATTTAATCAAAATAAATTGGAAAAACATAGAACATGTCACATTCTATGTCACATACATAGAAATGATAACATTTTAACTTATTGACAAGTATCAGATCTCTAAAGTAATAACCGTATATTAAAATAACCTCAAATTATATTGAGCAATATTTCATAGAGCTACAGGAATTTTTAAAATGTATTGATTACCATATAATAAGCTTTCAGTACAGGTGTCTTATTTATAAGTTTAAGACAAAAATTGCCAACAATATATAAAACTTAGAACAAAGTGGTGAACTAGCTTCATTCAGAACCCAGCAACCAACAATTAGCAAATAAACATGACTTTTAAGCCTGTATGAGATACTGATAGAAATCCTGTCCAGACCGCTGGGAGCAAGCTCATGGCAGGGATACAGGACAGGCCACCACGTAAGATCACCAACCACCCTGAGCCATGGAGAGGCATCACCACGTCCCGTGGGAAGGGCCATACTGCCTGGGTAACTGAGCATACAGTTCCGTCCCTGGGTTGGTGGCTGGATGGGGCTGAATGTGGCCGCAGTGGCACATACCTATAATCCAAGCAACTCAGAGGCTGAAGCAGGAAGAAGTTCTTAACACTGAGCACATGCAAGGCTAGCGAGGTAATTGAAAAGAGGAAAAAGCTCTTCTAACCTCTTCTGATGCCAGATTGGGTGTGAGACCAGGTGAGGGAAGGCATATGTGCGAAAGAAGTTAAAATAGCAGCAGAGGAGGGTGCTAGGCCAAAAAGACCTGCCAGTCTAGCCCAGGGAAAGAAGGGATTGGTTGCAGGGTGGACTCACCCAAAGCACCTGAAACTTAGGAAGTAAATAGGTCATTCTGAGAAAGCACGTGGTCTGTCCCACACCCTAAACTAATATAAACCCAGGGAAACAAGTCTCACTCTCTTGCTCACTGGTTGCTGCTTGGGACCTACAGGTGAAAAGTCTTATTTTCAGGCTTAAAGAAAAGTCTTTAAGCTTATTTATGTTTTTTCTTTTATATACTTTATTTTTTGAGAAGTTGTAGGTTCACAGAAAAATCTTTTAGATGTGAAGGAGAAATAAGACTTTTCTAGACATGTAGAAGCTGAGGAAATTTATCACCAGATAATAGTCATTGCAGAAAATATAACTAATATAAATTGAGGAAAAATAGGAAAGTTGAGTTACATTTACCATTTTCCCCCCAAGAAAATGAAAGTAAAAAATGTTCTACAGACAAGTTTCAACAATTTTGAAGGGATGTTTCATAGCCAAGTTACACAAACTTTTCTATGAGGACACCCAGACCAGCCAAAGACAGTTCAAGAATGGAAAATTACAACTCAAAAATATCCATACAAATTTATTCTAGATCATAAAACAAATTATTAGTAATCTACATCCAGCAATGTAAGAAAATAATGAAAAAGTATATAATATTGTGTTCAAGCCTGTATAGGTATTGTTTAATTTTAGATAATCCACAAATATAATTAACATTTACCAATTAAAGGGAAAAAAACAAGATGATATTTTAAAAAAGGCAATAAATACTATTGATAGAATTCCAAACACAAACATGGCATAAAGTGTTTGGTTAATAGACTTCCTTATTCTGACGTGGGCTTTCTCCCAAACCTACACATTGCTGTTAATGTTGAAGATTGGAAACATTTCTTTTATAATGAAAACCAAACAAGGGTGTGCACTGTCAACATAATGGATCAATATTTTCATGAAGGTTCTGACTAGTTCATAAAATGAGAGAAATACATAATTAAAAGACCTAACAAAGGGGGAAATTATTTTACAAAGAATGCATAATTACAATAGAGAAGAAAGGATGCAAAGAATTGATCTACATCACTCTGTATAGTTGACTCAGAAGACAGATTTCAATGAGGGCTGAATAAGTGAAAAGAGAGTAGGATGCGATGTCAGGTTTTTTTACTTTTTATTGCAAAACTAGGATGTGAAAGGAATGAGGAGATTTTGGGAAGAGGTTAGATGAGGCTCAATAGTTACGTAGGGATTTTGTGATTTCACTGTTAATGCTATTTTTATTTGTTTTTTTTTTTTTTTGCTTTGTTTTGACACTTGAGCATGGTTACATGCTGAGGGGAAAGGCTTGGCTGACATCACGATGTAGGTTGTTGCTAAGTACACAAGGCTATTTGTAGTCTAGTGCTCTTTCTACCACGCTGCTCTGCTTTTCCTTATTAGTCATGGTAGACACCTGTTTCTTAGCACTACTGTTCACATTTCTTTGACTTTAAGTTTTACCCAATAGTCTGCATCTGATTAAAAGCTAGGTAAGTTTGGGGCATTGTAGCTAATTTAATATAATAATACAAAAAAATACTGTATTTCACATACCTTCTCATTGAGTATTTGAAAATCTGAGTCAATCTTCCCACCTTATAGAGAATAAATAAATTTTAAGCACAGATATTGGGTTTGTTTACAACCTTAGGGATATACCCAGTACTCTGATGACTGCGATCATCCAACAGTTACACTTGCGTTGCTAAATTCTATCCTACAGATAGTCTCACATCAAAAAATAAAAATCACTTGGGACAGACAGAGCTAAATCCATCTGTTAAAATCTTTCATTATAATTGTGTTTACAAACATTCTTTCTTGTCCAAGAGAGATTTCCAGCCAAGCGGTAACTCAACAGCTCTGGAGAGGGTGGAAGTTGTCTGAGGGTCTGGCTTTCTTCCATAATCACTCTTCCGACTGGCTCACAATGCACCCTGTACTCAGTTTTTCTCAGCTCCTACCTGTCATCCATTTAGAGCGCAACCGAAATTACTGAGAAAACTAAGATTCATCAGATGAAATGTATAAAGCATTTTGTTTAAAATTAATAGACCATGTCTCTTTTCTTTCAGAGCAGGCCATTGCCTTCACAGAACAACATCAGAACACAAATTTAAAGACACTGATTTAAAAAATTTTCAAAGATGATAATATGAGTGTTGTTAATCCAAATTTTATATCCAGTGAAAAACATCTTCAGGAGTAAAGGAGAAATCAAGACGTTTTCAGCTGAAAGAAAATTAAAAAAAATTAATTGCCAATAAATGTATCTCAAAATCTCTAAAGAAGATTCTTGAAACAGAAAAGAAATGGTAAAAGAAGGACTCTTGGAACACTAACAATGAAAGAAGAGCAACAGAGATAGTAAATATCTGCATTAAATATAGTAAATTATTCTGGTCCTCACTTCTTTAAAACATGTTTGAGTTGAAAGCAAAAATATAACAGTCTTAATGAGCTTTCAGTGTATACAGATATAATGCATAAGACAATGATAGTGTAAAGGGGGGAGTGTAAAAAAACCTATACATTTCAATGTAAGTAGTAAAGGTTTCTTACATTGAAAATAAGGTTTTCAATGTAAGGTTTCTACATTTCAATGTAAGTAGTAAAAATTTTGATTCTAAATAGAAGATGAAAAGGTAAGCACAAATTTTATAATCTCTAAACAACCACTACACAGATTATGTATAGATAGTCAAAATAATAACTGATTAGTAAAAATGGAATGTTTCAAATGTTTCAAATAACCCATAAGAAGGCAGTAAATGGGATACAGAGAAAAAATCAAACAAGCACTAAAGAAAACAAATAATATAATGTTAGCCCAAAGTTCAAATAATTCAAATAATTGCATTATATGTAAGTTGTCTATATATATATACAAAAGCAAGAAAAAGATAAATATAATGGATATTTTGATATCTCAGAACTTTATACTATCTACCAAAGACTCACTTCAAATAAATGATATACCTAAGTAGCTTAAAAGTATGACTTTAAAAAAAGATGGAGAAATTATATTGATATCCCAAAAAGTGGATTTCAGGCACAAAGAAGTTACCGGAACAAAGAAGGGCATTACTTAATTATGAAATCAATGAAAATTTATGATGAAAGGATCATCACAAAAAAGTCCTTAATGCATACTCACAAATGACTTTAAAAAGTATGAGGCAAACCTGAGAGAAGGGAAAGGGCAAGTGAAAAAATCGTAATTATTACTGAGGGCATCAACATTTCTCTCACAGTAACTGATAGAACCCCAAGAAAATAAGCACAGATATAGAACAACGCCATCAAATAATGACATCTAATTGGTATGTATAGAATGCTGTTCCCAAAAGAGCAGAATACACATTTTCCTTAAGTTTACATTACCAGGAACATTCACCAGTATAGACCCTGTCTGGAGTTAGAAGACAATAGATTACAAATGACAAAATCATACAAAGGTTACTCTATAATGGTATTAAATTAATTCAACTGGTAATTAAAACAGAAAGAACATCTCCATTTAGTTGGAAATTAAATAACATACTTCTAAATAATCCATGCCATGGACTTAATTGTGTCTCCCCCAAATTAATTAATGTTGAATCCATAACCCCCTAGTACTTCACAATGTGATGGTATTTGGAAATAGAGCTTTTAAAGAGGAAATTAAGTTAAAATGAGGCCCATTAAGGTGTGCCTTAATCCAATCTGACTTGTGTCCTTACAAAAAGGATTAGGAAACACTGGCAGACTCCAGGGGCATGCTTGCTCAGAGGGACAGCCATGTGAAGAGGCCGCAGGAGGGCAGCTATTTGGAAGCCAAGGAGAGAGGCCTCAGAGGAAGCCACCTCTGCATGGCACTTTGATCTTGAACTTGCAGCCTCCAGAACTATTTATATTGTTTGAATCACCCAGTCTATGGTATTTTGTAATGGCAGTCCTAGCAAACTAAAGCAATATTAATTAAAGAACAAATCTCAAGGGAAATTTAAAATAAGTAAAACTGAATGAAAATGAAAATACAACATTATTGGTAAGATTTAGGTAAACCAGTACTTACAGCACTGAATGTTTATATTGGAAAAAGAATCTTAATAATCTGTTTCTATTTTAAGGAATTAGAAAAAAATAAGATAAAAATACACCCCAAAAAAGAAGGAAGAAAATAATAAAGGGCAGAAATCACTGCAGGTTTTTTTTAAATCATTAGAGAAAACTTGAAACCAAAAGCTGGTTCTTTTAAATAATCAATTAAAAAAAAAAGTTAAATTTTAGCAACTCTGACAAATAACAAGAGAGAAGACATGAATGACCAATATAAATGAGGAGATACCACTATAGACTCTATCAGAGATAAAGGTATAACAGGGGAATGCTGTGAAAAACTTTACATACAAATTTAACAACATGATTTTCAAACTACTTTTGTTCTTGCATAGTATAACAACGGACTTTATAAGTATGATCTTTGTTACAGATTTCAGTGGCCTGTTTTGTAACACAAAGTGTACAGCCCAGCTCATTTTCTGAAAATTCACTGGGGTCTCCACTGATAGGGAGTATAGATGGAGGATTATAGTAGAGGTTAAAATGAAACGTAGTTAATCACTTAAATTTTTATTTTATAACTTTAATGCTTTCCTACATTCAGGAGGAGCTGGACCTATCACTTCTTAACTTGGGTAATTCAATTGTAGATGTCAGTGCGTACCTTCTCTCCTTTCTCCCCTGAAGTACAAACAGACAAATATGTTAAGTTTAAACAAACTTTTACACCAGTTTGCCATTTAACTTCCTCTGTGACACAGGTTGTTCAGCAAAAGTGGCCGTGGTGACTTACATAATTCATTCATTCTCCACTCATTCTCTACACCCTACACTCAGTCTGGCACACTCGAGGCAAATGCATTTTTCTCTTCTTCTTATGGTCTCTAGGAAAAGCTTAACACTGGGCCATACACTAAAAACATGTATTTCTTTTTTTCATTTGCATGTCAGAACATTAAAAGAATCATAAATATGATAAAATATATGAATCTCCTAAATTAATCTACGGCTTGAGAAATTAGAAGAGAACCTTTCACATTCCTCATGGAGTTTTCCATTCTCACTGTTCTCATTTTTGTTGTAATAGTGGTTAATAACCTGACTTTAAAAACAGAATGGCTAATTATCATCAAACAAGGAGGGGGAGTTTCATGTTGTGCATTTAAAATAGTATTTCAAAAAAGATTTTTGAAACACATTTACTAAATAGATGCCTGCCACTATTTAAGGTGGGATACAGAGGTATAGCACATGTGTGTATATGAAAATTATGAGCTTAAATGACAATTTTAGCTTTTAAACACTTAAATAATTTACAGATAAAAAATAGGAAACATTGCTGTGTGTATCTCTTTCAATGTTCCCAAAAATTCTACAGCAAATATTATCAAAAACCCAGAATGCTTTCATAAGTGAGTCAGATTGTATACATGTTTAAAATATTTCATTGCTTGCAAATATGAAAATAATAATTATACATAAAAACGTTCAGTTCTTGTTTTTTTTTTT
>CM052541.1:173979899-174026061 GCA_028533065.1 Trachops cirrhosus
TCTTGTTTTCTTAACCATTAGCAATATTTATGTTTTAAATATAATATTCATGTGGCCAGATGAAAAATAAAGACTTCTGGCTATACAGCTCTGTTGAGCATAAGTTGGATCACAAAACTATCATTTGCTTAGTGTAGTATATAACCCATAGATCAAAATAATATTCTTTTGATTCTTTGAAATACAGCATTCCCTGAGGTAAAGTGATTTCCTAAAGCCATAGTCATGGGACAAGACTTTGTTCTTCTTTTTTGTACGTTCCCTTTACTATAATGCTATGTTTGTCAAAACTGACATTAAAAGTGGTCCCAGAAGTAAAAAAAACATTCCATGTGTACTGAGATATGGCTGAGATATTCCCTGGCTCGTCTTTGACGATTTCAATCATTTAGTATTCTTAGAATTTGTACTTAGCTTTACAACACAATTTCCCAAGGGCATAACAGAAAGTATTCTAACTACAACAACAAAAAGAAAAAAGAAAGGTAATGATTGATACAATTTTAGATGCCAATAACAAAAAACTCAACTTGAAGGTATAAATATCTTTTACAAACTACATTTTCCAAATATTGTTGCTTTTCTGACTCCTAAGCAAATGTTTTTCAAAGGAAAGAAAAAATTACCACATCATTCATTTTCAGGGAAATCATTCAGTAACCAAAACTTGTGATCTATTTCCGTAATTCAAAAGAAATAAGAATATAAAATAATGGACATTATATAAGACTCAGAATATTATTTTTCTTGCAGGGATATCTTATTTATATATACTTTAATGATTGATAGTATCTGATCTCATCCAATCAAACGCTCTTCCTTACTCTTGGGACCATTATTATAAGTCAACTGAATTGAGGATACCTACCATGGGCTACTTTGTTACTTGCCATCTATCAGACATATTGCTTATTATCAACACATTCAAAAGCTAGACGCCACTGAAAATGATATTATTTTTTGCCATGATAGGGACCTAGATAGACATGCATATGTGTGTGTATGTATGTATAAATCGTCTTGTAATACTTAAGCAGAGTAATTTTTGTTTTAAATTTATCTAAGATTAAATTTGAAAAAAATTTTCTAAGAGAGCAAAAATCAAATACAAATCAATTAAAAAGGGATTTATGTTTAACTCTGTTCCAGATTCTATTCTAATTGCTAAAATATAAAGATATAAATAAGACTGTAGCTTTGCCACCAGAGAGCTCATTTTCAGATGGACAGAACCTTAAATGGCGACTTTAAATAAAATGCTGTAAGTGTTATGGTAAAGGCATGATCCTGGAACTAAGGAAGCAAAGAAATGAGAAGGGTTATTTCTATCTAGACCTTACACTAAAGGCTTTCCTCAGGAAAAAAAATGTGGGAGACTGAGCCAGTCTGTGAGTATTGGTAGTTAATCAGGCAAAGAACTGTGAATTGTTTCCAGACAGAAGGAGACTTGTTAGCAGTGGCGTAGTGTATTAGTTTCCCATTGCTGCTGTAGCCAATTAGCACCAACAAGTTGGCTTAAAACAACACAAATTTACTATTTTGAAGTTTTGGAGGTTAGAAACTGAAAATTTGTTTAGTGTCGGTAGGACTGGTTCCTTCTGGAGGCACTAGGGAAGGATCTTACTATTTGCCATTTTCAGTTTACAGAGGTCATCTCTATTCCCTGGCTTGTGGCTATAACAGAAGGGTCTGGCCAGATTGCTGGGGAGCAGGAAAACCCTACTCTGGACAAAAGGCTGCACTTCCCTGGAGAAGATAGGTGTTGCAGGAAAACCACGGGCAGAGGGTTGAAATAGCTGCCAGCTAAAGTGCCTGCCTTCCCCAGAGAAGGGAGGGACCCCTCAGAGAGGTTGGGAAGTGCCTAAGGCAGCCTGGGAGTGAAACTGGAGCTGGGGTGTGACTCCATACCCTCAAGGCAACAGTAAACAAGCTAGTGGCATTGACAGTGTGTATTGCCCCAGCAACAAAGCCAAGCATAGTGGCACAGCCAGAGGCAGTTTGCACAGAGCCTGCACAGGGCTGAAAAGGTCACAACACAGGAGACAAAGTGATGCCCTGCCCTGGGCAGAGACAAGGTGCCTCAGGGTGGCTAAAAAACCCACCTATCCACTTCTATTCATGGTGTCCAGAGAAAAGGAAAAGACACAGTGCCATTTGACCCTCATGGAGGACTTTCACCTGGATTGGCTGGGAATTTGAACACTCCCACAGCATGTAAGATTTTGGGGGAAAGATCTAAAATGGAAGGTGCACAGAAGCCCTTCCCTTTTTGCATTCCCCTCTCTCGCATGGTCAGCAGGCAGCTCAAAGAGGCTGAATCCAGCTTGGAAAATGTGCACTCTGCCAGCGGTGGACCTGCGGGATGCCAGCCCCATTCACGGCTCTTGTGTTGCCCTGATCGCAGGGTCTGGATCAGACTTGCATGGGATGCACACCTTGCCAGTGACCGGCTAGGGCAGAATGCTGCAGCCCCACCCGCAGGTTATCCACTGCTTCCATTCTCTCTCACCCGGAGAGCAGCTCCATGACATGCAGGCCACAAATGCTCCTCAGCCCTGAGCTCACACGCAGCCCTGGGTGCCAGGACCCAGTGGACTAAGCCCCTTGCCTGGCCGCAGTGATCTGGCAGTGTGCCCTGGCCCCAGGAGAGGAAGGAAGCTGCAGCAGGGAAATGGAGACACAGGCCTCATAAGTGCACTCCAGAGAGAGAGAGAGAGAAAGCCTGGAAGACCCATCCCTGTAGGTGCCTACAGATGAGAACGGAGGGCTCTCTCTGGACGTAGATTTAGATTTTAGTCATTTGGGGAACATGGGATTTCTGTGTTTTGCAGAAGAGAATGGCTAGGAGCAGGGCACCCCCTGTTAATAAAAACCTTTTTTTCTCCCCCACCAATCTATTTTATGGTTGTGTGTGGTGGCAGGGGGCTGAATCCCATTTTACCCTGTGACATGGCCAATTTCTTCTATCTTCACAATGTATCACTTCAATTTCTGTGTTTATCATTATGTCATCACTCTGACTTTTCCTTTCTCTATCTGGATCTTCCTACATTGTTATGATTACATTGGTATCATACATTTAATCAAGGATAACTTCCCCATCTCGAGATCCTTAACTTAATCACATCTGCAAAGTCCCTTTTGTCATATAATTTCCTGGGATTAAGGGTGTAGACACATTGGGGGCCATTATTCAGCCTGCCACATATAGTTTGGCAGGTGTAGACACACAGGGAATTCTAGGTCACTAGAAAATATAAAAGTTTGGAATGTAGCTTGATATATCTGAAAAGGCAGTTAAAGACTGGATGGGTTTTTCTCAAAATGATGGTCAGTCACCACTCCAAGTTCAAAGTTATATGTCTTTGAGCAGTGGGAAAAGCACAGCAGAGAATACAGGAAAATTGCATAAAAGATGTCTTTTAGAAAATGTCTTCATCATCATAATAGAACAGTTTGAATCTTTTGAAGGTTCACTGATAACTGAACTATATAATTATATATTCATATATTGAATTTTAGTACCTCCTATGCTTATATTTTGAGCTTTCTGGTAGCCTTTTAATTAAGAAGCTTCAGTTGAAATTCAAACATAAATGATGCTCCTGCCAAATGAAGAGTAAATTACATTATAGCTAGCTGAACAAAGGAACTTTTGCACAGAGGAATGTGTTTGCAGTGTTGAGTCATCAGATGGCATATGGGCTTTGTAATACAGGCATACTGAGCTCAAATAAAGCACAACAGTTATTTGGTTTATTGAATTCTGTATGCTTACTATGAGTAGCTATTTCATTTAAGAACTACATCCTCATTTGTTACATTAAATTAATATATTTATTTTGAGTTGTTTTCAGTTTGCCCATTTGTTGTAAAGTTGTAGAAGATATTTAAGGAAAAGAATGTCATATACCGATTTATGTTTGTACCTTTCAATAGTATTTTAATAAAATAATTACTCACTATTTGGTCTTTCTGAGGTTTTTTATTTGCAAGTGATATTTGATAAAAATTGAAATTTACATTATTAAATGTTTACCTTAGAGAGAAGAAATTCCTCAAAACAATAATCCAATTTTCCATCTCAAGAAACTAGGAAAATCATATCAAAATGTGGCCAGAGGTAGCAGAAGGAAGACAATATAGAAGAAAACAAGAAGCAAGAGAATAAAGCCCAAAATCTGAATACCTGATCTTACTTCTCAGCTTCATCACTTACCACTTTGGGGCAATGTACTGAACCTTCTCTGTTGAGACAGGGAATGAGATACATTTCTGTATCTGCAAAACAGAGTAAATGATAGTGCCTATGTCACAGGACTATTAAAAGCATTAGAGAAATGTTCTTAGAAACATAAGAAACTGAGAAATGAAAGGAAACCTGTTTACAACAGTGTTTGGCACATAATAAACTGGATCAAAGTGGGGTGATCATGTTTCAGTTTGTTCAGGGTAGTCCCAGTTTAGAAACTATCATGAGTTTTTCATTTAACAATGAAATAGTATTAATAATGGCATCACAATAAGCTACCTTTGCCATGACTTCATCTAGGAGTCTGAAAGACACATGTAGTGAATATAACTTCACTCTTGCAATGAGATGAAGAGCAGGGATCCCCTAAAATAGAAAAACATATTTCCCACAAACCTTGATTGGGGGAAGAGGGAGTAAGCAATATGGCTTTTAGCTCTGGATGGTGGGGCTCAGTGGATTGAGTGCCAGCCTATGACCAGGTTCTGTTGGATTCCCAGTCAGGGTACATGCCTGGGTTACAGGCTAGGTTCCCCGTGTGGGGTATGTTAGAGTAAATCACACATTGATATTTTTATCCCTCACTTTCTCCATCCCTTCCCCTTGATCTAAAAATAAATAAATAAATATTTAAAAAAACAAACAATATGGCTTTTAAGATACTTTGCATAACAATGGCAAGTTAAAAGCTGTGTTGCTGCCCTGGGAAAATGTGTGTGTGACATTGGAAGCATTCAAAAACTCCTGACATAGCTGGGGGAGCTTATACAGCACCTGCACAAGAGACAGAAGCTGGATGCCCCTGCATCACTGAGAGCTCTTGCCCTGAATAAAGCTGGCAGCCAGAAGAAGGTGAAAGATAGAGGGGAATTGGCAAAAGTAGCGCATCATGGAAAGGGCCGGATATGAGGTCATATAGGAAGTTCTGGGCCAAGCAGAAATGAGGGTGGGCGAAAGAAAAGGGAATTCCACGGTGCTGTCTGTAGTGAGAGAGGAGCTACACTGCTTCTCTGAGGGATTCCGCCATGAGGTCTGAAAGGGAGTAAGGAGAGAGCTGATGGAGCTGTGCGGAAACCTGCCTAACCAAGCAAAGACTTGTGGGAGGTGCTTGGAGCTGAACTGGGACTGCCGAACTGCAGTCTTCTGTTTCTTTGAAGGACATATGGAGAACTCACTCTCTTGGAACATGTGCCTGCCTGGACTCTGCCATGATTCAGTACAATATGGCACATGTTTCCCTGAACCATTACATGGAGGCCTAAAACAGTTACCCCAGAACCCAAAGGAGAGAGTTTCTGTGAGAGGAGGGGGACTTTGAAACCCACAAGAACGCCTTCCAGAGGGGATGGAGTCTTGTGTGCACAGCTGGCTTAAGCACAGGTTAGGACATGGGGAACTTTGGGGCGTGGTTTTGGTTTATAGCCTGGTGGGGAGCAAGGGAAGTGCTGGGTCTCCTGGGAGAGCAGGTCCCTGAGCAGGGGTGTTCTCAGCCCCCATGAGGTCAGAATCCTATAAACAACAACTTGTTTCCTTCAACACTAATTGTTGAGTCATGCATCAAAGCGCCATATAGCCCAGGTTTGCTTGGCACACTCTTGCATGTGGAAGAACACCAATGATCCATCTCTGTTTGGTTTTCAGTGAAAGTTAGCTAACATTTCCCCCCCAGTGACAACAGATGGTGTGCTCTCTGATAGAAGATAGTACTGGACAATGCTGCATCTATGAGCCACTTGGCATACCAATTATATGTACCATAACAAACCTTTCCAGGTATAATAAAACCACTAGACTGCAAGTCGGACAGATCAATAAGAAACATTAAAATTATAGGCCAGATAAAAAAGATATGTGTAGGAAATAAAGGCTGAGCTGTCCTATTAAAACATATATAGTATAGTATAAACCCTCTTGCTATCACAGTATTATATGAACATAGATTTAAAAGTTTAACATACATTAGTACACCAAATTCCATCACTGTGTAAAAGAAAATACATTATGCTTAAGGCTTACAAATTCATTTCACATTTTATAAATAAATGTATTTGTCATTCAATGATTATCTTAATAGATGTAGTAAATATTTGTCAAAATTCAACATATAATAAAATTAGTTTTCAGTGAGGAATAGAATAAAATTCCTTAATGTTGCAAAGTTATTTACAAAAAAATACATGTAGCACACATTATTTGTAATGTGAAGGCATTGAAAACATTCAGGAACTGGACGAAACTATTGGATTTCATCAATGTATTCATCATTATACTACATGCTAAGGTCTATTATGTCAATGGCAAGACATTAAATGCAAGGAAAAGAAAATTAAAAGGGAATAAGGTCATTAAGTGATTATATGACTATTTATGTAGAAAAACCACCAAAGGATCTTACTAGTAAATGATGATGAGGAAATAGAAAACTTTTACAAATTTTCAAAGCTATGGGCTATAAAACTAAAGTTCAAAAGTTAATGCATTTATACACCCTGCTTTCAATCAGGTGGAAAACAACATTTTGAAATCAATGTATCTAAAAGGATAAAAAACAGTTGTAGCTATCATTTCTCTTGTAAGTTATTTATAGTTCCAAATCAATTTCAGTTAAAGTCTTTGTTGAATTACTTTTCTTTCTTTCTTTTACTGTCTTATTTGTGTGTGTGTGTGTGTGTGTGCATGACACTTAAGGGAATGATTGATATTAAGGAACAACCAACAGGTACTAAAGAAGAAGTATAATTTGGAGGTGGTATGCTGTGGAGTTCCTCTGCTTGTTATCACAAATTATTATAAAACTACAATTAATAACAATATGGTATTGATACATATAGAAAAATTGAACAAAAGAACAATACATAGACATATATGGATACTCAATTTAGAACAGTGTTTCACTTAAAATGAATAAAAACGAATAGACTTTTCAGCAAATACTGTTGGTACAATTGGTTCTCCGTAAGAATAAACTATAAAATCAGTCCCCTAATTGACACCATATACATAACTATGACCAAAAGGTAAAAATAGCAATATTTGAGGTGACAATCGAAGAAGACGTATTTATGAAATTAGGGAATAAATTATTCAACCCAGTATCACTGATAATTTCAACTACATTAAGTATCAACTGTTGTAGAGGAAAAGAGAAGTCCCCAACTGGGAGAAAATATATAAAACACATAAAAGTTATCAGTGTGAATATCCATAGTGAGTGAATATCTGGTATAAATCACCTAAAAAGACACAATCTGATAAAAATGAGAAAATGAATAAAAAAGCAGACAACATAAAGGGAAACCCAGATGGCCAATAAACATGTGAAAAGATTTCTGATCTGATTAGCAGTCAAGAATATCCAAATTCATAATACAGTGGTCCATTTTTTGCCTTCTAGACTGGCAAACACAGGAAGTCTGTCAAAGTCAAGTGTTAGAACATGCAGCAAAGGGAGCCTTTAAATATTGCCATTGGTAATGGAGACTAGTGGACCACTTTGGGGGAAAATAGCATAATATAGATCATTTGAAGATGTTTTTAATATATGATGGGGACCCCAAAACATAATTTATTTATAAAAATTATATATTTATTTGTACATATTTAAACTTCCATCACCTTCAAAGTATTCTCCATTTGATGGAGATGTTTTTCAACTGCTCAAAACAATTTTTGAATTTGTTCATTTTGATGCCTTTTAGTGTCTCTGCTGTTTTTTGTTTAACATCTTCTGCATTGGCAAAACACTTCCCTTTGAGAACTTTTTTCATCCGGGAGACAAAAAATCACTACAGATGAGGTCAAATGAATAGGGAGGGTGGGACATGGGGGTCACAGCATTTTTGGTCCAAGACTGTTGAACACTAAGTGTGGTGTGGACAGGTGTGCTCCTAAATCACTCATCATAAAATGGGCAATGCGTTGAGGCTTCAAAAAAATATTCCTGAAACTGAATGCAGCCTCTCACAACAATGCCAGTTGGTACACTGATACAGATGGGTTCCTAGAACACTCATCTGGGGGGTAAGGCTGTACTACAAGGGGCTGACTTCCAGAAGATAATTCTGTTTTTGGGGGGATCCCCGCTTATATGGTCCAAGAACTCCACACCTGTAGATGTGTACCAAAGGACAAGTGGAAGAATATTTTCAGTAACACATGCAATGGTAAATATTATAGCACAATCAATATATTCAGCAATATTACAATACAAAATGTGATAAAGTCATAAATTAGAGAAGTGGGTATACATGCTGGCACTATATAGATAGATAATGGGAACAAAATGGTTGAAGGAAAAAGCAAGTTGCAGGAGATCACACACTGCATATTTCAGTTCTTTACAATTCAAAACAAGCTAGGTGGCATTTTCCTTAGAAATAAAAAATTTAGCTAAAGTGTGCAAAGAAAGGAAAAAATAAAAATAAAATGTGGGTCGCTGATTAGGGGTGGGGTAAGTGGTAAGGACACACAGAACTATAGTAGTGAGGTTGTCACTTCTTCAACATTTACCTCGTTCCTATGTACAGGTCATCATTTTATCATTATTTTTCATATCTTGTAACATACATGTACCTTAAAATATTAATTTGAATTTATCCACTATTTAATCCATTTAAAACATTTCTTCATCCACATCTATTTTAAGCTTTTAAAAGAAAAGAGTATGCCTTTTAATGGACTGCTGTAAAGAGATGCGAGCTTCCCTAATTTCTTGTCTGTTAGCTTCCTTGGATGTGTGAATCTCATTTGACTTTTGTATAGCCCTGCTGAAGCTCAGAGCCTATCTAAGGCATCGAGTTTATTTTAACAATGTCAAACAATTAAAAAAATCTTCACAGATAAAATTCTTCTTTCGTTTGGTAATTTATTCAACTGTCAAGTATGAACTATTTTTAAGTCCCTTTTGTGTGTTAAGCAGACGAAGGCTATTGCCCTCTCACTGTTTACAATTTTAGCAGCAGAGATAAGACTGGTTCAAAGAAGCTCTTTTGCCAGGCAGTATGAGAGGAGGGCTGCCCAGGAGCAAAAATGCAGGTGCTGTAAAAGTGGAAAGGTGGAAGACGGATTGCTGGGATAATCCTGCAGCTGTTTCAATACAATAGCTGCCCCGGGAACTTTATATGCAAATTTCTAGGGTTGGGATCAAGAACTTGGAAGAAAGAGTCAGGAAGGAAATTGGAATTTCATAATAAGGAAATGAGTGGAAGTGAGGCTTCTGTTAAATAACAGCTGTCAGATTCTTTCTGGTAAAGCAGAATCCTGTCTGAGACAGATGGGGTGGTGTCCATCACCTCATCTGTGAGTTTAATTTAGACCGACATTCCGACCCTATCTAACCGTGCCGGCTTCAGTAACGTGTTAGTAGTTCAGGAATGCAACGTGCCGCATATTGTACCAGCAGGAATAAGGGGGTGAAGTTTCGTGTGCATGTACATGGGTGTGGTGAGTGAGATTATGAAAATACATAGAAGAATGGAGTGGGAGAGGGGCTGTCTTCTCAGTAAGTAAATAAAAAATGCAAAATGGAATATTCAGTATGCTGGGCTAAACAATGTTCCATTGAAGTAGTCCTTCCCTTGGGGAAGGTCAGCACTACGCCATCTTCAGGAATCCTGTCTGAGTAATTGACTTCCTGATAAAGTGATGAAATACTAAACATTTATCTGTTCTCTAGATCTATTTTTCAGATTTCCTGGAGGGCATCTCCACAAGGTTTACCAACAAACGTTTCACACTCAATATGTTCAAAAAGAAATTCCTCATCTGTCTTTTTATTTGACTCACCCCATCCTTTTAAAATTGACATCTGTATCATCCTCTCAGTGGTTCATCTTTAAGACCTACAGAGGCATCTGCACAGACTTCTTTTCCCTCACCACTCAGGGCCAGTTGCTAAGGTGTGCAGTTTGCCTCGGCGAAGGTCTTTTTTGCTCATCTGGTCCGTGGTGTCTTCATTGACATTGTATGGATTTATGTTCTCAGGACTCTTCTTGATACCTGTATAGTTTTTAATTTTTTTCTGTAACTTCTCTCTTCTCATTCAATCCCTTTTACATCAACCTCAGGATATTTTGTCTAAAAAGTAAACCCAACTATATTTTACTCTTATAGAAAATCTTTCAAATCCTTCAACACCAAGGTAAAGGCACTATTCTTTCCCTCATACTCAAGGCATCCCAACATGACTCACTCTAAATTTCCTTGTCAGGTGCTCTACCCTCCAGTCTTACCGGTAGACATAGCAATGCACCATGTGGTCCGTATGTTGTCTCTTCTGATTTTGCTTGCGCTTCTATGGAGAATTCCCTCACTCCATACTTACCTGTCAAAACCGATGCAAATTTCAAGTCTACATTTAAAGAGACTTTGTTGCTTACTCAGCCATAAATCTGTTATCTCTTTAAAATGCTTTTTGTATGTTTTATTAACCACTTAGCTATTCTTAGTCTCTCTGTATGTGGATTTATCTTTCTCTTGTATTAAAGTATAAACTCTTTGTGGTCAGAAACTTTGTCATTAATATCAAAATCATTACAAAACTTACATGTGTAAGGCACAAAATAAAACACAGATTGAAAAGATAAATAAGGTAGTCTTATACATATGTATGTTATCAGTATCATATGTATCATCTCAGCAAAATTCTTGGGTGTAATAGGAACACATAAAATATTTTGTTTATTTTGAATGTATAGTAGCATCAGTGAGGCCATGATATTCTCTTTTAGTATAAGATTGATTTCTTTAAATCTTTCTTCCAAGAACATTTCAATATTTCTATTGATTTCTTAAGTCTCTCTCTGTCTCTCACTCTTTGTATTTTTCTCTCTCCAAATACACACCCCCATTTGATCATTATTATCATTAGGCATAGTGTCTAACAACATATATAGTAGAATTCTAAAGGAAGGTTGTTTATTGGCTCATTTATCTGTGCTAATTAATGAGGTAAAATTATTATTTAACAACAGATACTGAATTTGAGGTATAAAATATAGGAAAAGTTCCCCAGTTTACCATTTCCAGACTACAGGTTTACCATTTCTAGACTAGGATGGAATTGGGGTTCATTGACATTTTGCGATGTGTGTGTGTGTGTGTGTGTGTGTGTGTGTGTGTGTGTGGAAATAAAGGGGGAACGAAAGCCATGAGACAACAGGAACCTTCCTGGTGCTGGGGATACGTATGTAAACCACTGTGACTGGTCACGTTGCCTCCAGAGGCATCTCCTGGTGAACTTACCAAAGTCGTGCCTCAGTCCAGCTCAGGTCCAGTCGGAGCAGTTTGTCTCGGCCGTTCAGATAACACGGCCACAGAACACACGAAAGCTTTCCACTGATTTCATTCTTAGGAACCTGTTTTCATACATGTGGGGCAAGTATTTGTGCTTTTCATTTAAATGACACTAAGCCCTTTGTTTCACTTCTAATACCACCTGTCCTAATTACTGGGTTGCTTTAAATACCTTGCAGAGAGAAAGCATTGTTTACTTCTCTTTGTTGTCCATGAAATGAGAATACACACATGTTAAAAATATGTACAGGCTTTTATTGCTGTTAATTATGAAAAAAAAGAAAACATTAAAAAGTAGCAAACATTGGCTTACATGGAAAGATGAGTAATCAGGACCCTGTATTTTTCAACTTTTTAAATCTATGAGCCCATTTTACATGAAAATATATACCACGTGCTTCTTTTCTCAAGTGTTATTAACTTTAATTATATTATGCACAATATGCACAATTCAATATGCACAAGCAAAACTTATTTTACTTGTAACTCTGAAACTCTGTTAAATCACATTTCCAAATAAAAATACTAAAATTTACCACCAAATCAATAAAATTCAAATTGACATTAAAATTACATACATTTTAGGAATTTTTAAAAACTAATCAAAAAGTATGAAGGATAATTTTTTTCACTTTCTCATTTTGTTTCACTATGCTGAACCAGTCTTGGATAATAATTTTATCATTGCCATTATTTTGTCATTAAAAAATCTAATAATTTTAACTCTCAGGGAATTATTTTAAGAACCAATCAATTCAATCATACTCATAAAATCAATGAAAAGAATGTGATGGGTGAAGTCTTTTTATATTCAGTGTCATAATTACTTATATAAAAATTAAATCTACACATCTGTAGGTAAAATGGTTAGCTTGTCTGCTACAGTACAGTTTCTGTTGAGTTCTTCAGAGTTCAAAGACTTTGTGGCATTTGATGACTTAATTTCCCCTCTGCTCTTCCTTATGTAAATGATTGTAAAATCTTTATTTATACAGCTTGCCATGAGGTAATTTGTCCTTTACTTGAAGCCAATGCAAATGCAAACTCCAGAACATCAATAGGGCAGCAGAAAATGGTCATAAATTGATCATACCCACAATCTGTGATATATTTATATCTATTTAAGATTATACAAATAAATGCTGAAAATTAAATAACAATCTTACAACTAACAAGTAAATCTTTTAGGAATAATAAGCGTAGAATTTTTTGCTTTTATACCTACACCGTGGCACTTCCTCATATTCTTAGTTCTATTAAGGTAAAAAAATATACATAAAATGCTAAGTCATTTAGGATTTTTCCAGATTCAAATGTTATTAATAGTTCAAGGTAGAGCCAAATTAAAATGAGAGCTTCACTCTTTTGCACAGGGATATACTTAGGTCATTTCCCAACTGTTCCACAATGCAAAGTAAAGTAAACATATCTTAAATAGTTGAAGGAAAGATTGATTTAGGGAAGAACATGAAGCATAAGGATGGTTGAAGAGCTGGTTTCATTTAACAATTAATTAAAAACAACTCATAAAGATTGCTAGATTATTTATCATAAGACATTCCCATGAACAATTTTGTCATTATATAGTTTTATCTATGATTTCAATTCTTTGTAAGTGTTACCGCAAAAGTAAGCAGGTAAGGATCTACAGTCTATAATTCTATGTGTTACATTTGCATTGTTTTCCCCTCTTCTCAATAAACTTTAAAGCCTCTAAATATATATTCTTAAAGTTTCTAATTAAATATAAATATCATACATAAACATATAAATATATGTTTTAGTGATAAAAAAACTAAACAGCTAATTCCAGTGAATTCTCAAATAAATGGTAGAATGATATTTACTCTATCAATTTTCAATAAATGATTTATTAATAAGGTTGTATACATGATACAGTAATGCAACACAGTTTTCTAATCAAAATTAATGCAGGAAAGAATGTCTTATTTTTATTTTATTTAAATCAATTTAATTCCACTGGAATTTAGATTTCTTATGAGCTAAATAGACTGTCCCATCACAGTACACTTACAGATTAAATTACAGATTACAAGGGTAAAAAGAAAAACACTAACATTTGTTCTAAAAAATTTTTATATACATTATGTTATATAACACAATGTATTCAACCATCTCTTGTTATATCAAAATTTAATTAATAAGCCAGAGACCTGATTTTTGTCTATTACTTGTATTCTCAAAGTAATTCATTTCTGCTCAAACCATATCATGATATATGAGTCTGTGATTTGATGATTATTGCCAAAAAGAGAAGTTCAGTATTGTAATATATTCTACACATTTTCCAGAGGAAATAAGATGTAATACATTAACAAACATGATAGAAAAACCTTAAGTTTTCAGGTTTAGAGGTGAAGGTATGTGTTAAACAAGACATAGAGAAGCAATCCCAGAATTCAGAGCAAGGTAAGAGAATAGAACACTAGTAAACATTATTATTATTGCTATTATAGGTAATCTCTGCAAATAAAACTTTTTAAAATTGGCATTGGAAAAGGATAACCACAATTTGTATTTTTTTCCCAAATACATTTAATTCTGGCTTTTGGCAGACTTTTGTCTCAAAAAATGAACTTTTGATCTACTAATGTGAAAAAATACTATTTTCAGTTTAACTCTACACTTATAAAGCAAATGGCGGTAAAAGTAAAATTTTAGTAGGGTTGATCGATATCCAATGAACATGCAAGTAAGATATCTATGCAGTTCTGTAACATAATCAACTTTTAGATGCTAAGAACAATTTTAATCTTGGAGTACAGAAAATCTGGAGTACTCAAGTAGCCTACTTAGTTTACCTGTTTTTTTTTTATTCCTAATACAATGATATATGAAAAAGAAAAAGCATGGTTCATGTTTATAAACTTTCTTACTGACAAATGACTGACCTTAAAGTGTAGATTAAGTTCTTCAGCAAATGACTTCTTAAAAGCAAGCTCTTGTTTTAAAATTATGTTGAAAGTCTATCATTGGCAAGGGAGATGAGGGAAGCATTAGATGTGAGTAATAAGAAATCAATCTGTTGCACCAAGGTTTTCAGTCTCCAGATGAGTTTAATTGTTGATGATGTCTTAAGTGACCACAATTTTACACTTTGCTGCTTTCTATACAGTCTTTTAAGGTTTAGGTTGTTATTTTGAAATGTGCGTGCCACCCTTTATTAGTGACACATCTTTCTTGAGTTCATTGACTTCCTGAAACTACCTCTCGAAATTAAATATGGCCAGTAAATGTTATGGCACATGCAAATTCACAGTCACATGTAAAGTCAGAGGTGAAGGATATTTTCACAGATTATATAAAACTGTTAAAAATATTAGTGAGTAATCAGTTCAATCTATTTCCATGAAAATAAGATCTATTTTCTCCCCATTGCTCCGAAGCAATATTATTTCAAGTAAAAAACTTATTTTAAAGGTATTTGACAAATTTTCACACTGTTTGACAGTCAACAATATTTTCCTCTCCCTTAAATTGATAGTACCACTGCTTTTAGGTAATAACATAGAGGGATAAACTAATAATGATAGTTACAAAATGGAAGGGGAATTTAGCAATTTCCAGATAAATTTGATCAAACAGTGAAATCAGACTTTCTCTTTTAAAAAAAAAAAAACATTTCATTTATTCTATTTTTAGAGAGAGGGGAAGGGAGGGGGAAAGGGAAAGAAACACCAATGTGTGGTTGCCTCTCATGTGGCCCTCTCTGGGGACCTGGTCTGCAACCCAGGCATGTGCCCTGACTGGGAATCAAACTGGCAACCCTTTGGTTTGCCAAGCTCAATACACTGTGCTACATCAGCCTTAGAAAGGCTGAAATCAGACTTTCTAATTCATGCCAATATCTACTTTATCATAGATTGAATTATCTTATTTGCCTATATGTCTTGGTAAAATTAAACAGATAATCACAGTCCCCACTCCTACTTTTTTCATACAGCTAAAAAAAAAACATAGCCCAAATAAAATGAATCAATACAATGAACTTTGAAACAAGTTTTATTGTTGTGTAGTCAACGAGCCTTCAGGGCATAAACGTATTACTGACAAACTTCTATGTATTATAAGAACTTTCATCTGTGAGGAGTAACAAGTTCTATTCCTGAGGAGTCAATCATACTATAAACAATTAAACAGACAAACATAAGCTAATAAAATTGTAAATATTATAATTGATCATGTCTTTTACCCAGAACATTCACTTTATTGCAAGGCAAAATATTATAATAAACTCATTGTCTCACTCTTTTTTTGCAACATTGAATTGTGTATGTATAACAGCCAAATCATCTTATTTTTATATGGATCATTGCTTTCAAGAGATTAAATGATTTTTTTCAAAAATATAGTTTTGGCAATGCTTGCAACACCCACTAAACTTGAGAGTTGCTAATTATATTCTAGCTGAAGGATAGATAATGTCAGTTGTAGAGCTGAAATAGACAATCTTTGAGTGTTCTCTTACAAGCATAGCTGTCCCATATTTAATTTAGTTAACTCTTTGTAATATTCTGCATTACTGGGCTTAATAGGAGGCCTGGGATATATTTTGAGAAAAATAAAATAATGTAAACACAACACAACTATGTTGAATGATTAATGAACTTGGCCACTCCACATACCTTCGTGAGCCCAGGATGTAGATGAGAATGAGCTGTCGCTGCCTCCAGCACAAGGTATCACAGCATCTGTATCTCAGTGGAAAGAGGTGATGAAAGGCGATGAGCAATTGGAAGAGAATTCACTTCACTTCTTTTGTTTAAAAGAAAAGTAGGAGCTTTTATTTTAAAGTACCCACCCATTTTTTTAGAATGGTGAATCTCTTAACCCCTGTCATTGGAATTAATTTCCAATTTCCAAAACAGTATCTCTTTAAGGAACAGTTGCATGAAAATTATTAGTAATACATTTCTCTATCATCAGAAATAGAACAAGTAAGGAAAATGAGAAATATATCACTTCTTAAATTTGAGGTTAAAGTTGACTGTTTTAACCTTAAAATATTTTATACTTTGAAATGTGAGATCAATATTCAAATTTGTTTGGCATTTCTAATAAAGTATTGACTTAAGTGTAGCTTTTTAGTTATGAGCTGCATAATTATGGTTATGTGTCTTGAGTCTCAGTTTTATGAATTATAAAACAAGGGTTCAAAATAGATCATTCTTCACAAAGTAGTAGAGATAAAATACAGCTACACCAGAAAATGTTAACAGTATATGACACCTAGTCAATGCTGCTAGTAAATGTGGATTACTAATAGTTAAACACATATATGCTTGACTATTTCACAGTTCAAAAACTGAGACATCACAAATATTGTTTCTCATACAGAATTTTTCAATGAATGTTATCTTCGTGAAAGGTGTTGGAACAACTGCAAATGCAGTCTATGTCACCTACACTTCAAAATTACAGAAGGGGTTATCATTAAGGCAAGATTTATTTTCTAGGTTGGAACAATAAAAAAGTAAATATCACCATTCTGCTGGGGTGACCAAATGGGGAAGAGAAAAGGGAGGGAGGGAGAGAGAGAAAGGCAAGTCAGCCAAGCAGGTGTGTGGGATCCTGCCAACATGCTTTGCTCCAGGCTGGTGGGGTCACTTGGAAGCTTGAGTCCCAATACTTTATCTTATGAAGGGTTTATAAATGTGCACAACCAGCAAGTTTCCCAAGCACTTCAATTTTCTGTACAATCCACTTACAAAAGCCTGGAGAGAAAAGTGCTAGAAATAGTCTTTTATTAACACTAAAAATAGTAGTAGCTAATAAAATATTAACAAGTACAAATCTATACTAAATGCACACAGCAATCTTCAGTAAAACAGGCAGCTTTCCATGAAAAGGGAAGTCAAGCAGAAAAGGAAAATTCATGAAAATCAACAATAGGTACTCCTGAGATCTGTCTGCTCTACCAACATTTTGTAATTGACAGAAATGTTCTTTTTCCAAACAATTCATGACTATGGAGTTTAACAATACGTATGCGGTTCAACACTAAATTGAAAGTCAAATATCTTATGAAGTCATTTGCCTTACTTTAAAGACAAATATTGGGATTTGAGTATTTTCAAAGATGATGTATAAAGTACAAGTGAGTCTGTCTTTTTTGTGTGTGATGAACTAGCCCTTTTATCTGTATGATCTCCAATCCCCCTTACCCCATAAATCAGTAATTTTAACCATATTTCACAGCTGAGTAACCTGCGGCTCAAAAAGATTAAATAGTTTACCTCAGAATATTAACAAATAAAACACACAGGATTAAAATATAACATTTGAAGCAATGACATATTTGCTAATTCCAATATGTACCGCTGTTTCTACTCAGGAAATGTGTTATCTTATTAGCTTTTGTCCATCATCGGTCAACATAAAAACAGATCACAAATCTTTATAAATATGTGATGGTGATATGGAGTGATTTTTTTCTACATCATGGTAAAGAAAAACCTATGACATCAGTTTTTTTATATTTTTATAGAATGTTACTTTACTACCTTATACAAGTATTATATATATTTTTCATATAATAATATACTCAATATAGATTATACAGTGTCCCAAAAGGAGAAAACGATAATGGCCTCAAATTCAACATCCAGTCATAGTATGTATTTTCTATATCAAGAATATGTTCCATTATGTTTTGTAATTTAATCTTTAAAAGTTAATATATCATGTGCATTTTATGTTGGCATGTATTCTAAATGAAGTAGATTTCACATTTTAGTGGTAGACTCTCTGTACAAATAAATATTAAGAAGAACTTTATAGTTATCACAGTAGGTATAAATCAGCCCAGGCGGCAGTGAGGGACAGAAGGCAAATGCCTAACCTACCTTCTGCTCACCCTGTACCTTGCTGGTTATCCAAGGACCCTT
Source organism: Trachops cirrhosus (assembly GCA_028533065.1). Taxonomy (NCBI): domain Eukaryota; kingdom Metazoa; phylum Chordata; class Mammalia; order Chiroptera; family Phyllostomidae; genus Trachops; species Trachops cirrhosus. The sequence continues at coordinate 173,998,353 of CM052541.1, forward strand.
TGTGGAACTGGGCTTCTATGAAGAATTCTTTGAAAACTCTCTTTCTACTTTGCTTTGTTTAATGATAGGTCATGATTCATTCTGATTGGATATTCCCTAAATTATTTTAACAAGCCAAAACTGTTGGGAGAATCAAAATAATAAGAGTAATGGTGGACATTATTATTATTAAAAAGGGAAATAATAAGTAATCTTCATTAACCACTTAAAAAGATAATCAATTAATGATTAAAGCTTTCATTTTTATACAATAAGCATTATCACTAGCTTCATCTCTGAAAATGAAGAGCCTGTGGCATAGGAAGTTGTATTAACTTGTTTAACATCACACACTTAGTGCTTGGTGGACCCAAGGTTAGGAACGAACACTATAAAAAAGGCAACAGATTCTTTTGGTAGCTAAAACCTCTGTGGGAACTATTCATTATTTCTTTAGATGAATGTCATAAGAAATATCCCATCGGGATATTTATATAATAGCATGATGCATTATCATTAAAATGAAATATTTGCCTTTATAATAAGTGAAAATGACTCATTTAAAAATTATTAGTATGTAATTGAATATATTAACACAAGATAAATATTACATAAAACATATGGTATATAAAATTGTTGAATCTTTTTAAAAATATTCTGGGAAACTGATGTTCAAAGAGATAAAGTAATACAAATGGGTCACATATTTAGTATATGTCAAATCTGGAACTCAGACCTGCGAGTGTTCAGCTATGAATCCCAGGCACTGAACCATTATGCTTTGGAATTTTTTCATGATTGATAACATTGAACATTTTTCTATGTTTATTACCCAGTTATATTTTAACTTATGCTTTGCTAATGTGTTTCTCAACCATTTTTCATTTGAATGTCTGGATACTTGTTGTTTGGCAATATTACTTATATATGAAAACTAAGTTGCAGTATATGTTAAAAATGTATATTCTTTTTTAAAATTTTCATTTTAAAACAGTTAATAGTGGTTTTTGATGTATAATCATTTTAGATTTTCACATTGTTAAACCTAAATCTACATTTTTAATGTTTTACCTTTGTAATAATAAGTTACACAGATACATTCTAGAAATTCATTCCAATATCTTATGATTTTAGTTTTTTACATTAAATCATTTATTTGAAAATTATTTTGGTATATAACATGTAACAACCTCATTTAAAATAATTTTCCATTTGTTCTCATACATTGCACTGAGCACATCATCTTTCCACCTTGTTCCACTTACAGTTTTGTCTGCCCTAGCACCAGTACTGTTTTATTTGTTGTATTTTAAAAATGCATTCTATTACCTACTAGGAGTTGCACTTCATTAATAATTTATTTAAAGTGTTTTGTCTATACTATTCTATTCTATGTCATCATTGCAGATTCAGTTTTGAATCTATATGTTTATTCCAAAATTTTTCCAGTGGCACTTTGATTTAAAAGTTTAAAACATAATAATTTAAAAAGAATGGGGACCTTTAAGAGAGTACCCTTTTAATACAATGTACTTTACACTATGTTTACCTTTATCTCTTTTAGTGAAATATTATATTTTCCTTAATATATGTAGCACTTATTTCTTACTAGGTTTATACTTTTGTCATACTTTAAATGTTAAGACTTGAACTTTACTGTTTTTTAAATAAATCACCTTATAAATTCATAAGTTTATACCATCCTTTCTCCTTCCTTTTTTCCTTCCTCCCTCACTTCCTTTCTTCATCTTTCTTACACAATTTTCTTTGAATACTTCTAAAGCAATGGCTATCATTTGGAGTAACAAGACATGTTTGTTTGTTTGTTTTTGCCTTAGTGATCTCTCTGAAGCTTTGCACTATATGTTAATCAGGGACCCTTCTGCTTCATCATACCAATGTAAGGAACATTTACCAAGTCTATTCATACACTTCACTGCTAGAGAATTATATCTCTTTCTTAAAAACTGACATTCAATTCTCATAATTAAGTGCAACCTCTCTTCAGGTTTTCAGAAATGCTATCTTGCTTATAAACCTTACAATAAAAAATAACATTCTTTCTAGCTGTATTTTGAATGGGTAATGGTGAATAGTATAAGCAAAAGGAAGAAACAGACCCATAGACTTGGAAATATATAGGAAATTATATTATGGTATTGTTGAAATACTAATTGGTGGAAAACCTAGTTATTAAGCACTAGAACTACCTTAAATTCTGAAGGTTAGGCATTACTAGCTTCTACTGACATTATAATCGTCATATGAATCAGCCACCTACAAATAAAAAAAATAAAAAAGAACTTGCAGTATTTTTAAGAATCTCTGTGGTTTGCATCTAAAAAAGTGCCCCAAATAATGCTAGACAAATATTATACATAGTGACATCAGACATTATTCCTTCTTTGTTATTGAAAATTACTTCATAATTTAATTCATTATTTTATAATACTAACTGTGCTTTGAAATGGATATATTTTACTGTTAGGAGTGTTAATTTTTAATAACTATACAGTGAACATTTGTTGAACCTACTATGGTAACTAAAAGTTTTTTTCTACTTTAACATATGTGTATGATGTTAAGATTCTATAACATTACCATTATAGAAACCCTGAAACAACTGTTATCGGTTCTACTGGTAGGTGCTAGGGCAGTCTTTTTAAATATTCATCTGGTTTAGGAAAGTATATTTTAATAGCTTGCTATAATCAATTTGGTACTAATTTATTGAATGTCATTACACTTCCAATCATAAAAAAATGAGCTCTGTTTTATTATTGTGTTTTGTTTTAGGGTTTGGCAGTGTTACACAAGCCTAAAAAATAAACTAGAGAGATTTCTCTTTCTGACAATGATGAGGTAACTAGGACAATATTTATCCTTCCAGAATAGACAAGTAGAAAACAAACAAAACAAAACAATAGATAAGCAAACAGTTTTATACATGGGATTATAGGGAATGAAGAATTAATCCTTGAGGAGGAAGAAAAACGCCTGGTATTGTGCCTGGAAGAACTCAGGCAGACATGAAAGGTAACCTCAAACAAACCACAGTGGTTTCACTAGTTGAGCAGTCAAAGTTCAGACTTTTAAAATGCTGTAAGAGCTAGAAACTATAGTCCGGTGTCTTAAAGGGGAGAGATGTATACAGAGAAAAATGCTAGAAATTTTATATGACTTTCCTTGAATCTTTTCCTGTATACCTAAGCTCCCTGTGGCTTTAAGGCTACACCAGGCCAGGCAAAAAAGGAATACTAGATTTCAGGCAGGCTGATCAGGTCCTAGAGACCATAAACTGGGGCAGGATATCTGAATTACCACCAGCCAAATTGAAGAGATCTTGTTGAACACCCAGAGTTTTCAATAAAGGCCCCAGAAAGAACAGTTTCACAGGGTTAAATCTAGCCATATTGATGGTCACTTTAGACTCCCCAAGATGAAAGTTAAAAACAAGCCTCAAGGGGACTGAACTGACTCTTAGGTAACATAACTGCTTACCTATGTAACGTTTATTAGGTTATAGGGCAGAATCCAGGTATTAAACAATGTAGAAATCAGTAGTTTCAACACCCAACTAAAAAATAACCAGACATGCAAAGAGGCAGGAATATGTGACCCATAAACAAGAGACAATAAATCTCAGGAACATGGGACAATAGGATTACAAGACAGGGACTTCAAAATGGTACAAGACTGAAAAAAATGTACAAAGTTAGAGAAATTTCAACACACGTTTTCAAGACTTACTATAAAGTTACAGAATGCAGAACAGTGTCACTGACATGAGGATAGATAGATAGATACATTAATGAACCAGAATTAAAAATTTAGAAATCTCCCTAAATAAAATAGTCAGTTGATTTTAGAAGCAGGTGTTAAAATAAGTAATTGGAGAAGAAATACTCTTTGGAGCAAATGGAGATAGAGACATGTATTTCTACATGGTGAAAGAATGACCCTTAATCCTTACAGAATAACATATACCCATATACTTTTAAGAGTAAAACATGGAAAAAAACTTCATGACTTCCTTGAGGTATCTTTCTTAAACAGGACATCACGAGCACAAACCACAAATAACAAGTTGATAAATTGGATTTCATGAATATGAAAAAATTCTGTTCTTTGAAAGACACCATTAATTAAATAAAATGTCACACTATAAATTTAAAATATGTACCATATATATAAACCATTTCAAACTTAATACTGAGAACAAACTGTTTATTCTAAAAATAGGCAAAAATAGTAAAAAGTTTACAGAATAAGATAAATGAAAGGCCCATATGCTGATGTTATGGGGATTTAAAGTAAAAAGACTCATGGTAAGTGAAATAAATCAGTCGGAGAAAGACAAGCACCATGTGATTTCAGTCATATTTAGATTCTGAACAAACTGAACTAAAAAGCAAAATACAGAATCACAGATAGACAGCAAGCTGACAACTTTGGGGGATTGTTGACGGGGTGGAGAGATTAAACAAAAAAGAAAAAGAACTCATGGACAGACGCAACAATGTGATGATTGCTGGGGCTAGGGGGTGGGTGGAGGTGGAAGAGGTTATGGGGGGATAAATGGTAGTAGAAAAAAATCGATAAAAATTGAACTATTATTTAAAATTGAAGGGGAGAACCACGGGGCTTTGCCAGAGTGCAGTCCCCCTTGAAGCTTTGCCGGGGAGAACCACGCGGCTTTGGCAGAGTGGGGAATCCCACAGCCATTTTGCAGAGGAGACCACGCAGCTATGGCAGTGAAGGAGAGACTTGAAGCTTTGTCAGAGTGAGGACCCCTGTAGCTTTAGAAGGGGGAACCACCACCCAACTTTAGCACAGATCCCGGCGACACAGCTGATGGTGCTGGGAACTGAGGGAGGCCTACTAGGTGAGTTGGATTGCTGGGAAGAACTGGCGGCTGCCTGAGCCACAGACTTCTATTTCTTTTCCTGAGACACGGTACCCCAGACTGGGCAAAGGGGGAAGGAAGGACTGTGTGTGTTTGAGGGTGTTTTAAGGGACTTTGGAATTTTGGTGAAGATATTAGGTTACCACTTTAGGTTTGTATAGCATTAAATAAACATTTCCTTTCCTTTTCATGAAAAAAATTGAATTAAAAAAGAATTTCACTGTTATAATAAATTCTAATTTACATTAAAAATAAAATAAAATAAAAAGTAAAAACAAATAAGGTACCACATTCCTATTAGACTAAATAAAATTAAAATGATTTAGCAAGGATGTGGAGCAACTGAAACTCTTGAAAGTTGCTAGCAAAAGTGTAAAATAATACGATCGTTCAGAAAACATTTTGTCTTTTTCTTATCAGATTAATCATGCATGAACTAATACCTTTCAATGATTCCCATTGAAAGCATTTACCAAGACTTTTATCTGAGTAAACAGGTCTACATAAAGATTTGTACACAAATGTTCATAGCAACCTTATTCATAATGGCCCCAAACTAAAAACTACCCACATATTTACAAATATATGAATAGAATACTAATGATGACATATATAATAAAATACTCCTCAGCATCAAAAATGAACACATTACTGACAGACACGACAACATAGAAGGATATCACAAACTGTAAGTAAGTTATAAGACATGAAATTGTCTATAATATATAATTTAATTTATACGAAGTGAAAGAAAGGGGAACACTAACATCTAGTGACAAAAACCGTATCAGTAATTTTTTGGACCAGGTGTGGAGTAGAAAAATTAAGTGCAAAGAGAGATGAGGAAACATTCTGGGTGATGCCGACATTATACATGGTGATGGTGCTGATTACGTGAGTTTAGGTTATCAGTGCTCATTGAACAGTACACTTAAGATGAGTGCACTTTATTATTGGTAAATTATACTTCAATAAATTGTTTAAAGTAAATAGAATAACTTTTCACTTTTCTTATGTTAAGAAAAATATACATAACAAAGAAATGTTGCTTGAAAGGTTGGAAGAATCACTGGGAAAAACAGGACCTTAAGCAAGCCTTTTGGGGTAGTTACTATTTTATTCAGTTTTTTTTCTGAGAGACATATTTCCTCCTTTATAAATACATTGTATATTCATATTTTATAATCATTTATTTCTCTATCACTTCCAATTTTATTTTGAAAATTAACATAAAGTCTGTTATATTGTTTAAAAATCTTTTAGTTTTTTTCTCCCTTTTTCTGCCCCTTTGTTTTTGCTTTCACAATAGGCCACACCCATAGTAGATATTGTTTACATAACCAGGATTACTGTGCTCCCCAAATGCTTTTTTACACTTTCCAGTTGGTTCCTCCAAACCTCCCAGCACAAAAAACTCCACAAAGCTTTTCCTTCGTTATTACAACCCCCTCAGAGACTACTTGTCTACAAGGACACCCATGGGCCTGCAATCCATGTGTGGCTCTTCATAGCTCCATGTTACAATTTATTATATAAGCAAATAGTCTTTATAGCAGATTAGCATGAATTCCTCCTCAAGGTGAAGGTGAGTTCTTGTCATTATTTATTTAATATTATGATCAATACACACCAATTATAGCATATATCTAAAGGATATTTTTAAAAGATTTTATTTATTTTCAGAGAAAGGGAGGGAGAAAGAGAGGGAGAGAAACACCAAAATGTGGTTGCCTCTTGTGTAACCCCATGTGCCCTCACTTGCAATCAAATCAGCAACCCCTTGATTCTCAGGCCAGGGCTCAATTCACTGAGCCAAACCAGCCAGGAATATTAAAGAATATTGTATGGGCTTCATATCAGAGTTAATCTGCTAAGATTCATAGGGTTTGCAGAGGTAGGCTCATCCCACACTAGTCTCAGTTTATGTTGTCTATTATGTAACTCAAAATCACTTGATGTAAGAGTTAGTGCCAGTTTGTGGATCTTCACATGTGCAAATTACTCTTTTTAAAGTTAGAGTGATTATTCTAATATTACAGTAGCAATCTGTTTAGTGAACATATCAAATAATATTTTAATAAATTGTTTGATATTTAAGAGAATGAATAATATTTTTAAGTTACATTAATTTGGGGTAATTTCACCCACATTGTCAACAAGGCAGTTTTGTGTAACAATTGAAATATTGCCAATGAAACCTATAATTAAGCACCTTTGTTGTAGATTCAGTGAACATGTATAATCAACAAATAATGTATTGTAGCAACTCTGGGTACTGCTCCCACTCCCGACTCTAGGCTTGCTATTTTTATTTGCCTGTTAATTGGTTCAGACTCTGGCTGGGTTCTTTTTAGTGAAGTCTATTTCATTCCCTCAGTACTAAGCCTTGGATATTTCACCTAAGTGTCACCTAGGGTTGCTTTAAGATAACAATGGTTTTTGCAGGTTTTCTTTGGAGACCTCTTTCTGTGAACGATATTGAAATTTATTAATTGCTGTTGAGATCCATGAATTGAGATACCCCACTCTTGAGGCCTAGTAATTGTTAGTTGACTGTTTTATCATGTCCAACGCTGTTCTGAGTCATAGATTGCTCTACAGACCTATCCAATGAAATTCAGTTTTATTTGAAGGAATGATTACAGTGGTATTTGAGATTTTTTCTGACTCCTGAAAGCTCTTCATAGCTGATTCTTTCCCATGTTCTCCCTCATGAATGAGGTAACCAAGACACAAGCCTGTATTTTCATTGATTCTATGAGTCTCCTTGCAATATCCATTCTCCACAGTTTTTGAGAGCAGCTTTAGGTTTCGATTTCTCTACACTGTATTGCAAATGTAGTTAGTTACTTTTGGAAGAAACCGAGAGTTTATGAGCTTATGTTTTATGTTTTTCTTTCCTTTCCCTCCCCCCCAGCAAAGTATATGAGCCATCTCTCTAGAACTGGGGTTAGAAACAATAGAGCGTTTTCCCCTGAGGTGCATGGCTGCTCTAGGACCTGAGTGGTAGGTGGAGAAGGGCGATAACATCAGGTATTCTTAGCTTATCTCTCCAAAATGCACTGACTCCTTTATGGGCTTGCAAAGAAAGGGTGATTGTCTCTCCGGATTCTCAGAAGCACCAAACTCAAGATAAAACTGCCTTCTACCCACTGGTGGAAGTAAAAAAGAAGGGGGAGCTCACCTCTTGCCTAGAACTTAGACTCAGCTACTTACAGGGCAGGATGTAAGATACACTAACATCCTGATCATCCAGTGAAGTCATTCTTCCAGCTGGGGGTGGGAGTAGAGGGAATCCTATGTTCTTCATTGCATTAACATCTAGTAGAGTTCTCCCATGGCTGAGCTCAGAAAAGAGAATATTGGTTGAAATAAAATAGACTCTCACTGTTATCACTGAATTTTAATAGATTTTTCAAATAGCTATTTCTTACTAGTTCTATGTTGGTAGCACTATTTCCACAGACTTTAAATGATCATGATTATTTATATCTATCTATCTATACATAATGAAATATATATATACCCACACACACATATATGTACACATATTTTCACATTTCTGGGAAGTGGGTCTACAGATCTCCTCGTGCCATTATACCAGTCACTTCTTTAGTAGGTAAATTTTATTTTCTCTATTTTTTGAGTAACTGCCTCTTTAACTAGTTCTTTTTAAAAATATGGGCTGAATTGTTTCTTATCACTTATTCAGATAAATCATTAATTCAGTTCTCTTTATATTAGAGTAACATATTATATGATTTTATTAATCAAGAAAATTAAATAGTTTTATAAATACAAATAAATTAATGTTAACTTTATGACTAGGAAATATATGGTTAAAATGCAGTAATCGTCTCATTTTAGAGGCTCATAGAAGCAAATATATTTCTAATACATATTTAATGGTCTTAATTAAGCACTCTTAGAACATTAAAATTATCTAAAATTGCTCCAATAATTAGTCTTCTAAACAGCAGAGTGAACACAAGTAAAACTGATCATTTGCTCAGATTAAACAATGCAGTCCACAAGATTTGATGACTCTCACTAACAGCAGAAGCCACACCATATGCACTTTTTATGTAGAGAACAATAATCTTAAGAAAATATTAATTCTTGAATATTCTTATTATTTTACACAATATCATATCAAGCATTACATGGCATATTTCAACCCAAGTACACATAGAGCATCAACACACTACTAGAAAAATATTTCCTGTTTTATGCAGCTAATATACCACAAAAGGACAAAAGTAAAATAACAATCTAAGCTGGCATTCTTAGCATTGTAATCACTAGGATGATTATGGCCTTTTGAAAGATGGACCTATTTTTCCATTTCAAACAGAAAAGACATGGTCAATTGACTCGTAGCAGGGTCGGAAATGAAGTTCAGGTTCCTCTGTTCTATTTTTACCAAATTATAGAAGGACAAAGCCACTTATGCCTCATTTCAGAGTTCTGAAATTATTTTACGGGCATTTGAGTTGCAAATTGTCTATTATCATGCAACTTAATTAAGGATGCTATTGCAAAAAATTGTTTTGTAGTTCATGTAGAAACTGATAAAGTTTCGGTCAAAACCTGGTATTGGCCATCTACTTCCTGAAGCAAAATAAATTTTAAAATCTTTCCTGCTTAAACTAAAACAATGTCAATTAGTCCAAGTAGCAATAATGTACATTCATACCAATTTTGAGGCTGAGGTAATTCAGAAGAAAACATCAAAAGTTCAATGGATGCTGGTAATATGCCTTCACTAATTACTTAGATATGCACTGATTACTCTCAGGAAAATGGTGCAGAGAAGTTTTCTGAACCTACAATATGTCATCCAAAATATTATTTTATGTATCACCCAACCTCACTATCTATTGGGATGTTTCTGAGCCTTTGCGGTTTTTTTGTACATTAAAAGTTTATTCACCTGAAAATCTGACCATTCTTCCTAAGAGATGTTTGACTTTCCTTTGGAAACATTTGTTATTTATAACATGTTACTTATGACCTTTAAAAATGGAAATAATTGTCTTGAGAAAACTCTTCTTTCTAGTTGTTAAAAGGACTAAAGTTTTGCCCCCTATCATGCACAAATTAACCATCTCTTGAAAACCAGCTAATGATTTTTTAAATGTGCAATTTAAAATTTCAAACCATATTACCATTTTCCTCCCAGAAGCTTCACTGTCAGTGACTTAGTAAAACCACCATTAATCACAAGATAAGCTACAGTCATGTGGTGATTGTAATTTGGTCCCACGGAACCAAAGACAAATGATATGGAATACTATTAGCAATGATAGCTTTAATGTAGACATTCATCATGGACTCAGGTTCACTTGATGTGACTTTGGGATAAAAAAGGGGAAATTGCTTAGCTGTTGAAAATTCTATTGCTATTAAATTATAATTTTGAAAAAAATTGTACAAAATACGAGTGGTAGAATTTGTTTCTCATTTTTCATTCTTAAAAGACAAAATTGCAGGGGGCTTTGAATAACCCAGATGCAGTGCAATTAGAATAGTGAATACTGATTAGTTGTTATCTAATTGCTAATAATAGAATGTGAGGATTTGGGATGCTGTCATTTTACGGGAGTGTCGAGGCAGCTCCAGCTTGTCAGAACAGGTCGGCTGCTAACAGAGGCTAAGGAGACACACACATGCACACATGCACACATGTAAATACACACACAGTATTTTATCGGTCACAGTCTTCTTAAATAGACTGCTCATAATCTTTTAAAGCAACAAAATACAATTCTTAAGAAGAGATCCTTGATAACTAATTTAGCTATTCAGTGGTCAGTACTATTTAGTGGTCACATTTAAGAAGTTATTTACATTTGCGATGACTATACAATCATTTTAAAATGTTTTCTCTGTAGGGAATCTATAATGTGGGCTGAAAGCAGTGTCAAAAGTTTGACTGTAATTCACAACTGGGCAAAAATATTGACTATGGGCTATAGCATTTTCCTAAAGGATAAATGAGCTGAGCTTCACTTCTTCGTGTGAAAAACAAATAAACGAAGGCTGCTATTTTAAGAATAAACTTAGGCCATACCATTCTGTACTTTAATATTTTATTTAGTTTATTTTGACTGTTTCTGCCACCCAGACCAACCTGTGTATCTTGTTCAACTACATGTCTCCTCCTCTATATTTAGTTATTTTCTTCTCTGTGTTCCTCACACTATCCAATCACTCTATAATTCCAGGGATTAAAATTAATCTGCACCCCAGCGGGAGCAGATCGACTGTTAAACCGCCAGATCTCTCTAGTATCAGATTTGAGATCAAGCCCACCAAATCTACTGGACTTTGAGAATTAAATTCAATGAGAGGAATAAAAATGACTCTAACCCTTATTCCTTTGAGTATTTTAAAATACGTATACTTTTGTGGTTGAGAAAACATGTCTCATCATTTCAGTTGTGTTGATGCTTTATAGGAGTGTTTATATAATTAATCTTTAATTTTCTATGGATCCAACAATATTGTATTCAGGTTAATTGTATCTATACTTTGCCTGTTGATTTCTTGGATTAGAAGGAATATTCTTTAGTTCTTGAGAACCTTGAAGAACAGATGCTGCATTTGCTTGAACATATGCCTTGCAGTGGGCCCTATGACCAAGTTCTAAGCATCATGAAAAGGTGGTTTCAAACAACTAGACTGCAGAAAACATGAGCCTTTTTAAATTGTTGAAACATCCTTATGGCAAAAGAAATTTGAAATTGAAGTTGCATAATTTGGTATCCCCCTGAAGAATCTGACTGCTGTCTTAACATAAAATATTAGCTCTTACAAGCCAGAAGTTTCTAGTGGTAAGTATAACAATTTGAAGTTTATCTGCCGACTGATTGCAGTCATATTTTGTGAACTTGAAGAAAATGTTTAATTTATATAACAGATAATAATGACTGCTGCATTATTTTCTAGGGCTTCCCTAAAGTAACACACACTGGAAGGCATAAAAAACAGATTTTTTTTTTTTCCTTCACAGTTCTGGAAACTTGAAGTCCAAGATCAAGGTGCCAGCAGGGTTTGTATTTTCTGAGGGCTCTCTCCTTGGCCACCTTCCCACTGTGTCCTCACATGAATCTCCTCTATGTCAATGTGTTCTGGAGTCTTCCTCTGTGCAAGAGAGCACCACTGTGAATCCAAAATTCCTCTTCTTAAAGACTACTAGTCAAAATGGACTAAGGCTCACTCTAATGACCTTATTTTAACCTATCACTTTTTAAAGCTCCTCTCTTCAAATATAGTTGCATTCTGAGACACTAAGTTTTAGGACTTCAACATACAAATTTGAAGGGTGGGCACAATTCAGCCTACAACACGCACCTTGATATAGCATTGAGGATTTAGCACTGAAGTAGGTAGAATCTCTGTCATCCTCAAACTTATGCCATTCTACTTAATATCTCTAAATTCATAATTTCCTAGTTTGCACAACCACCTTAAAAGTTGTTGCAGGCGTTATGTTAGGTAACAGTGGAGAGTACTGAAGATGGTTCCTAGCCCATAACAAGTCTCAACCAATCAGCATGAGATTCGTGATAATACAAGCGGTTGATAAGCATAATTAAGTTAGATTTAGAAATCTTCACACACCCTCTTGCGTAATTCCAAATAAGTTAGTTTCCTTAAGGCAATGGCAAGGTTGCTGTCCAAGTGCTTTATTCATAGGACATGTGCATTATTTCACATAGTCTTACTAAATTATTTGCCTTTACTATTAATACAATTATAGGAGTCACTGAGTTAGCATAAATGATATAAAAATATTTCTTCTGATTAGATACTTAAATTCCTATTTCATACTTCTTGAAGAAAGTTCAAATTTCTAATTGTTTATGTCCAGTTATTTTTTTATATCTGGGTGCAAGGTAGAATGGTACTGACCCCTTCTGGTTAACTCTATTACAAATTCCTGAGCAATGTATTTTCAATGTCATATCTCAGTTCAAACATTTTTTTTTACATTGACATCCTGGGTGACAGACAGCATTTCTCTTTAGAACATTTCCCCAGACTCCTTGTGCATATCCATTTATTCGACAAAAACTTATTTTGTTCCTACTATGTACCAGAAATGTTCTCAGTGTGGTAGATATGGAAGGAAACAACATAGACAAAAATATAACTTCATGTAACTGATATTTAAGTGTTGACTGGTAGAAGTTTTTCTGTGTAGTAGATACTGTTTATACCCACTGCTCTGCTTCCAAACAATATTAACTATCATTGTAATTTAGAAGACATTATGGTGGTCTCAACTGCAAAGTAAAGTATAACTATATATTTACACTTTTTAAATTGTTGTTCAGTTACAGTTATTCTCCCTTTTTCCCCATTGCTGTCCCCTACCCTTTCCCCCAACTCCCATAGTCCATCCCCCCTGACATTGTTCATACCCATGAGTCCTCTATTTGGGTTCCTTGGCTTGCACATTCTCCTTATTTCCCTCATTACCCTCTGCCTTCTTCCTTCTGGTCACTGTAAGTTTGTTCTTTATTTTTAAGTCTCTGGTTCTATTTTTCTCAATTATTTGTTCTGCTGATTGGTTTCCATTTACAGGTGAAATCGTATGATATTTGTCTTTCACTGCCTGGCTTATTTCACTTAGCATAATACTCTCCATATTTACACTTCTTGTATAAACTTTTATCCTTGAATCGTAATATATAAAACATTATTGCGAATATAGTTTTGCCCAGAATTATCTTGTTTTAGACATTTGAATGTGACAAATTGTCTAAGTGCACTCTTCAGTAATTATGAAGTTGCTTTATGCTAAATCTTAGCAAGTGTAACTTTTAAATATCACTGTTTCCTACTTCCATTACCTTAGTTCAGTTAACTGTCATTTCTTATATGTGTACTGCACGTTTTCAGTCTTATAATAGATTCTACACAGAAAAGATGTCTTTCTGTTTCCAAATTATCAACTGACTTTCACTTCTCAATGCCTTTTACATTATACTCTAGTTTTCAATGGGATAAATAAGAGGAGCTTTCAGTTCCTCAAACATGACATTCTGCAACTACAATATTCAACTTTATTCTTAGCAGAAAATTCCATTGGAATTTAAAATGAAATATTAGTTAATTTATTTTTTTTTCCATTTTCAGTGGTGGTGGGAAGCAGTTTCTAGCCACCTGTCTTTCTCACTCATCTCACTAGGCTGGGAGCTAATAAAGGTGGGGATCATGTCTTACTGTTTCTTTGAATGCTCCGACTCTAGCGTAGTTACTTTCTTCTTCCCCTTATTTTTTTGAATAACTTTTGAGTCACATTTGCACATTATATACTTCATTGTTTTTAAATGTGCAATTCAATTCTTTTTAGTAAATGCATTAACTTATTTATTGTGAAACCATCAATAATAAACCCATTGACAATACACTATCACTCCAAATGTATTGTTTATGCACATGTACTGTCTACCCTTCTTTCGCTCTGAGTGACCACTAATCTACTTGCTGTCTTTACAGCTTCTTTTTTATGGATAAACTGAATCGGTAAATATGTGCTCTCTTGTGTTTGAGTTCTCTCACTGAACATATTTATATTCTTTCACCAAAATGTTTAGAGATCCATTCATGGCTTAATGAAAATATTCTTAGTTTGTTCCTTTTTATATCTTATTGTATATTAGGACCATTATGTATATAATGAATATGTATAGTCACTTCTTTTAGTCTTTGTGTAGCTGGGAATGCCTTCATTTCTCCTTTGTGTCTGAAGGATAGTTTTATAAGATATAGAATTCTTAGATGATAGCTTTTATCTTTCAAATCTTAAATATATTTCCCCACGGCCTCCTGACCTGCATGGTTTCACATGAGTTAGCTGATGCTTTTATAGAGCATTCTTGTACAGATAAGTCATTTTTCTCTTGATGCCTTCTAGATTTTCTTTTCATCTTTAAATTCATTAGGTTGACTAAGAAGTATCTAACTGGGGATCTCTTTAAAGGTTTTCTACTTAAAATTTGTTGAGCTTATTTATTTTTCCTTATGGGAACATTTCATTCATTATTTCTTTAAAAAAATTTCTGCTAATCTATGATAACTCTCTTCTTGTTCTTTCTTTATTCATATATTGCCATGCTTAATGTTATCCCTCATGTTTATAAAGTTCTTTTCATTTTTCTTAATTCTTTGTTCTTTCTGTTCCTCAATTTAAATTACTTCTATAAATTGATGTTTAAGTTCAATACTTATGTTCTCTGCCAGCTCAAATCCGTTGTTGAGTCCCTCTAGGGCATTTTTTTTAGTTACAGTAATATTCAGCTCCATAGTTTTTATTGCCCTTTATTTTTAATCAAATAATAATTTTTATTTATAACACTGATTTTTGTTATTATTTCTACCTCCCTTTTGAAATTCTCCTTTTGTTGAGACCTAATTGCCATACTCTCCTTTAATTCTGTTTTATTTAGTTAAACACATTGTGAATAGAAGACTGGGGCATATTTTGTCTATATGAAATAAAGACCTAAATATGTGAAAATTAAAGGGAGGGAGAAAAATAACAACAGTCAAGTGAAAACTGGAGTAAATATGTTAATTTCACAAAAATATACACATTTAGAAACAAGGAACATTTTCAGGGATAAAGAGGGGCATTACATAATACAGAGAAGTATTCCTCAAGAAAACATAATAACCTTTAATGTGCATGTACCTAACAATAGAACATCAAAATAAAAATAATCAAGGTAAAAACTGACAGAACTTCTATGGGGAATAAATAAGCCTACTATAATAACTGAAGACTTAAACACCCCTCTGTCAGTAATAGATAGATGAAGCTGAGAGAAAATCAATAAGATTATAGATGAACTGGACATATCCATAAGAGGGAATACTGATGGAGGCATGGGTAAACACCTTTTTCCTCCTCACACAACCACAGAAAGAATTACAACTAGACCTCCAAACAAATAATGCCCAGAACCATCAGAGAATTGAGCTGTATGGAAGTCCCACAAGCAAGGATTTAAAGAAGCCACATTCATCCAGACGGGTGGGGGGATGTAGTCACAGACATGGGCGGTGGGATGCAGAAACACGATGTGGTGCAGATAGGTGGCGGTGGAATGGGTGGTCCCACATTCACATGTGGTAGATCAAGATTGTGAGGGATCAATCAATCCCTGGGAGCAAGCAATCCCAGCCCAAGGCTAGACCACACAGCCTAGGGTTCCAGCACCAGGAAGATAAATGCCTATGACTTCTGGCTGTAAAAACCAGTAGAGGCTGGGGCTGTGGAAGAAACTGATGCATTTTCAGAAGATTCTGTTTAAAGTGCTTACATGGACTTAAAGTATAAACAGACCCATCCCCCCTCTGGGATTCAATGCCAGGACAACACCTGGGTGCAGCTCACACAGGGTGAGGGCAGGGCAAACCTCCAGAAGCCAGATAGCGACATTGTCCCATCTCTGAGCCCTCCTCTCACACAGACAGAGCCAATGTCAGTAAAGCCAGTTGCCCTGTCCTGGTGATTACATAAGTCTCTGTCCCATACATCTTACAGGTGGCTTTTCTATAATAGGCCACTCTACTAAGGCAGAGAGTCCAAGCAGCTCTATCAAATACACAGAAATAAACTCAGGGAGGCTGCCAAATGGACCAGACAAAGAAACATGGCCCAAGTTAAAGAACAGAACAAAACCTCAGAAAAAGAACTAAATGAATGAGATGCCAACCTATCAGTTGAGAGTTCAAAACACTGGTAATTCACATGCTCAAAGAATTTATTTAATATGGCAACAAAATAAAAAATACCCAGGAAGAAACAAAGTTTACACTAAGTGAAATAAAGAAAAATCTACAGGGAACCAACAAGGGAGGGAATGAAGCTGAATTCAAATCAACGATTTGGAACATAAAAAAGAAATAAGCATTCAACCAGAACATCAAGAAGAAAAAGGAATTAAAAGAAAGAAGATAGTGTAAGGGGCCTCTGGGACATCTCCAAATGTGCTGACATCTGAATCGTAGGGATGCCAGAAGGACAAGAGGAAGAACAAGAAATTGAAAACTTATTTGAAAAAATAATGAAATAAAACTTTCTTAATTTGGTAAAGGAAATAGACATACAAGTCCAGGTAGCACAGAAGATCCCAAACAGTTTGGACCCAAAGAGGACCGCACAAAGACACGTCATAATGAAAATGACAGAGGTTAAATATAAAGAAAGAATCTTAAAAACAACAAGGGAAAAACAGAGAGTTACCTATAAAGGTATTCCCATAAGACTATTAGCTGATTTCTCAAAAGAAACTTTGCAGGCAAGAAGAGACTGGCAAGAAGTATTCAAAGTCATGAAAAGCAAGGATCTACAACCAAGATTATTCTATCCAGCAAAGTGATCATTTATAATGGAAGGGATGATAAAGTGTTTCCCAGACAAGGTAAAGCTAAAGGAGTTCATCATCACCAAGCCAGTATCACATGAAATGTTAAAGGGACTTATTTAAGAAAAAAGGATCAAAACTATGAACATTAAAATGGTGGTAAATTCACAATTATCAACAACTGAATATAAAAAAAAAGAACAGGAACAGAATCATAGATGTGGAGATCATTTGTAGGGTTATCAACTGGGAGAGGGACAGGGGAGAATGGAGGAAAAGGTACAGGGCTTGAGAAGCATAATTTGTAGGTACAAAATAGACAGGGGGATGTTAGAACAGTATAAGTAATGGAGAAAGTAAAGAACTCATATGCAAAACCCATGGACATGAACTGAGGGGGATTGCTGGAGGGAATGGGGGTACTGGGCAGTGGGGGGCAAAGGGAGAAAATGGGACAACCATAATAGCATAATTAATAAAATACACTAAAAAAGATTATAGATGAACTGAACTGCACAAATCAATCAACTTTATCTAACTGGCATTTAATAAATACTCCATCCAAAAACAAGAGAAAGTATATGCTTCTCAAGCTCTCTTAAAACATTCATCAATATAGACCATATTCTGAGCCAAAAAGCACACCTTAACAAATTTTTTTAAAAATTGAAATGTTACAAAGTATGTTCTCAGACTGCAATGGAATTAGAGATTAATAATACAGAGATAGTTGGAAAAATTTTAGATGGAAAATTTTTAGATATATGGAAGTCAAAAAATTCATTTCTAAGTAGTACATATGTCAAAAAGAGGTCTCAAGAGCAGTAAAAATAATGTGATCTAAACAAAAATGAGAACACATGTTATGAAATATTGCTGAATGCAGCAAAAACTGTGATTAGAGGGAAATTTATAATGCTGAATGCATAGAGTAGAAAAAATATCTAATATCCATAACCCAAACTTCCATCCCTAGAATATAGAAAAAGAAGAACAGGTTAGGCCTACAAAAGCTCTGAAAATGATATGATAAAAATTAAAACTGAAATCAACTAATTGGAAACAAAAAAACAGTAGTGAAAACCAAAAGCTGCATATTTGGACTGATCAATAAAATTGGAAAACAAGTGGATAGGTTAACCAAGATAAAATGGGAACAGACACAAATTATTAATGTTAGAGTGAAAGAGAAATGATAAGATTAATCTCATACTCTTGGGATTCATTCCATGATTTATTACATGACCAAGGAAGATTTAGTCTTAGTATGCAAGGATGGCTTGACATTAAAAAAAATGTGTGTAATAAAACATATCTACATGCTAAAAAGAAGGAATAACATATGATCAGCTCAATTGACTTTAAAGTGCTCTTGACAAAATCCAACACCTATTGAAGATAAAAATTCTCAGCAAACTAGTAATAAAGTCGAAATTCCTTGGTTTAATAAAGCATATCTACAAAACCCCTCCAGGTGTTATATTTAAGGGTGATAGAGCAGTCATGTTTCTTACTAGGTCAGGAGCAAGCCAAGGAGATGTCTTCTCTTACCCTTCCAATTCAACATCATACTAGAAATCTTAGCTAGTGCAACAGGAAAAAGAAACACTATATAAACAAATTATTGAAAAGGAAGAAATAAAACCATCTTTATACACAGATAACATGATGATCTCTGTAGACAACACCTAACAATCTACATAATTTCCTTGAACTAATAAGAAATTACTGAAATTTGGAGGTAATGAGGTCACTATATCAGCAATAAATTTTAAAAATTTAATTAGAAAGTACTCTTTATTTATAATAGCATTCATCACAATAAAGTATCAAATATAAAGTTAAAAATATCATCCAGGGTCTGTGTGCTTTAAACTACAAAACTGATAAAAGAAATCAAAGATCTAAATAAGTAGAGATATAGTCTAATCATATTCCATATAATTAAGATGTCAATTCTTTTCAACTTGATATACCAATTCAACAAGATCCTTATAAAATCTCAGCAAACACTTTGTTGATATAGACAAATTAATTTTAAAAGTTATATAAAATGCAGAGGACCTCACATGGCCACCACAACCCTGAAGAAGAAGCAAGAGGAGAGCTCATACTGCCCTATTTCAAGATTTATTATAAAGCTATGGTGATCACGACAGCATCGCATTGAGGAAAGAATAGATACAGAGATCAATGAAACAGAATTGAGAGCCCAAGTATAAAAACCCACAGAAACATAATCATCTGGTTTTTGATGAAGGCACTAAAGCAGCTGAAGGAGGAAGGAAATTCTGTTCACCGAATGATACAGGGACAATTGTGTCCATGTCAAAAAATGTGAACTTAGGCCTATACCTTACATGTTACACAAATCCATGTCAGCATAGATTTAAGCAGAAATAAAATTCTGAAATATAAATGTTGTACAAGGAAAGTATGGAAACATCTACATGACTTGGTTTAGTAATGAATTTTTTAAACACAACAGCAATATCAGGGTGTATGAAACAAAAAAGTTATACTTTATTAAAACTAAAAATCATGTTATAAGAGGGTAAAACACTTATAAGAAGGAAAAGCACTGACCAGGAAAAATACCTATAAATCCTCACGTAGCAAAGATACAAAAAAATCATAACAGCAGTAAGAAAATGAATAGCCTGTGTGAGTTTCTAGTATGTTTGTAACATATTACTGCAAACTCATAGGCTTACAACACAAAAGTTTATTATGTTAAAGTTTGGATGACAGAATTCCAAACATAATCAGCAGACATACATTCCTTTGCAGGAGTGTCCAAACTTTTGGCTTCTCTGGGCCACACTGGAAGAAAGAGAGTTGTCTCAGGCCACGTATCAAATACATTGTGACACGCAATCACAAAAAATGTTTTCAGTAAACTTACGATTTTATGTTGGGCTGCATTCATAGTCATCCTGGGCGGTATGCAGCTCGTGTCCCGCAGGCTGGGCACCCCTGCTAGAGGTTTTAAGGGAGAATCTGTTACTTTACCTTTCCATCTTGTAGAGCAGTGATTTTCAAGCTGTTACATCTCACAGCACGCAAAAGCTATCTACTAAAATTCTGCATTACACCAAAAAATGCATTCTATTTTTGCCAATCTAATGAAAAAGTAGGTATAATTTTGTTTCATACCTGGTGGCTATTGTTGTGGTGGCTGTTGTCATTTTTTTATTTGACAATTTAAGCAAAAAGAGGTCAGCACCCCCAACTAAACAGTCAAACATTGTGTGTTTTAAAAATTCTTGCTGCACACTGGTTGAAAATCGCTGTTTTCGTGGTTGATCCAGGTCTTATGTCACTCCAGTCTTTGCTTACATCATTACATCTCCTTCTCTGACTGTGGTTCTTTGCCTCCCTTTTAGGTCCCTGTTAAGGTCCCTCGTGATTACATTGAATCTACCTAGATTAATTTTCTCATCTCAAGATTCATAATTGAATCATTTCTACAAATTTCTTTTTGTAAACTAGCATAGTTCTAGAAATTTGGGTGTCAACACATTGGGGTTGGGTAAGGGGAAGGCTTTAGTCTATCACACGGCCCACTTAAAAATGGGCAAAAGATTTGAATAGACAGACACCTTAACAATAAAAGATATACCGATAGCATATAAACATAAAAAAAGACCCTCAACAATATTTGTCATTAGGAAACTGAAAATAAAAGCAACAATAAGATGCCACTACATACCTGTTAAAATGACTGAAATTTAAACGAAACCCTGACAATAATAACTACTGGTGAGGATGTGCGGCAACAGGAACTGTCATTCATTACTGGTAGGATGCAAAATGGCACAGCGAGTTTGAAGACAATCTGGCAGTTTCTTACAGAGCTAAACATAGTCTTACCATAGCAATTACACTCCTAAATATTTACCCAAATGATTTGAAAATGTATTTGCACGCAACACCTATGCGTGGGTGTTTATAGAAGCTATCTTCATAATTGTCAAACCGAGAAGCACTCGAGTCTTTCCGCAATAACTAAATTAAAACAAACCGAGGCCTCGCATGCAATGGAATACTATCCAGTGATAAAAAGAAAGGAGTTATCAAGACATGCAATGACATGGGCAAATCTTAAACATATTTCTAAATGAAAGCCACCAGTCTAAAAATCTTGTATAGTAGAAGATTTCATTCATATGACAAGGCAAAATTATAGAGAGGATAAACAATTTAATGGTTTATTTTACATCTTTGGCCAGGTTCTTGTCTGTTGCAACTGAACTCATAGTCTTAAGTGATATTACCAGAAAAATGCTAATATTTTCAGTAATTCTTGAAAAGTGTTTTTCTTCTAAAGCTGAGTCCCAAGTTAAATGAAATAACTGCAAGCCCTGGGAATGGAGATGCTCCAGAAATCGTTTTGTTTTGCCAAACTATACAATGTACTAGGGGATGGCATTTTCAGCAGCTCTCCAAGAGATGTCATCTCTGTCAGCAGTAAGCCTCTGGATTTTGTGTCTACCATGCCGCTGAGCTGGGAAGTGAGGGAGGACAGGCAGAGCCCCAAGTTAAAAAGCAACAGTCCATGCTGTTCCCACTGAGGTTCAGTAGTATTTCTTGAGTAGTTGCTTTCCATTTATTCTGCAAATATGGTTGATCTTCAGAGCTCTGAAATGATTGGTTTTTATTGTTTTACCAGTATTTTCATGCTTTTTCTGGGAAGGCAGGTTTACTGAGGTCCTTATCCTCACCATTCCAGAAGACAGTCTCCCAGAAGCATAGATCATGATACTCAATAAGTGAATATTCCAGCTGTTGAAAAATGAATGCAGCTAGGATGTAGTGGAACAGTCAATTGAATACAAAGACTGAAAGGGGTGGCAGCTAAGCACCAGTATTAAAAGGTCAGATCTTTGTCCCATCAATAAAGGGAAAAAAATCTGTCAATATTTTGAATAGAGAAATAACTGGGAAAAAATTGTGATAAAGTACTCTTGCTAATTGTAGATGAATTGTTCGAGAATGCTTTGATGAAGAGAGGGGGTGTTTTGTTTTAAGCTGGTAATAAAGTAAAAAGTCACGAGTTAGTGGAGACAATAGAAATATAAATAATTGCAGGGAACATTTTTAAGGTGTGCTAGAGATTTTGAGATTAGTGAATATGAGAGTGATCGAAGGCTAAAGTCAAAGATACTTTTTAAGTTGTTAAGTGTGCGTTTGGAGAAATTGATCCTTAATGGAAATCAGAGATTATTTGAAAAAATTAATTGAATATTTTGAGTTTAAATATAGATAGAATATGCAAGGTAAAATTTCCAGACAAAATTTGGAGACATGAAACTAAAATTCAGTTTAGAAATTAATGTCTGCTTATAGATTTACAGATAAATATAAAAACTGAAGCCCTAATATAAATTTTCTTAGAAAGATATATGGTATTTACAGAGGAGGCCCTTCTAACACACATAAAACAGTTTTGAAGGTGGAAATGCAGTTTGTAAAGACACAAATAGTGGACAATTTGCTGATATCTATCAAAGGTATAATGGAGTGGATATCACAGTGAAATATGTTTTCTTATTTGGAGTCAGAGAAAGTAATTGGATTAACAAAGTGGGAGAAAGGCATAGAAGAGCTAATAAAGAAAATGACATTATTGCTTTATCTCTTTAGTCAATAATCACCTGAATACTATGGAGAACAAAAGCATAAATAGAACCAAGACCATAAGGTGATGTCAATGAAATACTTGGTGCTAAAAAATTTTATACACGGTTTTCATTTGAGTTCTTGTATTATTTTTCCCTTGTACATGTAGATGTGACACATAGTGTGGAAGAATTTAAGTTACTTTAAATTGCTTCAGTTCTGAAGAATCAGAGCTAAATGCTTAATGGGGCATGGTTAAAATATTTGATAGACCTTTACAGAATAAAGTAGTCACATGATAATTATTTCTTTTATATTTTATTACATTTCTGACTTGTAATTATGGAGCACAAGTTATTATTTTATTAAAGAAGTAGTGTTTTCAATGCTGTCATTAGATATACAACTATATTCTTGGTTTGATTTCATTTTAAATTAGGATAAATACTAAATATTTTCAGCACATTCAATTTTTTTATCAGTTGAATCTGTTCATAATTTTTCATTAGACTATTTCTGTTTTCTACAGTATATTACCTTATTATAGGTAAGATATTTCTTTACATGCAGTGTGACATGTTAATGTTACTGAACTAACAAACTATTCTCCTGTTCCCACTAATGTAATTCAACATAAGCTCTCTGTTCCATTACATCATCAACATGGTATCTAAGTGTTTAAAAAACAATATTAATAATATTGGCATGGACTTCAAAAATACATGTCAAATATTGTCTTTTGTTACTACATTATCTGAGGGTCTACCTTATAATAAACTCCATTAAGCATGTGTTTATTTTTAAAAAATAGAAAAAAGTGAAAAATGCTGGTCTCATTTCATTGGTTAAAATTCTTATTGACTATCTTCTCAACTTTCCTTTAAATTAAATCTTTACAAATGTTTGGCTATTAAAATAAATTATAATAATGTCATCCTTGAACTTTTTATCACTAGAAAGTGATAAAATGAACTAAAGAAAGGTTTATACATGTATACTTTTTTCATTTTTTAAATTTTTGAGATATAATTTTTAGAATTTATGTTTTAACAATTTGCTAAATGCACCATCCAAAAATAGCCTGCTTCTGTGGAAAAAATCTCTGCCAAGGACTTTTTATTTTTATGATGAATATAGAGTCGCCATTAAAAAATCAAAATTTTCATTTCGATCATTGAATAAGATGATACTTAAAATAATTCAGTTGGTTAAAATTAGATGCCCAGGAAGGAAAGACACGAATGAGAATATTTTCTGATGTGATAGCAGTTTCATTTGATTGCTAAATATAACTAGGCTAATTACTTAACACAGAAAAAGCAAAATTAGTCTTGATATTCATGTTGATCTAAGTAATGCTACTTTCTTTGCCTATTCAAAGTATTAAATATACTTTTAAGATAACACTAATGTATATTAAATTAAGACAGACCTATTTTAGATAATGAAAAAAATTAGCACTATGATTTAAATTTATTCCCATTAACATTTTACCCATTCTTTCATTTTATTCCTCACCCAGCTTGTCTTAAAAGATGTCCTTTGTAAACTTGCAGGCTAATTTCATTAGAGAAAAGTATAAGTTCCCCAAATATTTGTGCTAGATTTAATTATAACTTTACCATTACATGATCTATCTGGTTCTTAAGTTTTCCACTCATTGAAGGGAAAATTTCCATAAAAACCAATGAATAAATCCCAGCTAAAAATGTTGATTTATCCAAAATCATTCATGTGTGTATCTAATGTAGCCAAGTCTTTAATAAAGAACTAGAACCTAGTGACAGGTTCGTTTAACAGGAGAAAAAATGTGTTTTCAGTTTCAAACCAGTTGGCTACTATGATAGTTAGATCAGTACTTTTCAAGGTGTGATCCAGGGGGGGAGTCTCATCCTGGATCGCCTGGAGATGTTTGTTAAAAATAAAAACTATCCAATTGAATTATTTTTAAGCATTTTTCTAAGAGCAATACACATGTTTATCTGTATATTAACCACAAAGACCAGTTTTAAATAACCAAGAGTGGATCAAAAAACTGTGGTACATTCACACAATAGAATACTACACAGCAGCAGAAAGAAAGAAGGAACTCCTATCCTTATTGACAGTGTGGATGGAACTGGAGAGCCTTATGCTAAGTGAAGTAAGCCAAGTAGTGAAAGGCAAATACCATATAATCTCAACTATAAGTGGAACCTAATCAATAAAACTAACAAATGAGCAAAATAGAATCAGAGACGTGTAAATAAAGAATAAACTGACAGTGACCAGAGGTGTGGGGGTAGGAGGGATAAGCCAAGGAACATGTACAAAGGACCCATGGACAAGGACAATAGGGGAGAGGATTGAATGTGGGAGGTGGGGGTCAGTAAGGCAGGGAAGAGCAATGGGGGAAAACGAATTGAACAATAAAAAATCTTAAAAATTTGTCTATTTCACCCAAATTTGTCAGTCAAGACCAGGGACTTAATTTTCAAGGCACAGTGCAAAATACATATATGAGATTCCTTGTTCATAAATTATTATCCATTTCTAAGTGGTGGTAACACAGAATTACATTATCTACTGAAACACGGGACTCTGAGACCTCATTAGTGCATGCCCATGAAGCTGTCTCTGCCAAGAGAATATTGATGTGCCTTCTATTATTTAATAACAAAAATATTGTTTTAAAAAAAGTGAAAATAAATAAAAAAGAAGAAAAAAATAAAGACTTTAAAAAATAAGTTTCTTATATACTATTTATTTATGGTTATTTGACATTTGAAAATTTTAAACAAAAGTGTATCTAAAGTTATATAATGCTGTCTTGGAATTGTTCTCATTTTAAATAACAATTTTTAATAAAGTAACATGGCAATTTATTTCTTTAATTGATGGATATCTTTACAAGATTTTATTTATTTACTTTTAGGGAGAGGGGAAGGAAGAAAGAAAGGGAGAGAAACACTGATGCATGACAGAAACATCATTAGTTTCCCTCTCACATGCCCCCAACTGGTGATGGGCCTGCAACCAAGGCCTGTGCCCTGACCGGGAATCAAACCAACAACCTTTCACTTTGTGGGGTGATGCTCAACTACCTGAGCCATGCTGTTCAAGGCTTGGTTGTTATTTTTAAGTGAGTTTTCCACTTTCTAAATATTTTTTACTCACCTCCATGCCTATTCTAACCAAATAAACCTATTCTTATAGACAATAAAAAATACTTAGTGTATACTCTCATATAATAAATATTTAATTTAGCAGAAAATAGAAACAATAGATGATGTCCAGGTGGGTCTTCTGCCTGCAGTTAAGATACAGCTAAATATTTGAGGCTTGACATTCAATCTGGTCATGAAAATCGAGTAAATATTTGTAGAACATGAACACTAATGCAATACAGTGAAATAAAGTGGCATTTAGTGCAGTCTCCTGCTTTTCAATTCCTTTGCTGCTATAAACACATTTTTAAAATTCCAATGCTTCTAAATACATACTCCTCTCATATGTTGCACATGGAGACACTTAAATAACTATGTAGTATGGGTAAAATGTAATAACCTATAAGATCTCTGCCAGCTGGCACTGAAACAAACCTTCAAAATCACTGTTTTTCCTTTTCTGAAGGACTCCCTGAGGATTACATTGAAAACAATTCCGTCTTAGTGTCTAACATAGTTCATGCATCAACTCCGACCTACAGTGACATAGAATTCCTGCCGCGTAATATCCTGAATGATATACAGAGTACTTACAAAAGACAATTTTAGCATTTATGTTTCACATATAAAACGTGTATGCTGAGATCTAGATCTTACTGACATTTACCAATGTAAGCTACAATGGAGAAACTCTTAGGAAAATACACCTAGTGGACATAACTAAACACATGACTTCATAGAACAAAATTACTACTTAGTAGTTCAAACAGTTGCAGTAAAAACTGTACACTTGAAACCTGTATAATTATATTAACCACTGTCACCTAATAAATTTAGTAAAAATTTTAAAAAACTGTCAAATTAAGTGCCATGTTTTAAAAGGAAAATGAACAACATATTGTGATATTAAAATTATTTTACCCAAAAAACTTTTCTCTCTTGCTTTATATTCTGCATTTGACTATTACTTATCATTGTATTTACTTCCACATTTTTCTATCTCATAAATTAGCATTCACTTTTCATATAAGTAACATTAAAATTTTTTGTGTTAGTAATAAAATTATTTTTAAAACTATATACTCCTTTGAGTATATTTACTTTCTATCTCAAATTTTTCATTAAAAATATAAACAGGCAAAAAATGTCATTTCCAGCATATTGAAAATATCGCCATCCTCAAAACAGTTACATTAACTTTTAAGTGAAGCCAACTACATACTAGTTACCATAGTATTCTGTGCCATCCATTTTTACACAGACATTAATGAGGTCCTCTTTACTAGATAGGATATGTACATTGTACATTTTTCCTCATTTTAAATTTAAGTTCTCTCACCAGATTTAATTCAAATGCAATACAACATACCATTAAAATATATAATTTATTACCCAAGTATACAGATGTTTAAGTAAAAACCTTATAGATATTAATTTTTATGCCTATCAAGCCCTAAGGATTAAAATGTTTGCTACTGATTGATTATCATTAAACTTAGAATTAGTATACAATTGATCAAAATTTCATTAGTGTATTACAATGTTTGATACTAATGGATGAGACTGTGTTTTTGTTCCACCCATGCATTCACAAATGAGATTTACTTCTTGTTTAAGTAAGAAATGATTAATCATTATTTATATAGATAATTTTTAAATTTTATGGGCAGAAG
>CM052541.1:174026561-174070030 GCA_028533065.1 Trachops cirrhosus
AAAAGAAAGACAAATCATTAGGAAATACCTCCTGACTATGAGAATAATAAGAAAACTGAAATGCATTTATTGAATAAATGTTTACTAAATGTAATCTAATAAGGAAACAAACTGTCTGCTCTGAAACAAAAATAAACTTGACATAGCCAGGGGCATGCCAGATAAATCCATCTCAGCCTTCCACGCTGCAGGGTCCTCAGAGGAACAGTCTCCTGGAATGGGGGCTCAAAGAGGGTGTAAGAAGTGAGGCTGCACAGTACAGCAAGACCAGGATGAAGAGAGCTTTATATGGGTGCTTTGAAGTTGGAGCTTATGCTGAATAGAAAGACAACAATAGGTTTTTAGTATGGAGGTGGCTGAGCTAGATTTTGTTTTTCAGATAGTAACAGGTAGCTGTACGAATTAAAGATCTGAGGGTAGCAACCTAGAAGATGGACGTACTAATTAAAGGGTCATGCCTGTTGTCCATTTATTGGTAGGCAAATTTAATGCAAATTGGTTTCAGTTAGAAATGATTTATCATGTCTTACATTTAATTCATTTTGAGTTTCTTCTTATAAATAGAGTAGGAAGTTGGTCTAGTGCCATTTTTTTGCATGTACATGTTCAATGTTTCCAACACCATTTATTGAATAGACCATCATTACCTAAATGCACATTCTTGTCTCCTTTGTCATCTATTAACTGACCGTATAGACAGGGGTTTATTTCTTAGATCTTGATTCTTTTCTATTGATATATAGGTTTTTGTGCCTCCTGCATGATGTTTTGATTACTGTATCTTTATAGTATAGTGTGATATTAGGTATTATGAAACTTTGCTCTTCCTCCTTAA
The DNA here is from genome assembly GCA_028533065.1 of Trachops cirrhosus. NCBI lineage: Eukaryota > Metazoa > Chordata > Mammalia > Chiroptera > Phyllostomidae > Trachops > Trachops cirrhosus. Next base: position 174,027,397 of record CM052541.1, read on the forward strand.
GACTGCTGTGGTTATTTGGGGTCTTTTAAGGTTTCATATATTTTTTTGGATTATTTGCTCTAGTTCTGTGAAAAATGCTGTTGGTATTTTGATAACAATTGCATTGAAAATATAGGCAGTAAAGTCTCTGACATATCTCCTGGTAAATATTATTTTTGATATATATCCTCACGCGAGGAAAACAAAAAAAATAAACAAATGGGACTACATCAAACTAAAAGTTTTTGTACAGCAAAGAAAACGAAAGGCAACCTATTGAATGGAAGAAGATATTTGCCAATGATACAGCTGATAAGGGGTTAATATCCAATATTCATAAAGAACTCATACAACTCAACACTAGGAAACTCAATCTAATTTAAAAATAGGTAGAGGACATGAATAGACACTTCTCGTGAGAGGACATACAGATGGCCAGTAAACATATAAATAGATGTTCAACATCACTAATCACCAGATAAATGCAAATTAAACCACAATGAGATATTACTTCACCTGTCAGAATGGCCATCATCAATAAATCAACAAGCAAGTGTTGGTGTGAATGTAGAGGGAAGGGGACCCTTGTGCACGGTTGGCGGGATAGCGAAATGGTGCAGCCATTATCGAGAAGAATATGGAAGTACCTCAAAAAATTAAAAGTAAAACTACCATATGACCCAGGAATTCCATATCTGAAGAAATCCAAAACACTAATTTGAGAAGATATGTGTGGTATTATTTATAATAACTAAGATATGGAAGTAACCCAATGCCCATCAGTAGAGAGGTGAATGAAGATGTCATATATATATATACAGCATCAATATATGTTATATGTTATGTTATATAAATGGGATATAACTTAGCCATAAAAAAAATGAAATCACTATTTGTGACAGCATGGATGAACCTAGAGGGTGCTGTGCTAAGTGAAATAAATCAGAGAGACAAAGATGGATACTACATGATTTGACTTATATGTGGAACCTAAAGAGCAAAATAAATGAACAAAACAAAAACTGACTTGCAGATGATACAGAAACAGACTCATAGAAAACAGAGAGCAAATTGAGGGTTGCTAAGGGGAGGGTTTTTGAGGGGCTGGGTGAAAAAGGTGAAGGGATTAAAAAGTATAATTAGGCCCTGGCTGGTGTGGCTCAGTGGATTGAGTGCTGGCCTACTAACCAAAGGGTCACCAGTTTGATTCCCAGTCGGGGCACATGCCTAGGTTATGGGTCAGGTCCTCAGTAGGGAGTGTGTGAGAGATAACCAAACACTGATGTTTCTCTCCCTCTCTTTGCCCCTCCCTTCCCCTCTCTAAAAATAAATAAAGTCTTTTTAAAAAGTACAAATTGTTAGTTACAAAATAGTTACAAAGATGTAAAGTGCAGCATAGGAAATACAGTCAATAATATTGAAATAACTATGTATATTGTCAGGTGGGTACTAGAATTATCAGGCAGATCGCTTCATAAATTATATAACTGTCTAACCATTATAATGTGCACCTGAAACTAATATAGGATAATATTGAATGTCAACTGTAATTGAAAGCAATTAAATTAAATGACTTATCAATGTATTTAATTATGGAATCTGCTTTATTTGCAGGCCATGCCTCATCGCTGCCATGACAGAGGGTTCACTGTAAGGATTCTGCTGTTTGTGCCAAGCAGTTACTTTTCAATGTGGATTTTACTTCTCCCAATAGTCATTAGCTACTTAGCATTAAGGTTGTAGAGAAAATATTGGGTATTAAAAGGACATAATACTGTTTGGTGCTTTTAATCAACAAGTTGTTACTGCAACTGGCCAGCTTTTCCTATTTTTTTAAGTGACTTAGAAAAAGAGTTACCCAGATATTTTAGTGGTTGCTCATTACTGCTCTAACAGCTGACACTTGCTGAGCACTGCCCACGTGTCAAACCCTGTCCTAACCACTTTTTGCATGTATTATCTCATGTAACTACCCCTCCCAAACTGTGGGGTAGGGTGCTTTATGCCCATGTTATGGGGAGTAGAACCTAGGATTAGAAGCTTGCCGAAGATCATACCAGTGTCTCATCAGGCATGGCTTCTCCTCTGGAGTGCTGGTTCCAAAATGTGACTTCTTACCTACATGAGACTTTAGAAACTAAAGTCAAATTTCTCTCTTGAAATTATTCATGCATTGCAAGATTGGACCAGAAGTAAAAGGTAATGTAGGCTGTTTAAAAAATATCATGAAATAGTAAACTGCAAAAAGCAAATAGTTAATTCATTAATTGCAGGAAAGCAGTCACAGCTGTTTTGGATGAAGCTGGATATATTTACCAGAAGTAGCACAATCGTTAGAATAGAAAGCAGAAGTAGAGACATTGACTGAAACTGCAGGGGAATTTGGGTAGGCAGAATATAATTGCTCATTATTTTTATTTGCATCTTCCCAATTCCTTGTTTCCTTTTCCTTTTGTCTTTTAATAATACTCAAGGCTTTGCATGAAAACACATTCTTTTCATTGCTTACATAGTTAGCCTGGTCCTGCATCTTGACTCGTTAGGAAGTCATAATCAGTTTCTAATATCATTACAATTCCCACAATAACCAGTCAGGGTATAATAATCATGCAGATATGACTTTAGTAGAAGCATAGGAATGAAGAAATAAAGCACTTATTTTTATGCTAATATTCTAAGCAATAAACTAAAAACAATAAATAAGAAAAACTAATCCTGTTGCTATTTTGGGCTTTTAAGTGAAAATCTTCTAGGACTCTTCAAGTGATCTAGAAAGGGTTTATTGAAACTTGGTTTCATTAGTGCATCCAGCAGTATTTATTTTTATACAAACATCTGCCCTTATTCATCTTATTATAATGTGAAGAAATTAAAAAGATTTAGGTTTCTTAAAAATCAATATTTTATATTCATATTTGAAAGATTACTTGAACATTAAAGATGTTTTCTTTCCAAACCATTTAAAAATGAAACCAGATATAATTACATAAAGTTATTTTGTCAGCTAAGGTATGTCTGAGGTACATGAACAAAATGGCAACAGGATATTGATGCATTTTGTCAAAATGTATGTTTCATGATAACTCTGCTTTTTACCAAAAACAATGAAAACATAAGATTGTTTTAGCAAATATGATTTGACAAGCACATGGAGTGTTCGTGTGCTGTGTTGTATTTCATTTTAAATAAATATAGCTTTTCAAAAGTCATTGAATTCAGTATCAGATAATGCTTAGATTGGGACTTAGCATACACTTTATTAGTTTAAAATTTGTGTTTTTTGCACCCTCCCATCATGGACATCTGGCTAAAATGAAAATATTATTTCTCGTAGAGCTTGGGGTCTGGCTCATAGTCTGTGACAGTCTGATATTCTGGGAGATGAAAAGGAGAAGTTGTCCTAGTTCTTACTAACTCAGAAGCCCTGGGTCCGGTCAGAAAACTCAGCTGCTCACTCTGCATTAGCTGAACTGTGCTTTCTGAGGTGGCAGAGAATTTTTCTCATCCTTTTCCTGTAAAATGATTTGGACAACTAAAATTTCCTACAATCTATCGAAATGATCTAAGACAACCTCATGGTAATGCAATAAAACATTCAAAGTAAAAAAAATACAACCTGAGTTAAAGATAGGAAGGGTCCTCTTATCAGTAGGGAGTGTCCTGCTGAGGTCACTCTCTTGCTAGATCTTATTATTTAAGAAAACTTTAATAAACTGGAAGAAAGTTACCAACTAAAAGACATGAACTACAAAGATTACTCTGAAATGGGGAGAGACTAGGTGCATATCTTTCAAATGAGGTTCTGAGGAGATTTTGCAAACCATCACGTGTTGTCTGATCAGGTTGCTTTAACAAAATACCAAAGAATGAGTGACTTAAATAAGAGGAATTTAGTTCTCACCGCTCTAGAGGCTGGGAAGTCCAAGATGAAGGTGTCGGCAGATACAGTGCCTACCAAGGGCCCAGCTCACCATTTGTAGACCACTGCCTGCTCACGTGGCCTCTCCTTACTGTGTGCTCCTGCAGAGACAGAGAGCCCTACTGTCTTGTTCTCCTCTTACTAGTGCGCTACTCCCATACTGAGGCCCAACCCTACGAGCTATTCTAGCCTTATCTTTCAAAGGCTCCACTTCCAAATGCCATCATGGTGAGAGTTAAAGTTTTAACATACGATTTTGGGAGGATACCACTGTTTAGTCAATAACATGTACCTTGCCAAATATCCACTTATTCAGTAGAAGGCTTAATATTGGAGCTTTCTAACCAAAAACAAGAAGTCATAGTGTTGGAGAGTCGCTTGACTTGTAGCCTATAATGCAAATAAGATTTATTTTATAATATTCTCTAAACTCTCTCAATATTCTTTGATGTCTTTCTGCTGCTTCTTTCTACTATAATGATTAGATGTTAAGTATCATATTATCGAGGAGAAAGAGAGTCTCCACAGGTCAATTATTTGGATTGAATTAATCTACAAATTAACAGATTAATTGTATTTTCACAACAGACTAATTGTACAATATTTTAAAATTTAGATATATTCATGAAATAAATTCATATTTAATTTTCTTTTTCATTTACAAGTAATATATATATATTCCTTTAGAAAACTATTTTTATTATTTTGTTGCTGTTGTTATTGTTACTTTGGAATATTAACAACCCATTTTCTATCTCAGCAAACCTACTGATCTTTGTGTAGGTGTCCTAGTGTGAGATTCTATACTGATTTTGTTTTACAAAACTTTGGTTTATTTCCAGGGACTTTTGTTTACATACAAATGGTATAAAATAATGGCCTTTTAATCTTTCTCCACTGTATATCTCATTTATGTTTCATTCTAAATTCATGAAACATGTTTCAAAATTAATTTTTAAAATAATGATGATAATTAACATCCCATTAGGGTTGCTAATTTTAATAAATATTCTACTGATATTTGCTCATTTACTATATATTTTCTTTGCTTAAAGTAACTATTTTTAAGATAAAATGTCTGTTAATTTTCACCCATATTTTTGAATAAAAACTTGTGTTGACTATAAATAAAGTTGGTAAAACTGCTTGAGGCTGCAATGTTTTGTTTAACTTGCTGATATAGTAAGTTTAGTAATTTCCGTATTTGTGTGTCTTTGCATTTATTTAAAAATACTAATAATTGTTATATCATGCTTCTCTGTGTGCTAATTATTCTAGATTGCATATTTACTTTTTCACACTATGAATTATGTAGTTAATTATCTCTTAAGACTTGGAACAATATATAAAATATCAGTTAATTTGTTCTCTGAGAAATTAAATAATTCATCAATGACAATTAATAAAAATTTTAAGTTCCTCCATGTTATTCTTATTGATTCACTGACTTCTCTGTATAATATGTAAAATTATGCAGTTATTTAGAAAATCATCAAATTCATTCATGTTTTCAACTTTAGCACAAAGTAATTGTGAATACAATTTTAACAATTTTATGGTATTTATGGTCATTTCTCTTTACAACAGAGATTTCTGGGGAGGCTTTGCCAATTTTTTTAAAGCAGCTAACCTTGTGTGCAGGAATGCCATCATTTTTACGATGGTGTCATGATGAAAATAAAGCAGGTGAGTAATGAGTACAGTGCCTTAAGGAAATCATAACTTAGAATCTACACTCATGAGTCACCATGAACCGTTTCCGGTGTATCAATTTTCTACTGCTGCTGTAACATGACAATATAGACTTAGTGGCTTAAGCAATACAAATTTATTATCTTACAATCCTTTAGGTCTGGAATTTGACATGGATGGCACTAGGCTAAAATCAAGATGTGAGCCTTGCTCCTTTCCTTTCTAAAGGTTCTGGGAGAGACAGTTGCCTTGGCTTGTCCAAATTCTAGAGACCACCCTTGTTCTGTGCAGCCCTTTTGCTCTCTTCAAAGCTGGCAGTGATAACTCAGGTTCCCACATTACATCACTCCAATTCTTCTACCGCCCTTTTCCACATTTAAGGACTCTGGCAGATAGACTGGGTCTATGGGGATGAATCAAGTTTTAATCTGCTTAGATCTGCACTGTCCCTTTTGCAGGTAAGGCAGCATATTCACGATTTTAGGGTGGGGGATTGCTTCATGGGCAGCTTCGGCAGGCCATTTTTCTGCTGACTGCTCATGTTTCCTTTTATGGTTGTGTTTTCAGTTTCAGGTTAAGTTGCGTATCTTTTGTAAAATAAATTAATGTACATGAACCTGATTCTTATGCATGATTTTCTTTAATCTTTGTCAAACTTTTATTTGTTTTCTAAGCATGTTCCAAATTGTAGTTTGATGAGATGACATTGATTAATAAAATTTATAGGTTTCAGGTACATAGTTCTTTAATACATTGTATGTATATTGTATTTTGTGTTCACCACACCTAGTCAAATATATAAATTCAATAAAAAAGTACTTTATGTATCCATGGCTGGCCATAGATATATCTACATAAATAATTTCATTTAGAGACATTTGTGTTAAACTATAAATATCCTCTGTGTTAATACACAGATTGTGTTGACAATCTGTATGGCTGAGTTGACCATCAGTTTAATCAAACTAATTATTTTGTTAGCTTAGTAAACAGTTTAATGTTGGAAAAACATTTTTTATAATGTCCTTAAAGGGAAAAAAAAGAGCAGACATCAGATTATGAGTAGGACAGAATGCAATTTCATTATCAGTTTGTATTATTTTAGAAACAAATGTGCTTATCAAAGCTTCTTTTAAAGCTTGCACTCAAATTAGTAGTTTACTAAAAGTTATTTTTAAAGAAAATTAAGCTGTTGGAAAAATGTTTCTCCTTAAAAAATTCTGCTATCTAAACTGAACAATGACATTTATACATATGTAACATAAATCCAAACATCTTAGAATTTTTAGAAAAATTATATGGAGTGTGACTACAGAATTTGAGCTATTGAAGAATCAGTTTTTTTGTGCAGATTAAAAGACCATTTTCAACCAATTTGCCTTGGAAGATTTGACATACAATTAAGCAGCCACTTAATAGGTTTTTTAGGCAAGTTCTAGGAAAGGTCTTAATATTATATTCCGTAGGTTTTTAAAAATGTATGTTTTATTTTATGTATTACAGCAAAGTTTTCATTATAACTTTAAAAAGAGTGTGTCCCTGGCTGGTTTGGCTCAGTGGATTAAATGATGGCCTGCAAACCAAAGGGTCGCTGGTTTGATTCCCAGTCAGGCCACATGCCTGGATTGTGGGCCAGGGGCCCAGTAGGGGGCGCTCAAGAGGGAAACACACATTGATGTTTCCTTCTCCCTCCCTTCCCCTCTCTAAAAACAAAAAAGTAGAATCTTTAAAAAATAGTAAATAAATAAAAATAAATAGAGTATGTGTAGGTAGATAGAAACATAGATGATATATGGTAAGCAGATTTTTAGATATAATTGGGGTATGTTTAAGTTGTGTAATTTAAGTCTATATTCTATGAGTCACAGTTAAGATAATGATCACCTACTTTATTTAATATTAGCTTTTCATAGCCTTCCATATTTGGTTTAAACAAAAAAATACTTGCAATAATTTTCTTAAGGTTTTTCAGCTTTTTATAAAAATCTGGTGAGAATGTACAATGGTCGAGCCACTGTGAAACATAGTTTGGTGATTCTTCAAAAAGTGTTACCATGTAACCTTGAAATTTCACCTCTAGATATATACACAAAAGAATTAAAAATAGGAACTGAAATACATGATCACAGCACTATTTGCAGCAGTCAAAAGTTAGAAACACCTGAAACATTCATCAATGGAGGAACAGATCAACAGATAAACACATTGTGATATACACAGAAAATGCAATATTGTTCAGCCATAACATGAAATAAAATAATACTACATGCTACAACATGGATGGACCTCCAAAGCAGCTAAGTGAAAAAAGCCAAACACCAAAGGTCACATATTTTATGATTCCACTTATGTGAAATATCCACAATAGAGAAAGCCATACAAAGCATGGATTGGTGGTTGCCGGGGGCAGGGAGAAGAAGAGGACAGTTAGGAGTGAGGGCGTGGGGAGAAACTGATTAATGGGTATGAGGTTTCACTTCGTAGTGATGGAAATGTTTTGAAACTAGACATAAGTGGCGCATATTGTGAATATTCTAAATGCCAGTGTTATAAGCAATATAACTTCTCATTTAAGTAGAAGTCATTAATGCTTTTAGCTTCATGACTCCGAGGGTGGTTCTTAATCTTCATTTGCCCAAGCTGCATCTATACACGGCCTTTCCTCTCTAGACCTTGAGTTTCAATGACTTAAGGTAGGTGTTTTTGTTGTTTCCCTCAATTACAACCACCCAGTGTCTGTCCATCCTTTTATCTTCCTTACTTATGCCTATGTCCCAAGTAAGCGTAATCTGCATCAGAAGCACACTGAAATTTGGAGGTGCCCTTGGCCCGTTTTTCTACTCACTGGACATGAAAATGTACTCTGTCACCCCCACACAAGGTGTGAGGGTATGCTGCAGCTTTATCTATGACCCAGACTTGACCTGAGGATATTTTGTAATAAATATTCCTTGTTTTCAGATTCAAAGCACATATGAAGTTTCTACTGAAACCTTCCAGAATTTGGACACCAATTCCTAATGCAAGGGAAAGACAGATTCTGCTCTAGCTCATCACATTTTTCTATATCCTCTGAGTGCTAAATATAGGAATGTTTTTTAGCAACAACAAGTCAAGATGTGACTCTTTCTTTTATTCCTGTATTTAAATCTCCTCTGAGGCAACATGTGACATTTACTGACTATGAAAGGCATGTGAAATAAAAAAAGCAAAATGATCTCAGGCACACATATAAGACTGAAAAACCTGTACCCATATATTAGTAGAACTTCATTGGGTTTCTAGGTTTGGTCTCTTAATTTAACATTATTACTATCAATGATGTCAAAACCATTATATAATCTACTTTCTGTACCTATTATGCTGTCAATGTGAACCAGGAAGTCAGAAGTTGGGAAGAGAGATAGATAGTGTCTTTCTTTGAAAAACTCTGAGAAAACATAAATGACAGCACATTTTTCTGACTATCCCAAATAACTGAAGAATGTACTGTATTGATACAATAACTATAATTGCAGCAAAGCACAGTTTGATCAGGTAACTTGATTGATAGTCACAGACATTGGGTCAATAGCTCAATGACTATTGATTAGCTTCTTTGTAACAGGTTATAAATACCACCAAATCTTCCTCTCCTTATTTTCACATATTTATCAGGACACTGCAGATCCTCCTATCACATGAAACTGTTTTTTAGCCCTTGCTTCTGGGTTTATCGTGATGTTTATTTTGACAATAAAACATTAGCAAATGTGACACAAGGGAAAACTTGAATTTGCATGTTAAGTTTGTTTTCTTGCTATTCTCAGTAAATTTTGAGAGCCATGTGGATATAAGCCTGGGCTCATTTGCTGGAGCATGGAGGTTTACGGTGGCCTTGTCTGGGAAGGCTGGATTTAGCGGAGTCTCTCTTCATGTGCTCTCCATGTTCCACAAAACCCACCAGTGCACTGCAAAGTCTTAAATAAGTCTAGCTGAGGTCAACTAAGTCTGGGTAAGAAATGATGAACCATCCAGCTGACTCCAGGCCAAGTAGCAAATGCACAGTATCAAGTGTTAAATAAATCATTTTTTCACACTACAGAGTTTTATATTGTTTTTATGCACCAAAAACTAGTAAAACTACTGATCTTTCTCTTCTACAACTTACTTATCACTGCAACTCAATTCACCAAAATAGAACACAAATTATATAAGTTGTCATTTGTTGAATATATATACCAGGAGTACTGCTAAAATTTTATACATTTTAAAAAGCCTTTCAAGATTTGTGTTATGGACTGAATGGTGTCTTTTTAAATCCATACATTGTGGCACTAACCCCCAATATGACTTTATTTAGAGATAGGACATTAAAGAAAGTAAAGAAAGTAAGATTACAGTCATTGTACCAGAGGGACCCTGATCCAATAGGACTGGTGTTTTTAGAAGAAGAGTAGGAAACATCAGGGATGTACACACACAAAGGAAAAGCCATGTGAGGGCACAACCAGAAGGCAACCACGTGCAAGCCAAGGAGAGAGGCCTCAGGAAAAGACAAAACTGCCAACATCTTTTTTTTAAAAATTTTATTTATTTTTATTTTTATAGAGAAGGGAAGGAAAGGAGAGAGGGAGAGAAACATCAATGTGTGGCTGTGTCTCTCACATCCCCTACTGGGGACCAGGCCCACAACCCAGGCATGCGCCCCGACTGGGAATCGAACCAGCAACCCTTCGATTTGCAGGCCAGCGCTCAATCCACTGAGCCACACCAGCCAGGGCAAACTTAATATAAAACTGCCAACATCTTGATCTTGAACTCTCCTGACTCCAGAATTGTGAGAAAATACATTGCTGTTCTTTAGGTCACCAAGTTTGTGAGTCTGTGGTATTTTGTTGTGGCAGCCCTAGCACCCTAAAATAGATTGTACTATTGAATTTTGTTTTGTTTTATTTGCAGATGAGGCAAGTAAGTCTGAGAGCTATTTATGTAATTGGCTCAGAGTAAACAGCTAGTAGTACAGAGAAATGAGTAGTAGTAGTAAATTCTAGAGTAGTAATTCTGATGGGGAAACCCAGGTTCTTAGTAATGCAAAGGAAACAAAGGGTGCTTTTATTATACAGCCCTGACAGCACCAGTATTAGCACAGGTATGATGAGAACCAAAAAATGTGAAGCAAGTATTAAAAACATGTTCCTTTTTATCATTTTTATCAAATAAAATAAAATGAAATAAAAAATGAAACACAAAAATGATTGATAAAAGTAAGGAAGGAAAGAGGAAGTAAAAGGAGGAAGATATAACACATGATCCACTGAGAACACAGACTCTGGTGACCTATTTGGATTCCCTTCTTCATCTATAGGCATTAAAGTTGCAGCTTTTGTATATCATGCTAACTTTCTACCATGTCATTTTTTGTTATTAGCTCATTGTGTGATCTTTCCTTTTAAATGTTTCCACTTTTTTTCTGTCCATGAAATGAATGGCCGGAGGTGGCTCCATTTCATTTCCAGGCTTCTGTGGCAAGTGCTCCATATTCCACAGTTGGACCGAACAGGGTATCTTGTTATCTTAATTTGTAAATAGACTCTGTTTTCCTGTGTTTTGTTCATTAATTCTCTGGCATGGAGGAATCAAACAGGGCTCTGAAAGTGCCTCTCTGTGCCTGGTTACCCCTGGAAAAATCTTATCAGGCAGAAGGTGCATGAGCACACTGGTAAGAAAATAAAACAAGAGAACCATCCTGTTCCCCAAGACAACATTTCTCAAAAGCAATCAATGATTAATTAAAACCAGTAAAAAATATGTTTAATAATCACTATTACTGAGTTTGGGCAAATATTTAACTTAATTAAAAACTAAACAAATAGTGAGCATGCCTACAACTTTTTTATTTTGGGGCAGGCAAGAGATTTTTGTCCCATACAAGAAATGGGAGAGTATAAAACTTGTGATACTATGGAACATTTAGTATCATATTTTATATAGCCTATGTAAAGTAAATAATATATAGCCTATTTAAATAAAAGTAAATTGTTTTTAAAGTTTAATACCAAAAACATTTGTTTTTAATGTTGTATCAGTAAGCAAAATTTGTGTTTAGTAGAATCTGATCTCATGCATCTTTATGTTTTTATTTTTAACTTGGACCTAGCTGACTATTTTGGTAACATTTCATTATTTTATTTTATTTTAATTAATTTATTTTTAAAGAGAGGGGAAGGGAGGGAGGAAAAGGGAGAGAGACATCAATGTATGGTTGCCTCTTGTGTGCCCCCTACTGGGGGCCTGGCCTGCAACCTAGGCATGTGCCCTAACTGGGAATCGAACCAGTGGCCCTTTGGTTCACAGGTCATCACTGAATCCACTGAGCCACACCAGCCAGGGCTATGCTATTTTATTTTATTTTTTATTGTTGTTCTGTTGTAGTTGTCCCAATTCCCCCCCTTGCTCTCTCCTGTCATTCCTACTCCCTGGTCCCACAGTCAATCGCCACCCTGTTGTCCATGTCCATGGGTCATTTATTGCTGTTCTTCAACTAGGCCCTTCCCCTTATTTCCTCTCTTATCCCCTTCTCTCCTCCCCTCTGGTCCCAGTCAGTCTGTTCCTTGTTTCCATGCCTCTGGTTCTATTTTGCTCATTTGTTTTGTTTATTAGGTTTCACTTACAGGTGAGATAATATGGTATTTGTCTTTCACCACCTGGCTTATTTCACTTAGCACAATGCTCTCCAGTTCCACCCATGCTGTTGAGAAGGGTAGGAGTTCCTTCTTTCTTTCTGCTTCATTGTATTCCATTGTGTAAATGTACCATAGTTTTTTGATCCATTCATTTACTGATGGGCACTTAGACTCTTTCCAGAACTTGGCTATTGTAATTAATGCTGCTGTGAACATTGGGGTGCATAGGTTCTTTTGAATTGGTGTTTCAGGATTCTCAGGGTATAATCCCAGCAGTGGAACTGCTGGGTCAAAAGGCAATTCCATTTTAGTTTTTTGAGGAATTTCCATACTATTTTCCACAGTGGCTGCACCAGTCTGCATTCCCACCTACAGTGCACTACAGTTCCCTTTCCTCCACATTCTGGGCTTCACTTCTTGTTTGTTGTGGGATTCATCCCAGTGATGCAAGGATGGTACAATATTTTCAAATCAAAAAATGCAATACATCACATAAACAAAAGACAAAAGTCATATGATCATATCAATAGACCTTGAAAAAGCATTTGATAAAGTACAGCACCCATTTATGATAAAAATTCTCAGCAAACCACAACATAATAAAGGCCATATATGAGAAACCTACAGACAACATCATACTTTAGTTTTTAAAGCAAGAACTAAAAGCTTCCCCTCTCAGATCAGGTACAAGACAAGGATGTCTGCTTTCACCACTTTTATTCAACATAGTAATGGAAGTTCTAGCCACAGGGATCAGACAAGAAAAAGAAGTGCTGGTAACATCTCTTTTTAACAACTCAACAGATGAATACAAAATGTTATCAAAAATCAATACGTCCACATGTAAAATTTCCACAGTTATATAAAACATTAGTCTTAAAGTTTATAACACATTTTTGAAACAATTAAATTTTGTCCCCTCAACAGCAGCATTTAATTTAAATACTCTCCATAAAATATTATACTAAATGTCCCATAGTATCATGAGTTTCACACTCTTCAGTTTCTTTTATGAAACAAAATGGCCTGTATGCCCCATCTATGCCATACCTTGGTTAATAGGTTTTCATACGTCTTAGGTTCGGATAACTAACATAGAAGATTATGATCCATCAACTGTTTTGAACTTTGACTTGACTTTTCTATTTTGTGTGTGTGGATCAACTTTCTCACCAATTTGTGTTAATTGATCTTTGATAATAATATTATTCATCCCAATCTGATTAATATCTAGTACATATAAAATGTGCATTCTCTTGGTACATTTGAGACTTACTGGAATTAAGAAATAAAAGATGTTAAGTCACATAAGCAGTACTATTAAGGGGCAGAGCAAGGATTTGAAACCATGTTAGTTGGGATCAAAGGTTTTGTTCTTAATAATCTACTCTCATGGGTTTACACTATATATTTTCACTTGTTCTTGGTTCCACAAAATTTTGCTTTTCACTGAAACTAATTTAAATATATATTATAAGAAGAAAATGTGTATGATTGTTTTTAGAGTAAAAGGTAAACTCTAAATGCTATCCTCAAGGTTTGAAACTTGAATCAGTGTTTCAAAAACAATGATTCTTCAAGCTCACTATGGTTAGATGGCTTTATTTCTATTTTTATCATGTTAATTTAGGTGAGATTATTTTAAAAATGAATTTCTTTTAAAGGACTTTTAGCAATGGGACATTTTATTTTTTAAGTCATAGACATACATAAAATTTAATATAGATGAAATCATGGCTATGAAGTCAAATGTACTTTCTAGAACATCTGTGGTTACAACGTGGAAGTGTCTTGATTGTTCTCAGGAGATCCACTCACATTTTCAGATCTAGGTTTGGCAACTCATTGCTGTGAGCTCAGAATGGACTTTGATTTACTGAAAAGGAAGTAGTTCCAGAGTGCTTGAGTCTCCTCCCAAATTTGAGAAAGAACTCCTGAGTGCATTATATCTGAATTTTCCTGAAGGACAGGGAAGGAAAACAGAAAAACAAGAGATATGAGGTGGGAAACCAAGTTTCAAACTCTTGGAAATATTTAGTGATAAAATGAGACAACAGAAAAGAATAAAATGAACAAAAAGAGCATGGGTTTTTAAAGAAACACCCCGGGCATGTGGGGTAAACCCAGTGAATGTGTATGACTTTGAAAAATATAATTGGTGTGTTTTAGTATCTTTGATCATAAAAATGTAGATAAAACTATCCTTTTAGAGCCCTAAATACCTAACATAATGCTTGTGTCTCAATAGGCAATTGCGAATGTTCATGTCATCCTGTCTGTACAGTATTGTGCTGCTTAATAAGGATTTGATCAATAGTGGACTACATTTACCACAAGGGTCTCATAATATTACAATGGAGCTAAAAAATCCCTATATCTTAATAACCTCATAGTTTTGTTACATCGTAGTGCAATGTATTGAAGACAGAAAAATGTAAGACATAAATTCAGGGTAGCCTAAGTGTGCAGTGTTTGTAGAAGCCTACAGCGGTAGTGTACAGCATGTCCTGGGCTTTCACAGTCACTCAGCACGCCCTCACAGACCCACGGAGAGCAGCTTTCAGTTCTGTAGGCTCCGTGCGCAGTAAGCGGCCCATACGGGTGCATCATTTTTATCTTTCATATCATATTTTATTGTGCATTTTCTATGTTTAGATACATAAATACTTGCCCTTGTGTTACAGTTACCTGCAATAATTTGTACAGTAACATGTATAGGTTTGTAGCCTAGGGGCAATAGGCTGTATCCTATAGCTAGGTGTGTAGTAGGCTATGTCATCTGGATTTTTGAAAGTGAACATTATAATGTTCACATAAGGACAGAATTTTCTAATGATGCATTTCTCAGCATGTTAAGACACAAATAACTGTATAGACATTAAATGAGTGATACTATTTGAAAAAACTTAGGAATAACAAGAAATGACAAAAATAACGCAGAGTCCCTGGGGCCTTATAATCAATTTTACACATAGATAACATATTACTCAACCATAGTGAATTTTCATCAGAAACTGACAATGATACAAAATTGTTAACTAAATAACACTAGACAATACAACTTCTGGGAATTCATCAGTTGTTATACATATGTGTGGTATGTGTGCTTGTATGTGGGCAGTGTGTGTGCCATGTGTGTGCTGTGTGTGGTGTGTGTGAGCAATGTGTGTCTATATGTATATGTGAATGTGTGCTTTGATGTGTACTAAGAAAGTTTCATTACATGTAGTATAATTACATGTAGGGTCATGTAATCCTTATCATAATCAGGATACAGACTAATCTATCACTGCAAAGAAACTTCCTGTACTAATCCTTTTAAGCCACATGCTTTATCCTAATCCAAATGCACAGTCATTTCTATCTGATCTATTCTTCTTCACTATACTTTTGCTATTTCAAAAATGTGATATAAATGGAATCACATATACAGTAAGTAAATGTTTGAAATTGTTTTTTTCTCACTAAGCATAATGACCATGAATTGATGCACATTGTTTTGTGTATCAGTAATCTGTTCCTTTTATTGCTGAGTAATTTTCCATTGTATGGATGAATTATGTTTTTTTAAATCCATCCACATCTACCCCTTGAAGGATATTTGGGGGTTTTCCTGTTTGAGGTATTGCAAATAAAGCAGCTTTAACATCATATAAAGACTTTCATATGACTAAGAGTTTATTTTTCTAGGATAAAAATTCAGCAGTGTGATTGTTGAGTTGCAGGGTCAGAGTATGTTTAACTTTTTACAAAACTGCTAGACTGTTTTCCAGAGGACTGTTCCATTTTCCATCTCCAGCAGAATCGGCTGAGAGAGGCTGTTGCAGAAAGAGTTGCAAATTGCTGGTATATTAAGAAATATAAAAAGATTTTTTATCTGACTTCTTGGACAAAAGAGAGTTAGTCATAAAGTGTATTTGGAAAAAATTGCTCAACTGAATCCAAACACTGTGAAAGAAGGAAGTATATGATTCACTCTTATGCAAAATTTTGTTTCAATTGATTGCCTAAGTTAACATGCAGTTTGGCTGTTTGGAAATTTATACATTACTTTCTGTATTAATCAGACCATATTCTTTTTTTTAAAGATTTTACTTATTTATTCTCAGAGAGAGGGTAAGGGAAGGAGAAACAGAGAGAGAGAAACATTGATGTGTGGTTGCCTCTCACATGCCCCCAACTGAGGACCTGGCCCACAAACTAGGCATGTGCCCTGACTAGGAATTGAACTGATGATCCTTTGGTTCACAGGCTGGCACTCAATCCACTGAGCCACACCAGCCAGGGCCATATTCTTATTTCTATTCAAAATAGACAGCAGACTCTATTGTGTGAATTCACACTAAACAAACAAAACTTCTTAGTGTCTTCAGAGAGTCTTGCAAATATGGTCATGCATTAACAATACAGGGGCAGAGAGATTCAATGTAGTGGAGGAAGCATTAGCAAGCTTTGGAATGCAACAGAATCCCAGCAGGCAATTAAGAGTTGCTTTAAAATAGCTCCTATTTAAAGAATCCAAGTGTAACACATCCTGTGTTATCTTCACAGTGAATAAAGACAATCCCTGGGAACATCTTCATGGCTGCATTCATTTTTCCAGGGAGACATTTAAAAGTATAAAACCAATTTATTCCTAAATCAATGGCAAAAAACCCCCACAAAAAGCCAAGCATGTTAATTTAATTTTAATTTCTTCAATTTGTTAATTACAAAAATCATATACAAAAAAGGATTAAAGAATGATATGTCCCACGAAATGTTAAACTAGTCAGTGTTGTTCTTTGCAGGTTAGCATTAATTGTGATAGTTAATGAAATCAAAGATTGTAATTATTTACTTTTTTCATGGAATTAAAATACTTCAAGCAAAGGAAATCATCCTTTTATGGAAATCATTTATTTTAAAACTTCCTTTTTATAGCCCTATGCATTTTCCCATATTTAGTTTGTTTTGCCAGCTAAAAACAAAATGGATAGGGGAAAATACTCTTCATCACAATAAACGGCTACACAAAACTGTGGACTTTCTCTTGTGAAAAAATAATAGAGACTTTGAGTGTGATTGTAAAAAAAGTAAGTTTCAAATAGCCAATAACTAGGAGAGAAAAAATGAAGACCATCATGCATAATCTCACTGATCCTGGGGTTGAGTTCCAGACTGAGATGGGCGGGCAGCCTGGGGGGCACACAGGCCTTGATCTGAACTTTCATCCGGTGAGACTGAGGGTGATGGCCCTCCATTCTTCTGCCTTTGTGTCCGAACTCATTATTTTTTCATATTGCATTTAAAAAAATACTGTTCCTTTTTGTAGTCATGTTATGCCAATAACTTTGTTCCTTCCCTTTAAATTTTACTTGCATCTTGGGAAAACTGGAAGTAGGCATTTTCAGCAAAAAGTAATAAGCTTCTTTGACAGACTATTAAGAACAATAATCACCACAACAAACTCAAACAAGGAAAGAGAGGTTTTTTCTATAATGGCAAAGACACCAATAATATGTTTTCATTTGTGTAGTGTACCTTCAAGGTAATCAACAGAAATAAAATAAATGCATCTTTTTCACTGATTGTATTTCCCAAGGCAAGTTTATTATTATATCTCAACAGCTATAAATTACCCGTTTAAAACCAAGTATAGATATTATTATGCACTAGGGTGCTTTTCCATGAGGATTAAAAATTATTTTATGATAGAAATTTATACCTAAGTATTTTACAAGCAACCATAGTAAAAACATTCCTTTCATTACTATGCTACTCAACAGAAATTAGATCATTTAAGGAACATTGTAAAACATGCATTTCGGTGCCAGGTGTTTATCAGACCCACTCTTTGGACAAGAAAAGCCTAAGTTAAGCACATTTGACTGCATACTGTAAAACACTTAAGATCAAACTCAGGATTGGATGAGCTAGACACAATTACTGGTGTCAGCACTTTAAATATAGTTCTTGCTGAGAACAACTTCAAGATAGCTGTTCAGACCCATTCATTTTGCCAAGTAGAGGCAATAATTGGTAACTATCAGTGCACCCTACAAACACCAGGCTCCTCCAAGAATAACCCAGCATGATTAGTTCTCAGCAACTGGCTGCACTTTTGCTGACTTCTGGTGAGTGGCTTTTCACACACAGTCACAGATAAAGCCACTGTAACCGAACACAGCTGATGACTCATTTCATGGCTTTCTGTGTGTCTCTTTCAAAGCTGTATATTGTTTCTGTTTTAGAGAGAACAAGCAACTATTTTTAATAAAAGGGTGGGATTACTACATGATTCAGAAAAGGACCAAGCGGGCATCTTTTAATCTTAAACTGTTAAATGGAGAACATTCCTGGATTTTGTTCCATAAATACAGCAAATTTTTACTTAAAGGAACAATGTCAAAGTGACCTTCAAACCTATCTATAGACTTCTGTGTGTTGCTACAGTAAATGAAGAATTCAAATTGAGTTTCTCTGCAGAATGTATTTTGGGAAGAGACATTTCTAGAGATTATGGATCGTTCAGAAGCAATTTAATGCTGGGTACTCTTGGGGTGCAGTCTGATCGTGAATAATGAGTTCAGTTTCGTGTTCACTTGATATGCGGTATTCAAATACAACTCAATGAATATTTCTTAAGGAGAAGGGGTCAGCTACAATGGTTATGTATGCGGTAATTGCCACAAGTGAGTTCAATTTAAAAATAACATAAAATGAGGCTAATTTTCTTTTCTTTTAAAAGAAAAATGTGTTATTTTCCCTTAGAACTTAAGAAATGAACACTTGTCAATGTAAAACATTAAATATAACATTTTAAATGAAACATTAGTCATTGCTGTAATCATAGATAAATATTTTTCTGATCCACAGTTTAATAAAAATTACAAAATTTTCTTTTCATTCTCAAATTTATTGGCTGCATATATAATTCCCCACCAATGATTAGAAAATCTAAACAAGAGAGTGTAAGTTAACCACAAGGCAAGTTAATGACCAAACCATCCCCATGCTTTGCTCTCAGCCTGTATTCAAAATCAGGGTTTTTATCAACTGCAGTCTTACTCCAAGTATGCATGTATATATGTGTGTGAGCATATATATGTGTATGTGTGTGTGTGTGTGTGTGTGAGTGTGTGTGTGTGCAAGTTTGAGTGCATTTGTTTTTGCTTTTTGTTTTTTGTGGCCTGTTTGATCTATATCAAAGATAGAGTCTTTTCTTTCAGTGTTTAAATTTGTTTTACATTTGATGGTTTCTTTAATATTTCTATGAAGTAATTGGTTATTTGAAAATAGTAAAACATATTATAAATACTGTATATTGTGTCTTCTGCTGCTGTTATTAATTAAGTACTTATTTCTCCATGTGAAAGCTTCAAAGGGAGTCTGAGCCACTGATCTAACAGCCACTGGTTCAGTTTCTGTTCAGATGTAGTAACTTTAAAACATTTCTCCCAGTCTGAATTCTTGCCTATTATAAATTGATAGCACAAATAAACCTTTTACTCAAACACTTATTTTTTAATGTTGACAGATCATTTTATTTAAGGTGTAGTATGTTCATCCTCTTCACTTCCTTTATTTGTTTTATTTTCCCACAGCTCTGATTTCTCTATAAATATTATAAAATTTGCTTATCATTCTGTCTACAGTTTATCTTCCTTTGTTAGAATATAAGCTTTATGAAGGTAGGAATTTTTCATCTACTTTATTTCTCAAACTAGAACCATTTTTAGAATGAAGAAGGTGTTGGAAAATATTTGCTGAATGAATAAAGAAATATTGGGGCTTTGACATGAAAAATATTATATAGAATATGTAAGTTCATAAGCTGTCTTTTGCCCTTTTGTCATGAAACAAAATTATAATCAATTTCAAAGGCACTGAATCTATTTTTAATGCTATAAAATGATATCGTGGATTTATAATACTCTAGTACTATGTCTAAATAATAAGAATAGTTTTTTGTCAGAAAATTTATTTTTCCTATACTGGTCTTAAAGAGTATAAAATATAGGCCTGGCTGGCGTGGCTCAGTGGATTGAGTGCTGATCTGCAAATCAAAGGGCTGCCAGTTTGCTTCCTAGTCAGGGCTCATGGCTGGGTTGTGGGCCAGGTCCCCAGTAGGGGGTGCGCAAGAGGCAACCACACATTGATGTTTCTCTTCCTCTCTTTCTCCCTCCCTTCCCCTCTCTAAAAATAAATAAATAAAATTTTTATAAAAAGAGTGTGCAATATAAATTTCTTGTATTTTTATTTTTACTTTTAATATTGTTTTACTGTTCAAGTACGGTTGTCTCCATCCCTCCCCCAACTCCCCCAACCCCAGCTATCCTCATCTCCCACCCTCTATCCTACCCACCTTTTGCTTTGTCCATGTGTCCTTTATTTTTAAAAGATATATTTACTTTTAATTTTTTTTGTCCTTAAAGAATTCATGGATCCCCATTAACTTTGTAGGTACTGTGAATCTGTGTAAATAAGTGTTCTAAGATAAGTTGTAAGATTTCAGAAAAGCTAAGAATATTATATATGATAAAATAATTAAAACTATTATAACAATGTTGAAGATACTATTATTGATTAATATTAAATCTAAACTAACTTTTCCCTTAAAGGAAAAATAAATATCTTGTCTAAAAGTAGGTGTTGGCCTACTGGATCAATTACATAAGAAACAGAAGAAGGACAGAGAGCCAGACAGAAAACAGCACAAGGTATAATACAAATGTAATACACAAATGAACCTAATTTGTCTAGACCAAAGGACACAGGGAGGGACACGGAGGCATAAGGACGCTTTTGAGGGTGATGTAAAAATTCTGTATCTTGAATATAATGGTATTTTCATGGGTTTTGACACCTACTAAAATTTACTAAGTGATATACTTCAAATGGATGCAACATATTGTTTATAAATTATTCCTCAGGAAATTGATGAAGAAAACCAAAACTTAGTGGAGATAATCTTAGACAAATTGAAATCATGAGAACTCATGGCCCACAAATCTATACTAAAGGTCATACTAAGCATTACTTATGCATAAGGAAAACAATTTCTGGTTGAAGCTCAGAGGAACAAAAATAACATGTCTAAATAAACATTGACTATATAAAGCATGAAGATTTTGTATTTAATTTAAAATTAAGTATGACTGCAGTAGTATATAATTTGGAATAAAATGATTTGATTTAAATTCTTCCAAGTTGCTTACATTGCCCAGAAATAAGCCAAAAGTACACATGAATGTTGGACATAAGGCATTAAAGAATGCATGTTGTAATCCTTTGGCTAAGCATTAAACAATGATGAATGAGTAAAATATTCCCAAACCATTAAAGGGGCAACATAATTAAATACACACACACACACACACACACAAAATTATCCTAAAGAAAGGGAGAGAGAAAAAGAGGAACCAAGAATGAGTGGGACAAATAAAAATGAAGCAAAGGATGGTAGGTTTAAACTCAAACATGTATGAGTAATTACATTAATTTTAACTCAGTGAATGTGCCAATTAAGCAACAAATGAACAAACAAGAAAAACAAACATAAACCCTTAGACAGACCATGGTATGTAGGTTATTGGAGGGGGATGAGAAGTCAGAGGGGCGCAGGTAGTAACGGTGGAGGTAGTCAAATATATGGTAACAGAAGGAGATTTGACTTTTGGTGGTAAACACACAATGCAATGACACAGATGACGTATTATAGAATTGTACACTTGAAACTTGTATAATTTTATTAACCAGTGTTACTCCAATAAATTTAGTGAAAAAGGGCAACAACTATTAGAGTGTACACACAACTGGACATGTACATAAACATAAATATATAAAAATGTAAAAGAAAAATGTTAATTTTACCAAGAACATAAATTTTTTTCTATTTTATTTCTTCACTAACATACTCTTGAATATATGTAAAACAAATATTTATAAAAGTGAAAGACAAATCAAAGTCACAGTGAGATTTAAATATATTTCTCTCAGTAACACAGAGGTAAAAGTATAAACAATATAGAAATTTTTAATGTGTAATTAGCATGTCTTATTTGATATATATGAAATATTGTTTTCACACATAAAGGCAAGATAATGTATGGTTAAATCATACATGCAGCTTTAAAATAATTAGAATGTATGGTTCAACACAAACCAGGTTTCAGTTAATTATAAAGGAGTAAAATGATAAAGTATGCTTTATGGCTACTATTAAGTTATAAATCAAAAACTGATAACTAACAAAATCATAATTTGGAAATTAAGAAATGTACTTGCAAGTAAGCCTTGAATCAAAATGAAATCAAAGTTGGAATATTAATAGTTTATATTAATCATAATGAATTATTACTATACATTAAAACTTATGAAATACAGGTCAGATACACTTACAGCAAAATTTATGGCTTTAATTCTTATTTCCAAAAAGGACAAAAGCTGAAACAATGAGCTAACAGTACATCTCAAGAAGTGAGAAAAAGATTAGAAAATTAGATCCCCAAAAATTTAAGTAGAGAAAAATGAGAGTTGAAATTAAACAGAAAACAAATGTATGATAGATGAAACACACAGACTTAAAATATAATTATTTGAAATTTGATCAGATGAGAGTTATCAACAAATGAGAGAAGGCAGAAAAATCAGTATCAGGAATAAAAAGAGGACATTAATCATATCTTTCAGATTTTCAATATTATAAAAAGATAATATGAACTGGGTGTTCATGAATTGGATGACTTAAAATTGTAAAGATCTCAAATATCCTCCAAATTAAACATGGATGAAATGTAATCCCAATAAAAAGTTTAAATTTTTTCATTATTTTTTAGAATCTCTCAAAATGTTTAGGAAAATATAATTCACAGTTTATTTTTGAAGATAATGGTGGAATAGCTTACATTACTGGATATAACAGATCATTATAAATCTATATTAAGTAAATCATCAGGGTGTTGACTCATGAATATATAAAGAGAACAACAGAACTAGACAGATTAGAAATAGTCTCAAGCTTATATGATTAGTTTAATACCAAACAAATGACGATATAAAAGGATGGGGAAAGGACAGTATTTTCAATAAATGGTATTGTGTCAATTGGTTAATTACATAGAAATTAAAAATATACAGAAAACTTTCTCTTTAACCACATAAATAAAAATCCATTATGAGTAAATTATTGGTCTCAGGGTAAATTTTTAAATCAATCTTTAAAAAGTAATATATAATAATGTCATTATGGCTTTGAGGTAAAACCTTCTTAAGCACAGTCTGACTACGTAATTCAATGTTTTGTCTAGAACACATTTTGAGAGTGAAAAGGAGATGAGATCAGCAATTATGCTGAGGCATCAACTGAGAATGTTTCAAGCAAAACGGACATGTGGTATGACGCGTAAACAGGACACAAAAAGCATTGTTCATAAATAAAAATATTAATACATTGAAGACATTAAGTTATGAGAGTGGAAAGGCAAGTCACATAATGGAAAAAGATATTTGTATCCAACTATTACAATAAATTCACACAAAGGCAAAAATATACAAACCATTAGAGAAAATATCGAGTGAGATTATTGAAGCATTTATAATAAAAGAGTTGCAATGGATGGGAAACTTAGGCTTTGTTTAGTCCTAAATGTTTCCTTTCTGCATCAATATTAACAATAATATACCATGAGGCACAATGCAAAATTTATTATTGTCTCTACTTAAAACTCAATCATCTCTCTTGTCCATGATAACTCTCAAATGTTAAAATTTTTTTTAACTTCTTAAAATAGTGTTTAAATGGAATTTCCCGAAAGGCCTGGCATTCAAAACTGAATTGCCTTTGCAGAAGATCCATACATTATCATGGTTTCAGATCAAGTCTAACAGATCTATCACCTCCCTGTTTTACGTGATTTGCAGAAGCTACACATCTGGCTCTTTGCTTGTGCATCTGATGATATCTCAAGAGAAACTATATAAATTAAAGACAGACACAAAAGGGTCTTTTTTTAATGCAAACCAACAGAATATATATCCGAGACAACAAACAGAGGCAGGAAAAAAAAGGTAAGGGACATTAGTAACATTAAACTAGGAAACTAACAAAATGATGACAATAGAAAATAAATGGTGTGAAAAGAACAATAAAAACGATGTAAATTAAAGTGGAAAACACATTGTGTGGGCCAAGAAGAACATTAAAATTCTATTTTTCCATCCATGTATGTGACTTTGGTCATTAGTTCTTTTTGATTTTATGGTTTTTCTTAACCTTTGAAAACAGCAATAACTTGGCACATTTGCCAAAATTGATATCGCTTGCTTTATTTCTGCTGCCTCCGTATTCCACAGAAGCATGGCTTGTCCTTCAGATTCAAGTTTACCCCTTAAGTTCTGAGGTGATCATAAGAGTCAGGAATACATGTACATACAGTGCCTCTCCTGCGTCATTTCTCACTCTCCTATTACTTGACCCATTGGAGTTAAAAATGAAATCATCACCTCACTGCAAGGATAGTGCCTACTGAGCCACCGTGTTACACACTGCTTAACAAGAGGAGTTAACTTGTTCAGGATGGATTACTTGTACACTAGTTTTCCAGAGAGAAAGTTTGCCATTTGAAGAGCTCCATGAAACTCGAAAGATTTGCCAGGTCAGAATCCAAGACCAAAGGTATATCATATTAAGCAGCCACAATTATGAATCTTGAATGCCATCTCTTGATCATATTACAGATATACAGGTATCCCTTTACCATGAATGGCGAAGTGAGTGAATCAGTCTGCAGACAAGAAACTGCCATATTATACAGTACTGCTCCCCGCCGCACCTTTTAATGAATTTATTCAGGTGACACTGGTTAACAAAATTATACAGGTTTCAGGTACACAATGCCACTGAACATATCGTCTGTACACTGTATTGTGTGTGAAGCTTTTAGATTTCATGATTCGGGAACACTACCCTCCCTTTGCAAGGATCCAAAATTAGTACCTTAAAGGGTAAGGTTTAGTCAGTAAAAAAGAAGGAAATCTCACCCTATACAGTACTGATTTTGGATCCCAGAACCTCGGATGGCAGGGAAAGGTAGTGTTCCCTAATCATGAAGTCTAATAGCCTCACAATCAAAAGGCCAGAGTCCCTCTCCCAGAGCCTGATACCCAAACCTGCTAGATCCTGTGTGTTGCTTCAAAATGTAACTTTGATGAAGGACCCACATATCTCCTGCCTATAACTATTCCTTAGGTCTGCTGTATATGTTGCCTGGATATTTGCCACTCTTTGCTTCACGCTCTTCAATGAAGTAGCCTCCTTCACCAGTTAGACCAAAGACTTTTTTATACCTTGTCCCTCATATATCCTTTAAAAGATATATTTTCTATTGTCTGAACTCCCCATCAACTGATTTCATAGTATGAAAAGAGATCACTTTGCTTCTCTTAAGAATTTTACAGTCATAGGACCCAAGAAAAGGGAGGGAGGGCTGAGTGATTTGGGTCTGTAACTGTTGTATAATCTGAGATTTGTGGGACTGGGAAATCTGAGCTCCCAGCATGCACGTGCAACTAGGGAGAAGCCCAAAATAGGAGATGCTAAAAATGTGTTCTGAAAACAAGTATCTCCACATAGTATCCAAAGGCTATAGAAATAAACTATAAAAACGAACCAGCACATTCTATACATTTAGCTTAGCAAAAGGTAGAAAACTAGGTATTTAAAATTAATTTGAGTAGCAATAAATAGTTTCAAGTAGAGATCTTTCTGAGCTTTTTCAAAAAGCATTGGATCAGTATTCAGAAGACTATCCATTCCCTAAAATGTTTATATTATTAAAAACACATAAGATTATTAATACATGATTTAAAGCTATAACAAAAAAGGAAGAAAAATAAAATGACATAAATAAAAAGAAACCACGAAGAAGGAAACAAGATGAAGAGTAGACCAATTAGCAAATCAAAATAGAATAAAAAGCGTATCTCATCAAGACTAAAAGTTAGAAAGAACATATATACAAAAGAGAAGATAAGGCTAGGATAAATTACTACTACTACTACTACTACTACTACATTAGATTTCTTTATCTTTTAAAAGATTTTATTTATTTACTTTTAGAGAGAGAGGAAGGGAGGGAGAGAAACTTTGTTTGGATAGGTTGCCTCTCATGTGCCCCCAACTGGGGACCTGGCCTGCAACCTAGGCCTGTGCCCTGACTGGGAATCAAACCCGTGACCTTTCAGTTTGCAGGCTGGTGCCCAATCCACTGAGCCACACTAGATTTCTTACTTTTAATTAAGTTTGATCACCTAAATAAAATAATAATTTCCCAGGAAAATAGTGATTATCAAACTTGATTTTTTTATTATTGTTCAAGTGAAGTTATCTCCATTTTCCCCTTACCACTCTCCCCACACCACCCTTCCCCACCTTCCACCCTCAGCCCTACCCTTCTTTGGTTTGTCAAGAGCCAAAACAAGAGATGTGCAAGAAGAGACTGGAGTATCTTGTGCTAGCAAGTAAGTTAATCCTCAAAGAATGTTTGAAATGTAAGAAAAAGATAGAGTCTTCTTCAAGGTTATTTGAACCAGCAAAATTTGGGGTGATTTTAACATGGGAAAGTAATGACAGTAGTTACTTAATACTAAAATATCAATAGTTATATTTACTATACTAATTATAAAATAATAGAAATTTATGAATCTATGATGATATCATTCAATCAGTAAGAAAGAAAATATTTTTTCATACAGAATACCATCCAAAAATGTAGACAAAATGATGGACTAGAAACATCACCATATGGTATCTATCATAATAATTGATTTTGTTAAGTAAGGCTCACAAGTGCATGTTAGAATCTCAAAATATCTCCTACAAAAATAACCGGTAGTGTATGAGATGGCAATTTTATCAAGAAGAGAACTGGCAGAATCCACGAGGAAAATGTGATCCAAGTTCATATTCTCTGCAATGGGGACACTGACATAAAGGCAACAAAATGATGGAACTGAGATGGACCCAGTATTGCTGCGATGTTATTCCTACACAAAAATTGATTGCATTCGATATTTATAATTCCTATCTTTACCGATTCCATTATTCTTTTACCTCATAAGTCACTCGAGCTGGTCATGATTACTTGCCTAGTGGAATGATACAAAACTTCACTTGTGAAGGAACTAATCTAATCCTGCCTATTCGGAAATGTTGTCATTAACTTTTATCACAGACAGTAATTCTAAAAAGGTAACTTAGATGATCTCTTATGTTGCAGAAAAACTACTTGTGGTCCCCCACTTGTAGGAAATAATCCAATTTTCACTTGATAGTCACAATCAATCATACTAGCCATCAAACTATTCACCTTTCTTGCCTATTGATTCACTGATATGAGAATTATAAAATGGCTAGGAGCAATCTCAACTTTTAATTTAATGGAACCATTACTGTAGCCCTGGTGCAAGCATGTCTCTTTTGGGGGAATAGGTTTATGAACCAGTAAAATCCAAAATGAAAGAAAGAAAAAGCAAAAGTTTTGCTACTGGATTGTTAGAAGTAATAATGAGAAAAGACATTCATTCCACCTTATTAATTTTCAGAACTGTGAATCTTTTCTGTGAGAAAAATAGAATGCATTTGTCTTTAGTATGGAACATATGTCCTGGTCGACACTACCCAGCCCTTTAACCTGTTGTCATCTGGATGTTAGCATAACTGAGTCCTCCTGTAGCTTTTTCAGCATCCTAAAAGGGCAGGATTCTGAGTTATGAGGAATATAGAAGGGCCAGGAAGTGAAATCCATGTACAACCCTCATTCAGCTTCATGACATTTTGTCAGCCAATCAAGCAAGGACAGAGTTTACTGGGAAAAGAGCCATAAAAGGTTGTTTTTCCCTTCTAAAAATTAATATTTTACTTTCAGATATGGCACTTTTGTGGACGTTTATGCAGGACACAATTATCCTTCCACTTTTCCCTATTTAGAAGCATCTGTACACATACCTCTTCCTCAGACCTCCTTTTTTCACCCATATTCTAATCATTTTTCTTGCAAATCTCAGATTATCCAATCTAGCTCATAACTACTGTCTACGAAGTAGTATAGAGCCTTAACTCCAACCATGCATACATTCAAGCATATGGGTTTCCTAGGTCATTGCTTCATTTGTGTTCACTAGGTTAGTTTCCCTAAACTTTATGTTTTAAAGCTAATTATAAGTTGGACTATTGTGATTTTCTGTTTAGTTTTAAATGGGTTGTATTTGCACTGAACCATGTGTGAGTGAGGCCCCATGTCGTGTCATACTTCCTTAGCTAACTAGACATAGGGAATACCCATCGAGGTTATATAGCTGGGTGGAGAGAGAAAGCAGGCCATGTAACTGGAATGGAAGCCATGGAAATGTGAGCCACTTGCTTATTCACCATCTTGTGCTTTTTAGGAACTGCTGGAGACCAATTTGTATACAATACTTTAACATGCCATTTTGTTGTGCATGCCCAAATTTATTATTTGATAGGTCATATTGTACCCAGCTTTCGACAAGAACACTGGGTCCATGGTAATGTGGAAATTTTGTCTTCTCTCTTAATCTTTGTTATCTTGCTAGAGGTATATTAATTTGTTTATGTTTTCAAAGAATCTGCTCTTGATTTCACTGATTTTATCTATTGTCTTGTTTTCAATTTCACTCATTTTTGTTCTTTATTATTTTTTCCTTCAGATAATTTGGGGTTATTTTACTCCTCTTTTGCCATTATCCTGAGGTAGAAATTTACATTACTGATTTAAGACCTTGCATCCTTTCTAATGTAAACACTTAGTGGTATGAATTTCCCCCTTAGCATTGCTTTAGCTACAACCCATAACTTTTGATATGTTGTAGTTTCACTTTTATTCATTTCTAAGTATCTTTTTTTCTAAGACTACCTCTGTGAGCCATAGATTGTTCAAAAGTGAGCCAATTAATATCTAATTGCTTCAAAATATTCTACTTGTTTTTCCATTATGATCTCTAGTTAGATTCTATTATGGTCAGAGAATTTAAATTATTTAATCTTTAATATTTTCTTAAAGTTTGTGAAATTACCCAGAATACAGTCTATTTTAGTAAATGTCCATGAGTGTTTAGAGCAAATGCAAATTCTATAGCATGGAGTATTCTATTTATTGTGGATTATATTCTGTCAAAAATATTTCATATCTGCATTAATTTTCTGTCTGGTTCTATGAAATGCTGAGATCAGAATATTGAATTCTCCAGTAATAATAGTAGATTTGACTATTCTACTTTGATTTTTATCAGTATGTTTTGTGTATTTTGTTTCATAAATTCTGATGTCTCATGCATAAACATTTATTGTTAGATATTCTTAGTAGATTTATCTTTTATCACTGAGAAATGTTCTTTTGTTTTCATAATTTTATTTGTCCTGAGGTATACTTTATACATTTATGTACTACTGCTTTTACATTAAACTTAATACTATTTATTTCTATCCTTTTACTTTAAACCCACACTGTCAAATTTGTAGTATGTTTTTTATAGATAGTACATAGTTGGGTCATGTTTTTCAATCTACTCTATCAATCTCTGTTTTTAAATAGCTGTACGTCTTAATTGGTATGGGACGCTAAACCAAATACCATAGACTAGATGACTCATAAACGGAAGTAACATTTTTCACAGTCAAGAGGCTGGAAGTCTGAGACTAGGTGCCACTGCCATCAAATTGTGGCAAAGCCCTTCTCTGGGTTGCAGACTGCTAAGTTTTTGTTGTATCAAACACAACAGGGTAAGAGAGTAAAACAGAGAATAAAACATTCGTGTGACTCATAAGGGCACTAATCTCATTCACAAGGCTCCACCAATACGACCTCTCCAAAGGCTCCTAACACTTTACACTCGGAATAGGGTTTCAATTCCAGATGGACACACACTCACTCCATAACAGCATATCAGACAATTCACATTTAAAGAAGTGATTGATAAAGTAGAGCTTACATATGTCATTTTATTTGTCTTCTTGTTTCCTCTGATTTTTATTCTGTCTCTCTTTCCTTGCCTTCTTGTGGGATTTTATCTTGCTTTATCTATATATAACATTTCAAATTATATCTATTTTTATAGTTTTATTAGTGGTGACTTTAGGTATTATAATATACATATTTAACTTAATATAACCTTCTAATACTGATATAGTACTGTTTTAAACAAAGTATTGAAACCTTACTTCCTTTTAAATTGTTTCCATATTTTTAAAATATGTGTCTCTAGTATCTCCGTATTTACATACATTGAACACTACCTCAGATAGATATTATATTTTTAATTGAACCAGTAACTATGATTTGAGAAGCTCATGAGAGATAAGATGGTCTAGTATATGTACTCCTACTTTAAAATACTTTATTGGTTTTCTTTCTTTCTGAAGTTCCAAATTTCTATTGTTTTCATTTATAGACCATTTTTTATTTTATTTTAGAGTAAGTTTTACTTTTTCTTTGTCTGAGAATGCCTTGATTTCCCTTTAATTACTAAAGGACAGTTTTGCTAAATATGGAGTTCATCTTGACAGACCTTTTCCTTTAGCACTTGAAGAACATTGTGCCTCTACCTTCTGGCCTCTATTGTTTCACATGATAAATCCATTTTCATTCAAATCAGTGTTCTATCGATAATGTGCTTTGTGCTTACTCATAAGTTTTTTTCTTTATTTTTTAGGAGTTCAATTATAATTTGTTGGCTTGAATTTCTTGGGGTATATCATATTTAGAGTTGGCTCAGTTTCTTGAATCCAATTTCTTGCTGTCAAATGTAAGAAGTTTTCAACCATTATGTCTTTTAGTATTTTATTAGCAACACATTCTTTCTCCACCACTGTGGGACGTTGATTATATGCGTGTTAAATATTTTATCATTGCTTCAGAGGTTTACTAAGATTTTGTCCATCATTTTTAAAATTTTCTCTTTGTTGTTCAGACTGAGTCCTATTGATCTGTACTCACATTAAGTGATTTTATCTTTTGTAATTGCCACTGTATTTTGGTGCTCAGTCAACAAGTTTAATTAATTTCTATATTTTTTGTTTACTTTCTCTGTGTTATTGTGGTTTTCAGTACTATAAATTCTATTTGGTTCTTTTCTTTATGCCTTTTATTTCTTTCTCAGATTTTCTGTTTATTTTTTCCATTGGTTCCAAGGCAAATCATAATTATCATTTAAGCAATTATTATAGCTTTTTAAAAATCTTTGTTGGTTAGTTCTAACAACCTATTATTTTTGTGCTAGTATAATTTAATTTTATTTTTTCCTAGAAGTTATAATTTTCCTGGTATGACAAGTGATTTTTCTATTGTACCTAGACTTTACTGGATATAGTTAGAACAATCTTGATTCTATGAGATGTATTTTAAGAGGCTTTTAAACAACTTGGGTTTAGTACACAGATTTGAGGAAAGAGTGGGGCAATTCAAAAGTATGCAGGTACCTGTCAAATATAAAAAACCTGTGAAACCCATTGGTTAAAACAGACATGCTAGTACAAATTAATTTGCAACATGTGACACATCATACAAGAATAGGCTTGACGTTACACCTGTCTAGAATATTTCTTTTTCTCAGATATGCACACCTTGGACCTGTATTTAGATTATATTTTTCACTGCACTCCTCCCCTATGCAAACACTCATTTGTTTCTGACTATATTTTTGCCTAAAAATAGATATACAAATAAGAACTGAAATATTAAATTTACTATTAATAATCAGTGTTTTAGTTGAAATATTTAGAGTTGAAAATTTAGTTATAATGCGCTTAAGAATTAGTAACATAAGTTATGAAAAACATAACTTAAAAACAATGCATTCCCTATCTAATATGGGAGACTGCTATTCATTGCTTAACTCTTTTTCCTAAAGACTTGTTGAATAAACTAAATAATGTCTATACAATGGGGTCCTATAAAATAAAATTAAAAATATTTTTCACTTGTATTTTTGAGAACTGACTTGTGGGGCAGAGGAGAAAAGTGCCGAGGAGACTCAGTCTCCTAAGACTAGTGTGAACACAGTCTCTCTTTATCACAGGAGGCCCTCAGCAGAATGTGGAAACTCTAAGCCAACTGCTGCAGTTACTCTTTTTCATCAGGCCCTTCCTCTGAGTTTTTCTGAGGTGAGGGGAGACAGCCACTCTGGCCTGCCAAAGGACTTTCAATTTTCACTCATCATCTTCCATTTGGGACGGCCTTCCAACCCCTGAACAGACTCTGCCCTTGACCTGTGCGTCTGTCCATAACAAGAGTCTGGGAGAATGAAAAGCATCTGCTCTTCCCTGCAGGGCTGTGGGCTCCACGAGGATCCCTCTGGCAGGATGGAGTCGGTGTCCAGAACTGCCCCTGCAGAGGTTCCTCTGCACTCTTGCCTCCACTGCTGACCGGACCCACCAGTCTCCACCACTACCCAGTACATTGTGTCCTAGGCCTGCTTTTCCTGGCTCTGGAGGCCTCCTGTGCTCTTTGGCTCCTGGACCCCTTTCTCCATCTTCCAATCCATGAACGTGCTTACAGATTACCATTCATTTCTTATCCACACTGTATTGTCAAATATGTATAAGGGGGATGTAAAAATGCATGTTTGGGTATTTGCTTAATGGATAGAAATAGCAGAATAACTTATAACATTTAAAAACAATTATCTATAGGTGGAAGAGAGTTCATGGAGACAGAGTTAAAAGCTAACCATGTATAATATTTATATACTACATTTTATAGTTATAAAATATTTGACACTTTAAGAACAAAATTAAAGTTTAAAACTGAAAGCAAAAAAGAAAAAACAAACAAACAAATTGAACCACTTTATCAAATCAATAGCACACAGAGATGTGTCACACCTGACTTTAAAACATAGTAATTTGATTACATATTTGAAATAAAATTTACTGATAGGACAAAAATTCAAAATATTTTTATTTGTACTTTCAGTAATCATATTTGATATTAGTATCTGTACTTTTAAAAATTTTAAACAGGAGGTTTTTATTTTACAAAGCTAGGCTGAAATATTTATAAATTAATATTTATAAATTAACGTTATATTTGGGATTTGCTTCAAAACATTTGAGGGGGTGGCAGGAGAGAGATGAATAAATTTGCCATAAATTGATTATTGTTAAATCTAGTCATAGTACACAAAAGTGTTTTATTATATTAGTCTCTGCATTTTTGTTTATATTAGAAGTTTTTCATGTTAAAAAATAATGATAGGAACCCCTCTGAGATACACATAGTCCTTAAGAAAAGATTAACTTTCATTGTTGCAAATATTATATATGCATTCACTCTTGTTAAGAATAAGCATAAAAGAAGTCTGATCTTACCTGGATATACTCCTTTTCATTAGAAATAGAAAGTAATTACAAATAAATAAGGAACTTTATGTACAAAATTACAGTTTGACCTAGTGCTAATTGGAAAGGGAGTTCATTTATTTCTGGAAAGTAATTTTTATAATAAATATCTCTTGTGTTTTCCTCCTGTAAGCCTCAATGTCTGTGGGGAGTCAACATCTCAAATTCAGAACATGCACTCTAAAAAAGAAAATAATTTCATACATATATAAACCATAATATATGCATACACATTTACAAAACTCTGTGTTTTGGTATAAATCTAACTTAAAATAAATATATTTGTAACCTAGCACTATATTTTACATGGAAATTTGTCTTTATACTTTATATTTTCCCTGTTTCATCAGTTTATTTCTTCCTTCTTTTATTAATTTTTCTACTCAGTGTTATTTTAATCAAAGTAGAGAGTTGACATATAAAAATTATCATTTTCACTCCACGCAGGGAATAATTTGCAACTTAAGCATAATAATCTGTCAACTTCTATAAATTTGTTTTTTGTTTGTTATGATAAGTCAGACTTAAGAAAAATCATAGCTATAACACTTCCCCAATGAAAATATACAATTTTATCTTCATTATATACTATCTATAAACATGTGAAAAACTATATTCAAACATTAACATACATAGAAGATGAAGAAATCTTTCTATATCGCTATTTCATGTGCATTTTACCAATGAAAGATGAACCCAACTGTTAAGCCTGCAGGCTTAGTAATGTACAACATTTAGATCAAGAATTACATCCCTGTCCCTAGGAATGAGGCATCTCTCCAGAGAGACAGGTCCTCAGGAGAGGACTTGGGAGATTCGACACTCTTCCTTTGGTATTTCCCAGCCCAGCTCTAGGGATGGAAAGATACTAGGCACAAGCTAAACAGAGGTCATACAAAGGTGAATAAAGTTCATGCAAAGGTAAACAGAGAAAACATCTTCCAGAATAAATCTTAATCAAGGGATCTTCAGGGAAGATTATATTGTACCCAAACTGATACCTACATTTTTGGGGCTATAAGTGACTAGTGGTTTCCCTTTGAAATATTGAGTGCTTAAATTTATACACATTCAAAATAATATGAGCTAAATGAAGTGTTCTTGAAAATACATTTTAACTTTCTCAATAAAATCCTGAGTTTGCACATGTCTCTTACTCAAGAGGAAATTCTAGCTTTCTTGTGGTAGAAATTATAGATAAGAGATCATTGTCAGGGAACACATATCTAAAAACACCTTCCTTCTAGAGCACAAATGTAGTTCATTAATAAATAAATGGTTAAAATTGAGTACCTTGGTGCAGCTGTTATATTTCTACACTATGTCCAAAAACACACAAGTAATTAGCAAATATGTATTTAAATCTCAAAGATAATGAGATATAAAATGATGACCTACATTTACAAATATCTCCAAAAGTGATCCTTATTGAGAAGTTCTCAAAAATAGTTCACAAAAATCTTATTAAAACAGTAAGAGAGTACCAAAAGATCAATCTGATTTAATAGCATTTCTGACATGGTGATATTACAAAACTCTTACTATAATTCTGTATAGTTTTAAAAATAATTTTACATTGTAAATATGACATAATGTTTTACCACATTAGTAGACTAATAAGAATATGAGTGACCCTTTTACTTGATATGGGTTTAGTTAACAACAACAAATCAGCAATAACATAATTTTTACCTTACCATATCCATTACTTGTGGATAAATCAACCTGTATTCAGCCTAAGATGACTGCTTTGATTTGAAATTTATTTTCTATTCAATCATTTGATCCATCAAAATCCAGTTTAGTGCTTGCCATAGTGATGGGAAAGGCTGCATTTTCTCCCATCTTCTCTTGGTGATCACTGGCAGACTGAAGGAGGGATTTTCAGAAGTCTAAAGATATCCTTGGCCCCCAGCTCCATTTTTGGTCATTAAAAATACTACCATACTCTGATTTATTACACTTGTTCATAGCTTTTGAGAGGAAAAATAACACTTCACAAAACAACAAGTAAATCTAGGTGCAGAGTAAAAGTTTGTATATGGCAAAGGAAAAGAGAGGTTAGTATGATGCCATACACATTCATTTTTAGTTCTTACAAGATTTCACTCTCTGCATCTATTTTTGATCAAACAAATGAAAACCAGAACTCAAACCTATGGATTTGATCTTTTATAAGCTAGCTTATTTTGAGGCATTTTTATGTCTAACTTGTTATTCTTGTCTGCAAATTGACTGGCAAGTGATAAACCAAGTATGGCAAGATAAATTCAAACACTCCATGCCCCTTCCCAGAGCTCTTTGTAAACAAAATCAGTGTCTGTTGAGAGATATTGACCTCTCATGTGTTCAAGTTCAAGAACCTCAGAGAGATTCTGTAAGGTATTCTGAACTCAGTAAGAAGGAATTGCTAAAGCAAATGTATTTAGAATAGATAAAATGTAACATTTTTCTGAATAATCCCTAGGATATCTATGCAAGTTGGAAAATACAAACATTTATTTTCCTCAGCACATCTGATTTGGTGACTCTATAAGATGTATATATCCATTGAGAATACTGGAATGCTGTTTCTGATGCAAATAAACATTTGTACCCTTTATCTTCTTATACAAATTTGTTTCTGTATTTGAGATATGATTTTATAAAATAGGCAAAATAATTTTTCTATTAGGACACTTATTAATTAGTGTGTATTGACAAGGCATATGTTTACTCACCAGGATTTGACCAAAATATGTGTAAGATACACACATACACATATATATTTATATATTTGTGACATATATAGATTTTTAAATCTAGACATTATACATAAATCTATTATACATTATAATATTTACATACACATGTGTCTGCTATAAAGCATATAACCTCTAAGATTACCTAGATTTAGCAAGTCAGCTATTAAAGCTAAAGTTAAAAGGTCCAAACTTTCTAAGAAGTATAAAATTCTGCAGTTTGCTTATTTGGAATTCTGTTATTGCATTTTTCCATTGAAATTCATCAATTAATCTTGGATTAATTATTTGATTTAAGTTACCAACATCTTTAGGTGATAAAGGGGAAATATTTTTTCTTTTATTCAATGGTTTTACTCATTAGCACCTGGCTGTCACATGATATTTTTGCAATTATTAGAAACAAAACTGTTCAGCTTATAGGGCTTCCGCTATCTACTTGTTTTTGTGGTGTCATCTTGTCTTTTATAACTACTAATCAACCTCTTGTTTTATATTTCAAGGACATTCAGAACTTTATACTTTTTAAATTTTACACAACAGTATTCTTATGTATGATAAACTATATGTTACATATTAATGTGAACCTGTTATCAATACTTTTAAATCTATTTTTAAGTTTAAATGTTTTCAGAATAAACAATGTGATTAATTTGTTAAAAAGTGATTAACTACGTAAAATTAAATCATGGTTTTTAACAAATCTCATGCTATCATTAGGCACTTAAAAATTTCCTCAAGCTCATAAAAAGATAAAATCAAATGTATTATAAGATGATTTAGAAATAACTAGGTTTTAAAAATGAGACAGCACAATGGACTGATATTATAAATTAAAATGTTAATTATGAAAAAGCATATTAATTATACATACATACTCACATTTCTGTGTTGCTTCTAATTGGCTCAGGGATTCTACATGGATTTGTTTATTTTTTGTGATATGCAATACCACAAAAACATTTTGTAGTATTTGTGAGGAAATGTTTTGATT
Source organism: Trachops cirrhosus (assembly GCA_028533065.1). Classification (NCBI taxonomy): domain Eukaryota; kingdom Metazoa; phylum Chordata; class Mammalia; order Chiroptera; family Phyllostomidae; genus Trachops; species Trachops cirrhosus. Next base: position 174,064,784 of record CM052541.1, read on the forward strand.
CTTCAAAAAGGATCATAATACTATCTAAATAATAATTGCATACCCACTCAAAGTCTTGAACTCTCTGTGCAACTTTAGACTACTTAATCTTGCTAGAATTTAATTTTCCTATCAGTGAATATTAAAAACTATCAACACCTAAGATTGTTGGCAATTAACTGATATCAAGCATGTAAAGTATTGATATAGTTTATATCAATGCATTTTAATTATGCTAGTATAATCATAATGCTATTAGAATTTATGATAAATTATTTTATGTCACTGTCTAGGCATCATATGTTAGGAGTCATTCTGTTATCTTAGTATCAAAATAGTAACCATAGATGTTTATATATATTTACTTATTTGTTTATGATTTTATTTATTTATATTTAGACAGAGGGCATGGGAGGGAGAAAGGGAGAGAAACATCAATGTGTGGTTGCCTCTCATATGCCCCCTACTGGGGACCTGGCCCACAATCCAGGCATGTGCCCTGACTGGGAATTGAACTGGCTACCTCTTGGTTCACAGGTCAGCACTCAATCCACTGAGCCAAACTGTCTAGGGCTAGACATTTATATTTTTAAAATCTTCCATAAGTCAATATAAAGAAGTTCAAACAGAATTTGAATGCCATTGCATTGACTTAGTGTGGAAACAGTCACACTCACAGATGTGGTAAGAACCAAAAACAACTATTTGACATGTCATTAACACTGATTTTGTTTTCTGGCACTAATATGTTTGCTGCTGCATGTCTAGAACTTTCAAAGATGAACTCAGTCTAGGTATTAAGATACTTATGCTACTGTGCTATGTTTTATTTTTCACCTTATTTCCCCCAGATCTTCACTGTACACCTCAAAAAATAACAATTACATTATTTAGGAGCAATTTTAAAAGAATAACAATAGTTGAACCTAACATCCACATTATGATATAGATGCATTATTCTTTAAGTGTAAACAAATGGTCCTGGTATTCTAGGGACTAGAAAAAGACTATTGATGTTTTCAAATTTGTTCAAAAACTTTGAAATTATAACTCGTATTAAAACAAACCCAATGAATCATTTATTAAAAACAATGGTGCATAAGACTTAAAAAAGAAAAGATATAGCTTCCACCCCTTTAACTTATTGCATAAGCTATACAAAATAATATTCCTCCAATTCCAAATTTGGCAAACTACTAGTTTTTTTTCCAGTTAAACTGCATTCACAGGCAAATAATGTGTTATCCTGAGGTTTTATTTACTTTAGACTGATTACAAAATGATCAAACAAGGCAGCAAATAAAACAGCAAGACAATGAAGCTTGATTGTATCTTAAATGAATAATTCCATTTTTCAAAACTTAAGTATTTGCAAAAGTTGTGGTACATTTACACAACTTTTGGAATACTATTTGGGCCCCCAAAAGAAGGAAATCTTACTTTTTACTAAAACATGGATGGACCTGGGGTCTATTATGCTAAATGAAATCAGCCAGTCAGAAAAAGACAAATACCATATGACTTCACCTATAAGTGGAACCCAGTCACAAAGGAAAAAGTAGAGTACACTAAACCTAAAACAAACATGTGGAAGGAAATAAAGATTCCTACAAAAATTAAAAAAATACAGTATAGAAAACAAAAGAGAAGATCAAAGAAAAAAGCTGATTTTTCCTAAGCATAAGCTGATTTTAAGAAATCAATAATATAGACAGAACTTTAAGGACAAAGAGAGTCCAAATTACTAGAATCAGATTACAAATAACAGAGAAGACATTACTGACATTAGCAAAATAAAATGTATTATAAAGTAATTTTATGAAAAATTATATGTCAGTGAATTAGATAGCTTAGATGAAATGAAAAACAGTCTTGGAAAGACACAGTAAAACTGACTTAAGAAGAAATGACAATTTAATTAGACTATATAAAGACAAGACATTTAATTAATAATCAAAACACTGTCCACAAAAACAGCTCAAAACCAGATGGCTGCACCATTGAATTCTTCAAAACATTTTAAAATAGAAATGATAACAAAATTACACACTCTTTTAAAAAACAGATTACCTTGATGCCAAAACCAGATAAATTAATCACAGGAAACTATAGATAATATTTTTTAAAAATATGGGAACAAAAATCCTCAACAATATACTAACAAACTCAATCTATTAACTCATAAAAATAATTATATACCCAGATGAGGTTTATCCCAGGTATACAAAATTTGTTTAACAACAAACATCAATTAATATTATATCATTCAAATTTTTAAAATGAAATATCTCAACAGAGAGAAGGCATTTAGTCAAATTAAATACCCTTTCCAGATAAAAGTGTTGAACAAAATAGAATTAAGGGAACTGCCTTAATCTAATAAAGGGCATCTATGGAAAATCTACAAATAAGGGGAAATATTGGATGCTTTCCCCAGAAAAAAATCATGAAAAAGTCAGGATGTTTGTTGTTACCACTCTGTTTCATTTTGCACTGAAGATTCTAGTCTGGGGTATTAGGTAAGAAAAATAAATAAATAAATGGCATCCAGAGTGGTAGAAAACTATCTCAGCACTTGAGGTTTTTTTGTTTTTTATTTTTTCTATAGAGAATCCTAAGAAATCTATCAGGAAACTACGAGAAATAATGGATGAGTTAAACAAGATTGTAGAGCACAAGATCAACACACAGAATTGAACTGTACTTCTGTACAACTCTAATGAACAATCTGAAAATAAAATTGAAGAAAACAATTCCCTTCACAATCACATAAGTAAGAATAAAACATTTAGGAATAAATTTTGTAACATTACAAAACTTATATTCTAAAAGACACCAAATATCATACAAGAAATTAAGGACATAAATAAATGAGGAAACATCTAATGTTAATGGATCAAAAGATTTAATACTGTTAAGATGGCAATAGTCCACTCCTGATCTGCAAATTCTGCCCAATCCCTATGCAAATCCCTACTGACTTATTTGTAGAAACTGAGAAGTTGATTATAAAGTTTATATGGAATTGCACTAGATTCGGAATCAACAGACAACTATTTAAAAAGAACAAAGCAGGACTCACATTTCTTCATTTCACATCTTAATATAAAACAATAGAAATCAAGATAGTATGTTAATCCTTTTAATGAGGATTAATAATATAGATAAAATAAATAATACTTTATTTCTGAAGGAACAGAAATAAACCCACATGACTATGGTCAACTGATTGTCTAAAAGAGGGCTACTATTCAGTGGGAAAAACAATCTCTCAAGTGATGCTAAGAGAACTGGATAGGCACATGAAAAAGATGGAAGTTGATCCCTCACCTCACACAAAAATTAACCAAAAATTAATCTATGCCCTAAATGTGAGTGTTAAAAATATAAAACTCTTAGACAGAAACATAAGAGAATGACTCTTTATGTTCTTAGATTAAGCAATAGATTATTACATTATCAACCAAGAACAAAAGATAAATTGGATTTCATAAAAAATTTTTAAATGATTTTGAATTTCAACAGATACTAATAGGAAAGTTAAAGATAACACAATGAATGGGAGAAAACATTTATGTATCATGTATCTGATAAAAGAAATTCATCTAGAATATATTCCAGACACACTAGTATAATATAAAGTCAAACAAGCCATTAAAAAATGGGTAAACATTCTGAATAGACATTCCCCCAAGAAAGACATACAAAAGGTCAATGAACTCATGAAAGTATAATGACATGGTTAGTTATCAAGGAAATAAAAATGATAACCACAATAAGATAGCACTTCCTACTCGTTAGATGATATATAAGTGAAAAGTTATGTCTGAAAAAAAAATTGCACATGAATGTTTATAGCAGCATTACTCATAATGGTCTGAAGATAGAAATAAGCCAAATACCCATTAACTGATGAATAAATAAATAAATATAGTATATCCATATGATGGAATAATATTCACCCATATAATAAGAATGCAATTATTATCCATGCTACAACATGAATGAAACTTACACACATTGAGCCAGATGAAAGAAGCCAGTCTCAAAAGAATATATATTATATAATTCCAGTTATATGAAATGTCTATAAGAGGCAAATCTAGAGAGACATAATCCATGTGTGGTTGCTGAAGTCTGCAGGGGAAGGATGATAGTAGCAAATGGTGTGGGATTTCTTTGTGAGGTGACAGAAATGTCAGTAACTGATCATGGTGAAGGTTGAACATATCTGTGAACAGGCTCAGAAATATGGAATAGTGTTCTACTCTGTCTGAATGGGAGGATTTCATGGCATGTGAATTATTTCTCAATATAACTTTTAAAAAATCTGCTAATTTTTTTAGTAGATTCACTGATAGACTGACTTGTAACCACAGTTATATCTATATTCATTAGCTTATACCTTTTTTTTAGATATTGACAAACTAATTTTTTTTTGTTAGGTTTCTTATCATTTTTATTTTCAATTAAAGTTGATGTACATTATTAATTAGTTTCAGGTATACACCCCAGTGATTAGACATTACATAACTTACTAAGTGATTATCCTGATAAATCTCCACCCATCTGATGCCATACATAGTTATTACAATATTATTAACTATATCCTCTATGCTAAATTTTACATCCCCATAATTATTCTGTAATAATGAATTTGTACATCTTAATCCCTTCCCCTTTTTCACTCATTCTCTGAACCACCCCACTGTCTGGCAATCATCAAAACATTCTCTATATCTATGAGTCTGTTTCTGTTCTGCTTGTTCATTTATTTTCATGTTTAGTTTCAATTATTGATAAATAGGTATTTATTGCCCTTTGATTTTTCCTATTTTTATTATTTTTTTTCTTTTTAAAGAAGACAGTGTAATATTTCATAAAATACTGGTTTATGGTGATTAACTGTAGCTTTTTCTTGTTTGGGGATCTTTTTATCTATCCTTTGATTTTTAAAAAAAATTTAATTGTTGTTCAAGTACAGTTTTCTGCCTTTTATTCCCATTCCAGCCCACCCCCCAGCCCTCCCCACCTCTGTCACATGTCTACCCCCTTGTTTTTGTCCATGTGTCCTTTATACTTGTTCCTGCAAACCCTTCTCCCTTTCCCTGAGATTCCCTCCCCTCTCCCCTCTAACCCTTTGATTCTTAAATGAAAGCTTTTCTGGATAAGTTATTTTGCTTGTAAATCCTTTCTTTTCAATACTTTAAATATTTGGCACCAGTCTCTTCTCATCTGCAAAAATTTAGTTGAGATACCAGCTAACAA
>CM052541.1:174077177-174110127 GCA_028533065.1 Trachops cirrhosus
GCAAAATGACAACAATCCCACAATTATTAACAGTCACACCTAAAACAAAAACGAAAAGAAACTAAGCAAACAACTAGAACAGGAACAGAACCACAAAAATGGAGATCACATGGAGGGTTAGCAACAGGGGAGTGGGAGGAGGTGAGAAGGGGAAAAGGTACAGAGAATAAATAGCATAGATGGTAGGTAGAAAATAGACAGGGGGAGGGCAAGAATAGTAGGGGAAATGTAGAATCTAAAGAACTTATAAGTATGACACATGGACATGAACTAAATGGGGGGAATGTTGGTGGGAGAGGGTGTGCAGAGTGGAGGGGAATGAAGGGGGATATGGGACAACTGTAATAGCATAATCAATGAACTATATCAAATTTTTTTTCTATTTTCTGGAAGTTTATGTCACTTCAATTCTCTCTTCTCTGCTAGAAATATCAGACCATTTTGGTAGCGTGTTCTAGTGATTCTAGGGCAGTAAGTATTACAGACATCTCCAGTGCAGGAAAATTCTCACTTTAGTAATCAAATTGCCTTTTGTCAATTTAGCCTTTATTTTGCCCTCTCCCACCATAGGCCTTCCTCAAGCTAAAATTATAGTGAGTATAAGAGATGCTGTCAGTTTCCTCTCCATTACTTAGTCTCGTGCTAATATTGTTGTTAGTACTGCTACAAGTCTTTGGCGTCAGTCCGCATGTGTACCCCACTCTGGGATGTCCCAGAGTTCTCTGAGAGAAAAGAGGCAAAACAAGGGTGAAAATTTCAGATAACCTAAGAGATATTATATCAAATGTGCTTTGAACATCAAGAACATTTAATCTCTATCAGGAAATATGGTGATGTCGAGTATAAAAAAGGTATACAGACATGGGAAGGATATTTTCTTGTAAGAATTGTATTGATATCTGTCATATTTTGGCCAACTTTTGGTAGAAAGTGTTTTCATTAAAAATCACTATGACACACTCTGCTTCTCTTGTCTCTAAGTCTCTCTGATTAGTTGAATGGTTTTCAGAAAAAGCAGCTCCTGTATTTCACAATAAAAATATTTACCATCAAAAATAGTTTCAGGCATGCTCTACTTGATCTCAAGTTCAAAACTCCTGGGCTTGTCATAGATTTAGTGTAGTAGGTATAAATCACAAGAGCAAGAAACTGTGAAGAGGAAAATACATTTTTAAAACGTACCTTTCATTTGAACCATATATTTGGAGAGAAGTGTTACTGTACAAGATTCTTGAACGAGCATGTTAGAAGTTTTAAACAGACAAGTCAATACATATCTAATCACTACCTGGTTGTAGAAGTAAAAAAAAAAATAAAGATCTACCTTGGAAAACACTACCACATTTTGGGCTGAAAGTTCACTGTTTTTTTTGCTTTGTATGAAGCTAATAGAATATAATACAGTAACACAATGGCTTTCAGAGGAGTAAGTCTTTATAAAACATGATAATATTGAAATAAATAATATATCTCAGTCATTGAAAACCAACATTTTGATTTTAAAAAGAACCAGGATATTTTTAATTGAAACTCTTGGAAATCCCTATGTCAATGTCTAAACAATAAGGATATTTGTATTTATAGTCTTTAGTATTTGGAGTCTCCAGCACTAGTGGATTCAGTGGCTTAATATTTCATTTAGGACATTTTCCCCTCTTCCTGCTTTAGCATTGACATTGTTTTTTTTTTTTTTTTTTTTTTTTATCAAGATGGTATATTTTGGATGCAGTAATTCAAGATAATCCATAAAATGTAGCCAAATGCAGAGCAAGTTAAAGGGTTATCCTTTACTCTCATCCTCAAATAGATCTGAGAAATAAATCAAAAAATTTCCCCACTTCCTCTAAAATGCATTTGGCCAGGATTTGTTTCTATGACTATTTCTGATCATGCAATAGCAAAGGAGACACCATAACTGTATCGTCCAATAGTTATTGTCTGAAGTTAAAGAGCACTGATGTAGCAAAATCAATAAATGATGTTCATATCAGATCTTTGAACTCCAGGCTACGAAACTCATTTTTGAGTTCTTGTTTGAAAGAGTAAAGCATAATTAATTGATTAAAAACATATTAGAGTAAAATGTGAAACCATGCCCTTCTCAGCATTGTTCTTTGTGACTTCATTATAGGATTTTACTTTTACTGTGGAATAAAAAATAAGAGAATAGCCTTTAATGCTGATTTAACAAAAATAATCTGCCATTTCCTAAAGTTCTACAGTTTTAACCTTGCTTGTGTATTTAGTCACACTTAATATTGTTTTTGTTACAAGTATAGCAAATATTCTAATAATCTTTCGTGAATAAATTAGAAATCTACAATTTGACTTATAAAATTATAAAAGCCACAGGAAATTCTAAAATGAAATGTAAATCATCTGAAACTCTGATAGAATATTTAATCTATGAACCATAAACAAAGAACCAAAACATAAAAATGTCTCCTCTTTATTGTTAAAAATACTTCCTCTCATAGTTCACAAAGAAATTTACATCTAATTAAATGAAATGAAAATATAACCTATCATGCATTGGCTATCTAAATGCTATTCTGTCCCTAGGATATTTGTGAGAAGGAAAGATATTGGAATTAGTAGATTTACCCTTGAGCATCTTCTGGGAGAACTTGATTATAATTACAAAGCTGAATGATTAACAAATGACTTTTTCCTAAATTGTAGATATAAACACATGTATGCATAAATAGTGGAAACTGTGTTTATTATTCTGTTTTTATGTCTGTTAATTCAGGATGTATAATTTCAAGTGAATAAACATTTTGGCTATTTTAGTTGTGCTGCCCAACTCAATATCCATCTGAAGTTCATAAAGGATATATCCAAATAAAGACATTAAATTCAAACCCCTCCAAGGATTAAACTGTAAAACACATTTGCATATCAATAGTTAATAAAAAAATTCAAAAACATGTAGCTTAAACAGAATTTTATGATATATGCTGCTTTATACTATTTTATATTACTTAATGAAAAGAAATAAATGTAGGGCCACAGGTAGACAGTAGCCAGGATATGGTGAGCAGCCTGCATCTAAAACCCAGGGAGGTGAAAGTATAGCTTATGCTTAGATAATTTTACAGAACCTACTTTTCCACCAGTCTGTTTCCTTGACATTTTGAGCTTTAAAATTTCCTGTATAGCTAAAGCATATTTTATTGAGTAGATTGCACCTGTTCCATGTGCCTCAAAGATCAGAATTAGAATATATTCCTCTTCATCACATAATAGAGTCAAATTTGGATGCTCGTGGAGTCAGTTATTTCCTGAAGATTATGCTTCCCCTAAATTATACCATCAATGAGGAAAAAGAAAGTAGGATTCGAACAAGCCATTAAGGATTTTTTTGTAAGGATTTGGAAGACAGACTTAAATCAGTCTTAAAATGAGTTGGGAAGTATGTGATTAGGTCAGTGGAACACAAAATACTATTAAGACAGTATTAGATGGAATTGTTATTTTTGGAAGTTGGTAGAGAACTGTGAAAATAAAATTATATACCGTTGGTTCTCATTATTTACAGAAGAAATACCTATAAAGTCATAAACCATGAATTCGTGATTGCTGAACCATTGCTTATGCGATGATACAGGGTTAGATTGCTGCATCTTGTCACAGTACATCAACCGGTAAATACATAATCTTGTTTTATGAGTGTTTCTGTTTAAAAGCACTGTGTTTAATGCACACAGTTGATCCATTAATGTTGAACTCATAGTCAACAACACTGAAATCCATGTCTAAATGAAGCTCATCTATCACATATTTTCTTTATAAGGTACATTCTTTCTTGTGCTTAGGAAGAAAGTATAACACTTTAGTACTACACTGAGGGGTCATTTAAACAGTGAAACACCAAGAAAAATAAAAAATCATGTCACTGAACAGACAAGGAAAGGACCCTTGTTCACAATTTGAGATCTGAATCAGGAAGGCAGAGCATCACCATATTTCACCTCAGCTGGGAATAAGCATGTTGGGCAACTCAAATTTTTGCCATTCTGCACTTATCCATTATTGACCACAAAATTGATTTGGGGGTAATAGATAAACTTTTGGAAATAAACAAATTCAGAAATATGGAATTTCCAGATAATAAGGATAGATTGCACCTGAAAAGGAGACCGAAACATGTTGTGATTTTGAACCTCCAAAAACAACTCTGATTTCGACTAATTACTACTGCCAAAGATTGACACATAAATTACTCATTCCACAGCAGCAATCCAGGAAAACAAATCGCTCTATTTATCCCTCTAATTGTGTAACCTCAAACCCTTATGTAGTGCTTAATTTTGGTGACTTAGATTCTCCTGTGGTTCTCAAACTTCGGTGTGCAACAAATTCACCTAGAGGACTTGTGCAAACACAGATTGTGAGAGCCCACTGCCTTGGTTGGGTAGGGCTGGATAATTTGCAGTTTCCAGGTACGGTGTCACTCTAGAACCACAGTGAGAACCAATGAACTAGATTGAATACGAATCAGGAAGACTTCCTAATCTGGTAAAATCTTCAGGAGTTAAAAAGAGGCTGCAGGAGCCTCTTTGACCTCTTTTCCCTAGCTTCACTCTTCTGAGATTGTGTCGTTTTCATGTCAAACACCAAAAAGTTAAATTAAAAAAAAAAGAAAGGTATGCCAAAGAAAGAGCAATTTTATTTGTTTTGTAGCAGAATCCACCAGCCCTAGGTTTCCCCAATGCAGGATATTTGTGTCACTTGGAAAGTAGCCCTATTTTACTCCACCAGATTTATGGTGGTGCTGAGAAATATTCCAAAAGAAAAGGAAATAAAATTGCAAAGTAACTAAATATTGGGAATTCAAAGCTGATGAAAAAGCAAAATTATTAAGCCTATAACTAAAGAAATTTTATTCTCTCTTAAGCATATTGGCATTTCTAATCCTAAATATCCAAACATCTTAAATTAAAAATAAGACTGCCCTCATCTTTTGGGGAAGGGGGTTAGAAACCAGGAAGCAGTTCTCAAAATCAAGTAAATAAGAGGGTAAACAATTAAGTAGGTTTATGCATTATATTATCTGTTTTTAGCTACGAAACATCAACAAGTCATTTAAAAATAAATCTCTAACCCTGGCTGGTGTGACTCAGTGGACTGAGTGCTGGCCTGCAAACTAAAGGGTGTCTGGTTCGATTCCCAGTCAGGGCACATGCCTGGGTTGCAGGCCAGGTCCCCAGTAGGGGCGGGTGAGAGGCAACCACACATTGATGTTTCTCTCTCTATCCTTCCCTCTCCCCTCTCTAAGAATAAACAAATAAAAAAATAAAGTTAAAAAATAAAAATATATCTTTAAAAAAGCCGTAAGTGAAGACAATACTAAAATTCCAACTGGCATATGTAACACTTCTTTTGTGGTACAACTCATTGCCAGCTACATAATTAGGTGAAAATGAGGATTTTGTAGTAAGATTCTGTTTTATAAAACAAAGCCAATTTTATAATTATCAATAATACCATTTGATAATATGACCATACATTTAATACAAAGAAATACAAAGGGTATTGTCTTATAGGTATTTTGCCCTTTAAGGTAAGTAACCATTACAACCTACGAAAGATTTTAAAATTCAGCTTAAGGAACACAAAGACAAATGTCAATCAGTGTTTAAAACTGATGTTTAAAATCTACTGGTTAAAAGAATATAAAATAAAGGAAACAGAAAATACCAAGTGTTGGGAAAGATAAATAGGGAACTCTTGTGTTCCATTGGTGGGGATGTGAAATGATGCAGCTACTATGGAAAACTGTGATGTTTCCTCAAAAATTAAAAATAGAATTAACATAGTCCAATTCTAGGTAATATCCAAAAGCATTAAAAGGAGGATCTGAAAGAGATTTTGGTTCACAGCATCATTATTCACAATAGCGAAAAGGTGGGACCAATCCAAGTGTCCATGAATAAAATCGATGAATGTATGCACAAAACATGGTATATACATAAAATGTAATACTATTCAGTCTTTAAAAAGGGAGATAATTATGACATATGATATAACAACCAATTACAAAAGACAAATATTGTATGAAATATCTATATTAGGTGCCTGGAGAAGTCAAATGCATTGAAATATAAGATAAATGGTAGTTGACAGGGACTAAGGGTATATAGAAAATGTGGAGATATTTTTTAATGAGTATATATTTTCCATATCCCAAGATAAAAAAGGTCTGGAGAGTGGGTACACAGCAATGTAAATGTACTTGAAACTACTGAATTGTACACTGAAAAATTGTTGGGATAGTGCCCTGACTGGGTGGCTCAGATGGTTGGAGTAGACCAAAGATCGCAGCTTCAATTCCCAGTCAGGGCACATACTCAGGTTGCAGGTTTGAACTCTGCATTCAAGAAGCCAAGCAATCCATATTTCTCTCTCACATGCTCTCGCTCTCATTCATTCCACCACTTCCCCAGCAAAAAAAAAAAAAAAAAGAAAAGAACAATGAAAAATATTCTCTGGCAGATCAAAAAAACAAAATGTTAGGATGTTAACTTAATGTTCTGTGTATTTTACCATGATTATTTTTAATCTAATACTAATCCAGTTTTACAAAATGTCACTAAATATAATAATGTGCTTCAAGCTCTTTTGTGGATGTTTTTCTTACAGTAGCAATACAAACGAAGACATATAACACTGGAGAAACACTTGTCCCTCTTCCCTGGTGAAAACGGCTGACAGTCAACAATTTGGCCACAAATAATAATAAATTCCAATGTCTACAAACATTATAGAAAACAAGGCTGAAGATTAGAAAACAACATTTACAGCATAATTGAAGTGTAGACTTTCTACTAACTTTTCCTTCAATTATAAAATATATGCTAAGAAATTTTTCTTTGTTAATCAATGGAGTGAAGAAATAATAAAGAAAATATATCCTCACATATTCTCAATGTATACTCTCTGTATATTAGAGTAACAGTATGTCTGTGTAAACCCTGATGGAATATTTATTCAGCTTTATATTTTTATCTGAAATAAGCTTAGCAAAATAGCACCACATATGAAAAATGTTTACAATATTTCATGAAGAAACATTTGCGGCCAAAACTCAAAGCCAGAGGTGCAAAGGGTACTACATGATTTTATCATTTTGGTAAATTTTATGACAATCAGATTTTCAATATATAGAATCATTATATACCTTATGATAAAACAGAGAAACACCGAGGAAATCTTTAAAATATTTTGTTTCAAAGTGCTTAAAAGAGTTATCAAACAAAGATGTTGTATGGTTTTTGGTCTTTCAATTATGCTAATTTTTTAGAATTGACAAGTGACCAAATGTTCATTGTAACTCACATCAGCAATCATTTGATAATCAAATTATGGGAATTATTGAAATGTTTCTCAGTTTCTATAATTTGTTGTTGGAAGTACATTCTAGACTGTCCTGTATACTTCCAACAACAAATCCAGAGAAAAGAGGAGCAGATGAGCGTAACAGGGATCTCAAAAGTGGTTTTTGACTGGATGATTCTGCTAAATTTCCTGGGGTTGTTTTCCCACCAGTCCAGGCTGCTCTATTTCATACAAGCGTTCTATTAGAGTGATTTAAGCATGCAGAACCTGAAGCAGACTGTATGGATTTAAGTAACTCTTCTGACTTCTGTATGGTGTATCTCAGGCCAGTTAATTTACATATTTAATAAATCTTACTATGTAGTAATTTGTCTTCTGTGCCTAGTGTAAAAATAACATTTAATAGCTAAGTGTACTTTTATTTTATGTTGCCACAAGTGGATTAATATTTTCTCCTGATTTTCAAACACTCAGCTTCTCATAAACACAAATTTTGATTCCCAAAATAATTGAGTGGATAATTTCTCATTAAAAAAAGAAGAAAAACCCCACTCAGACCATGTATTTTCTCCCAATGGGATCTTTGGGTTTTCTCTGTGAGACGAGGTAAGTTTATACTTTATGACACCATGATGGAAATCTTTACTGCTTCACAAGAATGGTTCAGCTTCAAATGCTCCCAGGGATCCAGAACTACAAGTCACTATAGTTATAATGGAGTATCTGCAAAGCCCTAGGCCTCTTTACTTATGGAAATTCTCCCCATCCATCAAATAAAATAGAATATAGATAGTTTATTTTAGTCTGAAGATAAATAAATAATTTTTATCATCACAGCCAATTTGATGAAGATTATTTTGTCTATGGCAAATTTTTGCCTTCAGTTTTAACCCATAGGTAATACAAGAATGCTGTTATTCTGATGGAAGTTACTGCTTTGTTTCCAATCTCCAACTTCGAGTGGTGCTTTAGCAAGCTCACTCAAGAATATGTATGTAAAAGTAGTTGGCATGAAAAAATACTGTGAAATAGGGAAAAATTGTATGGAAGACTCAGAAAATAAATAGTTCTCTATGCTAATTTTATAGGAATCTTTAAAAATTGATGGACCTACATCATACATAAAATGTAAGCATACAGACTATAAAAACAGGAGGAGAGATCCATAGAGATCAAAATTAGGAGAAAAGGCAACTGATTAAGTTTAAATGAGAAATGTAGAATAATGGAAAGCTTATAAAGGATTTAAAATGCAATGTCATTTAAAAGGCATGTAGTCTACCAATGGATCTGTCCCTATTTTGCTTGTTAGTTCACTTTGTTTATTAGATGTTATATATGAGTGAAATCATATGGTACTTGTCTTTCTCTGACTGGTTTATTTCACATAGCATAATGCTCTCTAGGTCCATCCATGCTGTCAGAAGGGTAAGAGTTCCTTCTTTTTTATGGACAAGTAGAATTCTGTTGTGTAAATGTACCTTGGCACTTTTTGAAAATTTATTTTTTGGATAGCAGCTTGACAGCTGTTAGGGCAGTGAGGAGCGGGCAACTAGGGACATTAGAGGAACTGTGAAAAAAACATGTGGTGATTACCTGGGGGGAGAGGGGATGGAGCGAGGTGTAGGAGGGTAGAGGGAGGATAAAAAGTGATGGGCAGAGATTGGACTTGGGGTGATGAACACAATACAGTGTACAGATGATGTGTTGTAGAATTGCTCACCTGAAACCTGTATTATTTTGTTAACTAGTGTGTCTCAATAAATTCAATGAAAGAAAAAATACAATAAGTACAAAACATAAAGTAACTAATTAATTACTTAAACAAAATTCATGTGGGAAGCAACAAATAAAATAATACACATTGCCAAAAATCATATCACTGATGTACAACAGAGAAAATAGACAATATTAAAATAGTGAAAACATTATAATTATTAAGGATGGATAATGGGGACCTATACTAAACATTGCCAGGTTCATTAAGAAATACATTTTAAAAATATTTGAAAGAGAAACATCTTAAAATCCCTAATTAGTAGGCAATTATAAAGATTCTTTAAAATTATTTGAATTGTCAAATTCTAGTTTAATTTTATTGCCTCAATTATGAGTTCTCCTCCTTGTTTAGTTATACCAGTGCTTTCTCTTGATAATGTCTGCATGGTCCTAGGCAAGGTTTCTTTTTTAGTTGCTTTGGTTTCCATCCGTACATTGGGGTAGCTGTACCATCTTATAGAATTAGGTGGACTAAGGGAATTAGTGCACATTTCAAAATGCTTAGAGTAGTTTTGCTTACTATGAGCCATTTTTGTTTCATAATATTAGCATTGACTCACGGACCATCCAGTCACATGGTTTTAAACACCTTCTATAGGCTCATCACACCCAAATTTGTTTCTCCAGTTCAAACCTCTCCCCAACTCCAAAATCACATATGTAACTTCATTGTCAGTATTCCGCTGAAATATTATTTTAGTCTACGTGGCTGCTATAACTAAAAACCACAAACTGAGTATCTTATAAATGACAATTTTTTCCTCAATTCTGGAGGATGAAAGTCTATTTAATTTAGAATCAATTCATATTCAAGTTTTATCCTGTGTTATAGGAATGATTTATTGTCACATTGTAATTTTTTAATGTACTTTTAGTCACTTTTAATCTGGAATAGCTTCCTTTAGTCCCCTGCATCCCCTTCCCCAAATTTTTATACAGTAACTGTTCTGGCTACCTCAACAGTCAATGTTAGTGGGTAAAATGTGATATTACTCCTGGATCAGGAGGTCAAATTGGATATATAATCTTGCATATAAAGGTACAGAACTCTATTTTTCTTTTCTTTTCTGTTTTTTAACATTAGTAAGATGAGATGACCTCAAAATAAATGTGTTCATTTGCAATATATCCTCAGAAATAAATTTCTGTCTATAGACTGTTAAATTCTTTGTTTGCATCCCCATTATCTCAAATCCTATTTATTACCATATGATTCTTCTACCAGATGAGTTCCCTTCATATTTTTTCACTAGAAAACTAATGTAATTCCACATTCCACAAATATGGGAAATCATGCCGGATGATTAAAAAATGGGGTGTTCATATCTAGGGGTAGAACTTCTATGCTCCCTAAAGTTCTTAAATTATTTATTCAATTCCTATCCTAAAATTGTTGTAAATATTGTACACAGGAGGTAAGTAGCCTTTTACAACTTTAAAGCTACATGTTCTGCTGTGTACAATGCACACTTTTTTGCAAAAATTTTTGAGGGTAAAATACCTAGTATCTGCTCTTATGTCTTGTAATTACTCATTACATAAAATGTCTTGTACCACAATATGTTAAAATATGATAAAATTACTTTATAATATAAATACAAGTATCTAAATATAAATAAAAATAATTGTATTAAAAAATTGAAACAAAAGATTTTTTTCCTGAAAGTTTGGGCCAGAAATATAGGTGCACATTATACAACAGCAACATGCAGTGGATAGATTTTTCAGATCAGTTCATCCTCTTTTAGTCATTCTATATTGAAAATGTATAAAAATTTTCCAGGAAATATTTTATTCTATAGTTGGCATCACTCTACATTTTTACGGAAAATTACATATGCATTTAAAAAACCTATTAGTGTGGACACTGTGGTTTATTTTTTCACCCATTGGAAAAAAAACATAGAGTAGCTATAGCATTGTGCCATGTGCATATCTCTACATACAAAGTTAAGAAGAATATAGATAATAAGGAAGAAGTAGATACACTTTCTGTATTAAACTAGGGAAGCTACAAAAGAATAAATGTCTCTATGTAAAGACTTATGTATTTTTGAATAATTCATGTTTTAAAATAATCCTGCAGACATTCGAGAAACTTGTTTAGTAATTTGGTTACTGAGTTATAGTTTAAAAAGGAATGTAATCCTAGTGTTTTAGGCTTATATTTAGAATTTCTCAGCATAACTGAGTGCTTTCTGAATGAAGAATTTTTAGTTTGAAAGATTGTTGACAGAACTGACTCAAGTTCATTGGCTCCTGCACAACATGTTGTCCCTTCTTTGGAACTGTACATATTATTTTGCTTCCTCTTGTGGATGTTTATTTGAAGGATGAATAGGTCACTCTTAGCAGGAGAGATCTTCACGTGACTGCCAGATACTGAAGACAGATGAGTCAGTTCCACACAGACTACAAATTATGCATGCTGGATAAATCTATATTCATATTTGCATTTGACCTAAGCTTCAACTTCAAAAATAGATTTAACAGAAATCATACGGAAATTCAAAAATTGTTTTGCTAGGAAGCAAACAAGTTATGCAATGCAATTTAAAAAAAGAATGTTCCCTCTGCTAGAAAGAGATCACATTAGCAGTGAAATACTGTATGTCAGTCTGAGCTTAAGCCCAAATTCAAGAACATATTGTACACAAAACTTCTAAAATCTATTTATCTGCTGGGTGATTGATAGCTATTGCTGCAGTTTGGAGACCTTAGGGCGGTACTGGCTTTCCATCGTTTGTCATTATAGAATATTCTTTGAATGGAAAGTTCGGTCTCCTTTAGCTCCAGTGGAAAAATAGCCCAGGTTTCTTGGTGCAAGTTACAATCTAAGAACATGGACTCACTAGATGAGGAGCTGGTTTCAAATCCTAGCTCCACAATTCCCATGTAAAAATTACTTATAACAACTGCCTTATTTTACTCATTTTATGCATAACTAATAATGTCACCTAGTTCATATAGAAAATACATCAGGTATGCTTTACTTCACATCATCTTTTAAAGGACTTAGCACACTGTCTGGTACATACTTATGTCATGCTAGCTGTGTTTTTTTATGAAGTATTTTTTCTTTACTATTGCACAATAAGTATATAATATACAGACTGTAATTTTTGTGATATTTTATTATACATTTCACAATTGCAGAAGTATTTTTCCTGCCTATTTCCCCAGTATATGCACATTTAGAAAATAAGCCTACTTTTAACAAGAAATGCGACTAATTAAAAAAAATGAGCAAGGATGTAATGCTGAATATTATGTCTCATCTGAAATCTTCCTTTTTGTCAGAGCAACAGGAGTTGCTGGAGTAGGGACTAAAAATGTCTCAATTTGCAATTGGCACTTTTTTTTAACTTGCAACCTTAATTATTTTCTTTTGAAATCTTAGAATTCAGGGGATAAGCTATTTTGGGCTTTAAAAAGAGAAAGCAAATCTATAGAATAATGGTTGAATTTTGAGATTATACACACCTCTCATGAATTATTAATAATCATAGTCTATATTTTTGAGGATTCTACATATTTAGTACTAACAGGAGTCCTTTGAATTAGGAATTATTATAGTTCCATGAATAAAAAAACTAATAAAATAGATCAAGGAGGTTTTATAGGTTTTCACAAATAGTAAGTGAAGGATTCAGAACTGGAACCCAGATGTGACCAGCTCACCCAACAATAACGCTTTGTAGTTGAAAAATAAAATAGGGTTTAATCACAATGCAGAGCCTGACTTGCTCCCTCAGCTCTTTAGCCCCCTCTGAGCAGACACTGAGGCTGTTTCCTTATTCCATCTTCTCTGTGATGGTAGTAAGCAACCAGAAAACCCACCCAAATGTGGGCATATTCTAGTCAAGATACTGATCTTAACATGGGGCATTTAGATACTGTCTTCTGAAATGTCCCCCGGAGATATGAAGGCCAGTACTTTTAAGGACATAAGCCTTCCTGATGTCAGTTATAGGAAAAAGATGCATACCTTCGGAGGTAATCAGAAACATGCAAAACTATCTATGAAGATCATCTCCCTGGAACTTTTTCCTCCTGAGTGTGGACTTTGGAGGACACTTGTAGTGGCAGAGAGATGGTGGTGGCCTCGCAGAGAGGGGCCTTGAAGTGGCCCTCTAACTGTTCTAGAACAAAATCAATATTGTTAGTCAGATTACCTTGTTATATGCTGTTTCTTTCTGTTTTCTATTATAAACACACTCTAGCTCTACCATATACCTTTTTGTTATTTGTTAATAGTACTGTCTTTGAAATAATGCAAACCAGATTCAGCTGGCTACAGATTTTTTGAAGTCATCAGTTCATGCTTAGGTTCAGGGCAAGAATTTTCCCTTCATTGCCCAAAGTGGAAAATCTGAAGTTTACTTTCTAAATAAATTCCAATCTATTTAAAATATACCGACATTAAATATAGAATAAAATAAGCAACACCTGTGTAACCACTCCTCACCTTATAAAATAAAACATTACAAATGGCTATGAAGTTCACAGCATCATCAAACTAGTCCCACAATACAAGGTAACCACTGCACTGAGTTTGTTATTTATTATTTTTATGCTCATATTTTTTCTTGCTGTATATGTTTACTTCCTTAAACAAGATACAGTGCAGTTAATCAATACTGAATACTTTTAAACTATGCAAATCCTTTTCATACCACTTTATCTTTCTCACTCAGAGATTTATCCATGCTGATTCATGTAGCTCTAGTTTATTCACTTGTCTGTTCTATATCTGTATCTTTTTCAGCACTTAGACATGTTCCAATTTCTTGCTTTACAAATGTTGTTGCTTTGAACATTTTACATGTTTTAATATGCACAAAATGTAGAGTGTATGTGAGTGAAAAAGAAAGGATGTCACTATCTTCAAATATTCTATTTCCTCAGTTTGTCTTTTTGAGTGATTATAACAATTAACACTTCCATGTGTAACAGTTTTCAGTAAAACTAGACTATTGATTTTATGAGCAAGAAAAGTATCTCGTAATTGTAGGCTGGATTTTTCTGATTATTAGTGAAATTCCATTTTATATTTCTATTGGTTATCCAGGTTTGCTTTGCTATGAATTGTCCCATAATATCATTTGCTTATGTTGCTGTT
The DNA here is from genome assembly GCA_028533065.1 of Trachops cirrhosus. Classification (NCBI taxonomy): domain Eukaryota; kingdom Metazoa; phylum Chordata; class Mammalia; order Chiroptera; family Phyllostomidae; genus Trachops; species Trachops cirrhosus. The sequence goes on from CM052541.1 coordinate 174,091,420, forward strand.
TATAGGATGGATAGCTTTCCTATGATTTCAAAGGATTCTGATATGCTCTATACTAATCTTTTCAGAGTTCAGTTGCAAATAACTTATCTTTTAAATCAATCTCTTTCTTTTTTTTGCACAGTCTTTTTAAATTTTAATGTAGTCAAGTATACCATATTTTTCGGACCATAAAACACACCTAGGTTTTAGAGGAGGAAAATAGGAAAAAAATTTGAAGCAAAAAATGTGGTAAAATATTTAATAACATAAATAACATAATATTTCATGAATGTAAATATAAACAGAACTCAACAGCAGCATTAACAACCATTATTCCTCCCAAATTTGGCAGGGGGTAAGTGTGTTTATAGTCCAAAAAGTACGGTAATTTTTATGTTATTTACAAAAACTTTACCCATGGCCATGAAAAGTTTCTTCTATATTTGCCCATTGACTTTACACATTGTACAAATCAAAAATTCAATTTTATTTTATTTGTTTGCATTGAACCAAATGTTTAGGTCTTTTTCATTGAGTTTATTATTTCCTTATTTCTATCTTATGTCATTTTTTCATATATGTTAGACTTGTTTCTAAACTCTGTTTAGTTCCACTGGTTTCTGGGCTATGGAAAAAAATGACATTTGAGTTTGGATATTACATGCAGTAATTTTTCTGAACTCCATTATTTCCAACAAATTTTCTGGGTATGATTCTTTGTTAACTACAGAATCAAGTATATCATATCTGAAATAAAGAAATGTAGTTTATCTGTTTATTATTTTATTATTTACCAGGGTATCTGGTAGAACATTAAACAGGAAAAGTGAGACTGGTTGTCTGATTCTTAATTTTTTAAAAAATGTTTTTAACATTTCAAGTTTATTGCAGTGTTTAATGTAATTTCTAATTAAATTTATTGAGGGGACTGGCTAATAATATTATATAGGTTTCATGTGTACAATTCTATGCTACACATTAATATATTGCATTGTGTGCCAGTGCCCCAAAGTCAAATCATCTTCCATCATCATATATTTGACCCCCTTTAACTTTTACTAACCCTCACCGCCTGTCCCTCTGGTAACAAGCATACTGTTGTCTGTGTCTATGAATTTCTGTTTCCTTGTTTGTGTGTGTGTATGTTTGTGTGTGTGTGTGTGTGTGTGTTCATTGGTTACTTTCAGTTTCACATCCCACATATGGGTGAAATCATGCGGTTCTTAACTTTTTCTGTCTGTAATTATTTTGGTTAGCATGATAGTCTCAATATCCACCCACATTGTTACAAATGAAGTATTTCATCTTTTCTTATGGCTGAGTAGTATTCCATTGTGCAATGAAAGTTTTTGATTTATATTTTTACTAAAGTAACGTTTAGTCTATGTCTAACTTAAGATTTGTGTATTTTTTAACCATATTGATTTTGAATGTGATTTCAAAATGTGATTTTCTGCGTCTGTTAAGAAAACTTACTCCTTTTCTTAATTTCTCAATGTGATATACCCATTAGTATGTATTTCTAAAGTCAAACAACCTAAGCTTTCCTCAATTGCTTATAATGGTAAGTATGGTTTATATCTATTTTAAAAATAATTTGCACTGAATCTTATGTTTATGAGTTAGATGAGCCTATATTTTTTCTCCTTTTACCATGTCAGAAGTACCTTAAAATTAATATCATCTTTTTCTTAAAATATGTGGATAACAGTTTTCTACAAAACTATCTATGGCAAATGTTTCTTTTTTTCCCTCTTTCTCTCCCCCCGATACTATTTCAATTTCTTCTGTATATTTGTATATATATATGTTTGCTAATTATTTTAAGCCAGGAATACATAATTGCATAGTTATATTTTACTAGGGAACAGTTTATTTGTCACATTTATAATTAACTGTCCAAAAGCAGTGGATAGTACCCACTTTTTCTAATTTTCTTAGTTTTTATTCAGAGTTTTGTCTTCATTTTAATATTTTTGTAACTTTTACATTTTCTTATTTTCTTACCAAGATGAATTTCTTAATTCATCTTACCAAGGTCTTATAAATTTTATGAGCCTAATAAACTAAAAAATTGGCTTTCTAAACTCATCAGTTGCATCTTTGTCTTATTTAATTTCTCCTTTGTATTATTGCTTGTTTAGACATACCATATTTTGCCATGTATAATGTGTAACTTTTTGTCCAAATTATTGAGGGAAAAATAAGGATGAGCATTATACATGGGTGCAATGATTACATACCACTGGTATAATAATGATTATAATAAACTTGTATATAATGTGCACAAAAGATGGACATGCATTATACATGGCAAAATATGGTATTTTCTGGGTTTTTTCTATAATCTTATTTTTCAAATTTCTTAAGTAAGACATTTACTTTGTTGTTCTATTTTTCTTCTTCAATTTAAACATAAATGCCATTAATGTCATTCTCAATTTATTTCTCCTGTGTACCATTTTCATTAAAATTTATATCTAAGTATTTTCTAATTTCCATTATGACTCCTTCTTTGATCCATGCTTTATTTTAGAGCATAGCTTTAAAATTTTATTCATTATCAGTTATTTTTACTTATATCTTAATTACACTTTTTATCAGAGAGAGCAACTTCCCACAATAATTATTATTTTTCTTTTTTGTTAAAGATTTTATTTATTTATATTTAGAGAGAGGGGAAAGCAGGGATAAAGAGAGGGAGAGAAACATCAGTGTGTGGTTGCCTCTAGTGTGCCCCCTACTGGGGACCTGGCCCGCAACCCAGGATTGTACCCTGATTGGGAATTGAACCAGCGACCCTTCGGTTCACAGGTCGCCACTCAATCCATTGAGTCACTCCAGCCAGGGCATATTCCTTAAAGTTTGAAACATTTCTTAGAGGAAGGCATGTGTTAAATTTTTGAGATAGTTTATGTACTCTGGGGAAGCCTGTGGATTTCAAATTACTAGATTTAGGATCCCATACAAAGTCCTTAAGCTCATTACAAATGTTGTTAAAGGCATCTTTATCCTCAAGAGGTAAGATCAACCTGTTACTTGAAGAAGTGTGTTAAAATCTCCCACATGTATTAGTGAATTTGAAAACTTTAGGTAACCATTTTTATTTTGCTTCATATATATTTAAAACTATATTCTATTTTTGTTTTCTTATATTTAAGGGTATGTTATTTTTATGGCAATATTCTTAGAAAAGTTGTCTCTTCACAATAAACTTTATTTTTGTTAATATATATGGTGACCTTTATATGTAGTAACAGCTTTACCATCTAGTCTATTTTACTTAATGTTTTCAACTTAATTGCTTTTATTATTTATTAATAAGATTATTATATTTTACATGCTATTGTGTAGTCTTAATCTTAAAAGTTCTGTTTTTATGTGTATTAGGTTTATTTCTAAAAATAGCATATAGATTTTTATATTATATCTACATTTCTTTTGCATATTTATAAATTGTATTTTATTTTTTACTTTATTTATTTTTAAGTTTATTTTTTGTTGTTCAGTTACAGTTGTCCCGCCTTTTTCCCCATTGGTCTCCCCTACCCTGTCCCCCGCATCCCACAGTCAACCCCCCTACATTGTCTGTGCCCATGAGTTCTCTTCTGGTGTTCCTTTGCTTGCCCTTCCCCCTTCTTTCCCTGTTATCCCCCTACCCCTGCTCTTCACTGTCAGTGTGTTCTTTACTTTCAAGTCTCTGGTTCTATTTTGCTCATTTGTTTGTTTCGCTGATTAGGTTCCACTTACAGGTGAGATCATATGGTATTTGGCTTTCACCACCTGGCTTATTTCACTTAGCATAATGCTATATTGTATCTAAATTTTTATTCAACTTGTGAATTAAGTCTATTAGCATGTTCTACAATATTAATATATTTTATTCATATTAGTATCTTATTTTATTCATATTATTCACTCTGCACCTTCTTCCCATACTTAATTCCATTTCTGCCTCATTTGGAGTTTATCATTCTCTCCCTGCAATGTTTTGGACATAATATTTTTTGTTTTAATTTTTAATTGTTCAAATCAAATATTTAATAGCCATATTATTCTAGCAAAGCTTACAGTTAATATATTTTGTACTATTTGATTAAGTAATATCAGAACATTAGAATTCTTAAGCTGTATTAACTCTCATTCTACTTGCTTACTACTTTAAAGAACATTTTAAGGTCTTTCTTATATTTACCTACAAAAGTAACTATTTTCATTCTTGTTTTATTAAGTCAAACTTTGTTTAGTTTTACCCATGTGCTTACAATTTTGTGCTGTTGTTGTTAACTAATCATGTTATATCTTAATCTTTCCTTTGGCTTTAATTTCCTCCATCCAAAGTACACTATTTGGAAGTTCCTACATAAGGGTTTTTTGGAATAAATCTCAGTTTTTGTTTGGCTGAAAATGTCTTTGTTTTTCCTACATTCTCCACTTATTTTGTACATGATTACAAAATACTAGATTGAAAAATATTTCCGTGTTGTTAATTGTAGTATATGACTTTACACTGACTATTACTGTTGCTGTCTGAATATATGCTGTTAGTCTAAGAAAAGGTAAGATATTTGGGGGGCATATTTCAGTTTTGTTTTTGTCTTTGTGATTTCTAAGTTTTGCTAAGAAGTATCTCAATGTGGTTTTTATAAATTTTTTATTGGCTTTAAAATTCTGGGAACCTATAGTATATACATTTAAACACTGCATTTAGTTTAAAATATGAGATATACCTAGTTTTACCCTATTCAGAATCTGACTATAGCTGATGATTCTTTGTTGTCTTACTTTGACATTTCTTTTCTATTTTTTCATTTTATTGAGGGAATTACTCTTTGAGTATTGCTATTTTTCAAGACATTTAGTAACAGTGCACCAGCCTTTCTGGTTCCTTCCTTCCTTCCTTTTTTTTTCTTTATCCATTCATTTATTGATGGACACTTAGGTTGTTGCTATATTTTGGCTATTGTAAATAAAGCTACAATGAACATAATGATGCATACATTTTTTCAATTTAGTTTCTTTGGTTTCTTCAAATAAGTACTTCAGAAGTGGAATTGCTGGGTCATATGGTAATTCTGTTTTTAATTTTTCCAGGAACTTCCATGCTGGTTTTTTTATACAGGTGACTCCAATTTACACTCTCATGGACAGTTCAGGACAGGCCCCTTTGCTCCACATTCTCTCCAACACCTGTTATGTCTCATCGTTTTGACAATAATCATTCGAACAGGTATGAAATGGTATCTCATTGTGCTTTTGGTTTGCAATTCCCTGATTAGTGATGTCGATCACCTTTTCGTGTACCTATTGGCCATCCATATTGTCTTCTTTGGAAAAATGTCTGTTTAGATCCACTGCTCAACTACTTTTTTAAAATTTTTCTTTTCCCCCATTGCTCTCCCCTGTCCAGTCCCCCCAATTCCTACAGTCAATCCCCCCTCAATTGCCCATGCCCATTAGTCCTCTATTTAAGTTCTTTGGTTTGCCCTTTCCCCTTATTTCTTATCATTCTAATTGAATGCACTGGGGTACATTGGTTAATAAAACTATATAACTTTAGGAGGTACGATTCTATAATACATCATCTACATAATTTATTGTGAAGTTCTGAATCCAAATCATGTTTTTTTCATCACCATCCATCCCCTCTTACCCCACCCTGCTTATCAGCCCCCCTCCATTGCCTCTTTAATGACCACACTGTTGTCTGTGAGGTTGCTTTCATGGTTTGTTTTTGCGTGACCTCTTTCTATGGACCTTTTAATAACCAGGATTGGCAGAAATATAGAGTATCTGACTTTTCTTCTGTTGTCACTTTACTTTCTGTTGGCTCTACATTTTGATCCCTGGTATTTGTTCATTTAAAAGACAATTTACTGCACTTACCGATGGTTTCTAGGTGGTGTTTTTTTAGATTATCTATGTTGTTGGTAATTAATGTCCCCTGAATTTGATTTTTATTAAGGTAGTTTTCAAGTGTCTTAGCTAATCTTGGGGTGTTAACTTTAGGTTTTACAGTGATTTTATACTGTTTCTCTCCCTTCTCTAACCCAGTGTCACCTAAAAACCCTAAAAAAAATAATGCTCTTAAAGAGTTTCAGAGGAGTTGAAATGGTAAGAAATGTACAGAAATATACTTTAACGCTTAGTATATGTGTCACCTGCACAATGGAACTTATTGAATACTACTTAACAACTATAGAATAAACCAAGTTGTCATCTGGCCAATTAAGTTGAATTTCATAAAGTAAGAGGTGATTTATGATAAGATTTATATGACCACAGAGTTATCTGGGAATAAGAATATACGTTCTCTCACTAACACAAGTTCTTAAAATATGCATTCTGAGTAAATAAATTTGCTTTAGGATTCCACGATTTATAGTACAGTTTTAAAACTAAACAGTATGTTTATGTTCAAAAAGCAAAAAAACTGATATTATATTTAAAAATAGCTATAAATAGAATTTAAAATATACTTAAAGCTCTTTAACTTTCCCATGTCTACTGAGTAACTTTTATTTAATTATCTATCCTTATTTAATTATCTATCTTAAGAACATTTGGAGAAGTCAGAATTTGAATGAAAAACAAATCATTTAAAACATATTTTTGTCATTGAAAACATGCTTTTCATTTAATGGCTCATTTTATAGAGAATAAAAGGACACTGAAGTTAGCAGGTTTTAGTCATAAGTTGTTAGACTGGGCAAAAACTGGGCATGAAGAATATTTTTAAAAGAAAATCCATACTTATACTGAGACTAAAATTAGTTATTTTCTTCAAAGTGTTTAATATACATACAGCTGAAATCTCAGATCTATGATAATTAGTTGTATCTATTAGATTATATACATCATATTATACCGGTATAAATTTAGTATTCTAGAAAAAGTTGATAGCTTTGAGTTGCCACAGATTTTCTCACAAATGACTGAGAAACTCCAATAGAAAAACCAAAATAACACAAGTAGTGACCAAGTGAAGAAAATGGAAAAATAATCCCACCATTGTCACCAAAACGTTTGTGGAATCAGTTTCTTTACATGACAAAAAAGAATAGGTGAAGGGATTTCTAGTACTTGGAGAGTTAGAAATCCATAAATCACACAAAAGTACTCAGTGGATAATTTAGTAAACCAATGTTAGAAGAGGTATAAATTGGATTTTCCAGGTTCAGCTTGCAGTTGGGTACAAGAAAAAACTACAAGTGAGTGATACAAGTACAAGTAAAGTTGATGTTGCTGAGATTTTTGAGTGCTATGAACTCACACCACTAACCAAATGAAGTTTCCTCCCAGGCAAATACACTGTGGAGAATTTCTTAGGATAGAAACTATTTTGATAGGACTGGAAAAAACCCAAACGCCCATCTATAGGCCTTGGTTGAACAAAGTACTATTCATTCATATAATTATACAGCTATACGTGGAATAAGGAATACTTATTATAGACCAACCACTCTCAGATCTTTAGGAATAAAAATTCTACAAAAAAGTAAGAATTAGAAAATGTATACAGTTTGATAACCATCTAAGAAAATTTTAGATTCAAATATACTAGTTTGTTTTTTTTTTTACTTTGTCTTAATTAAAGTCTACATCATACAATGAACAGCATTGTTATTTATGTACAAGACAGAGAGTATAGGATAAGTCAGGGACAAGAGCTATACTTTTCAGACTAGACCTTATATATTTTTTTCATGTTAGAGTCATGTAAATATTTTATATAATTAAAAAATGTAAATGTCACTTAGCATAACGCTCTCCAGTTCCATCATGCTGTCACAAAGGGTAAGAGTTTCTTCTTTCTTTCTGCTGTGTAGTATTCCATTGTCTAAATGTACTGCAGGTTTTTGACCCACTCATTTACTGATGGGCACTTAGGTTGCTTCCAGCACTTGGCTATTGTAAATTGTGCTGTTATGAACATTGGGGTGCATAGGTCCTTTTGAATTGGTGTTTCGGGATTTTTAGGGTATACTTTGAGCAATGGAACTGCTGCATCAAAAGACAGTTTTGGTTTTTTGAGGAAATTCCATACTGTTTTCCACAGTGGCTGCACCAGTCTGCATTTCCACCAACAGTGCACTAGGGTTCCCTTTTCTCCACATGCTCACCACACTTGTTTGTTGATTTATTAATGATGGCCATTCTGACCAGTGTGAAGTGGTATCTTATTGTGGTTTTAATTTGCATCTCTCTGATGGCTTGTGATGTTGAGTGTCCTTTCATATGTCTCTGGAGAGCATTATGCTAAGTGAAATAAGCCAGGTGGTGAAAGACAAATACCATAGGATCTCACCTATAAGTGGAACATAATCAACAAAACAAACAAGAAAGCAAAATATAATCAGACACATTGAAATAAAGAACAAACTAACAGCAACCAGAGGGGACGGAAGAGGGGATAATGGGGGATAGAAGGGAAAAGGGAAGGGTCATCAAGGAACATATAAAGAACCTGTGTGCCAACCAATGGAAGTCAGGATTGAAGGTGGGAGGTAGGGATCGATGGGGCAGGGGAGGGGGATGGTGGAAAAATGGAGACAACTGTACTTGAACAATAATAAAAAAATAATAATTTAAATTAACATAACAAAAGATGTAAAAGGAAGTACACTAAAAGTTGCATTGATTTGATAGTTTAGAAAGGCAAAAAATTATTCAAATAACTTAAGAACATATTAGCTTGACTATAATGCCTAGTAAGAAAATAAGAACAAGGAACAAAGCATAACTGTGAAAAATTATAGAACTATGCTGTGTAAAACATATTTGGGTTATAATTTTGGTATTGTTATTCAATAGCTACTACAGGTATATAAACTAAATAATTATTTTATGTCTTTAAGAACAAATATTTTTAACCAAAGAGAAATGGGTGTAAAATAAAAGTAAGGTAAAATGCTAAACTATTTTATTTGCATGAAAATATCAATATGAAGCTAGAAAAAAATTTCTGTTACAAAAACATGATCTTGTTTTTCTAAGCCTAGAAAAGTCCAAAAAACAGGGAACAATTCAGTAGCCATTAGGAACTCAGACAAAATCTGTGTCTCTGTCTACCATAGGTACCTGCTCTTTTTGCTGATACTGCTTAGTCTAGTTCTGGAGTAGGAAGTGGAGAAGATGAGCCTGGAAGCCACATTAAAGCATGAAAATAAACCCATGAAAATCTGTTCCAGTCATCAAAAGACTCAACAATTAATCTGAAAAGGCTTGCACTGGCAATATACACAAAGCTTTGCTGTTCAATAAAATTATAACAGTAATGTATTAAAGCACACTAAATGTGTTATAATTTTAAATACAAAAATATACTACAGAATACCAACAAACAAAAAACCTCTATAGATGTATTTGAAAGATGCTACAGATCAAATTCCTTATCCAAAATTGGTGAATAAAGGGAAAAAATCAAGCATTTCTTCTGCCTATACTTTCTGAACTGTACCTCTCTCTGGGTAACCAGAAAGAAGAAAAGTTTCTCTCTACAGAAATAATCCAATGAGAGAGAAAGAGAGAGAGAGAGTGAGAGAGAGTGAGAGGCGGAGAGAGATATCATAGAACCAGAATATCATCATTTTATAAACCTAACAAAAGAAAAGTATATTTTGACAAGTTTCTTCAATGACCATTATAAACTCACAAACATAGAAAAGGCCATATAGCATGTGGTTTTTGATGAAAGTATACACCATCACATATTCCAAAAGCTCTACCCTGAATCAAATCAAACTTCTACAACTATCAACTAGTGTTTAGAAAACTTTTTTTCACTTATGTTTATGCCAATAAAGAGAAAGCGAGAAATAAGAAAAACACTACAGAACTCATGGCACGATTTCTTTCAAACAATGTTTTGAAAGGAAAATGTAGAGGTGTAATTATATAATAAAAGAGATTTATGAACATGTGTATATATTTAAATAATCCATTAAAAATAAAATAATCAGGAAAAGTTGATTATTGTCTATTAGAGAATTTTAAGGTAGGGATTGTGGGACTTTTTGGAATAACAGATTAATCATAGCTGTCTTTTTAAAAGGTGAACTGATTGAAATAGTTATTAATTAAATGATGTCATGTTTTATATTTGTTTCAAAATGTCAGAGAGTAATAGTGAATGTGAATGGAGGTATGAAACAAAGCGATGATGATTATTATATATCTGGGTAATGGCCTCAAAAATTTCACTTTGCCAGTTGTTTAAATTTGTATATGTATGAAATTATCCATAAAAATAGCTAATCTGAGACCTTAGAAAGCCTCGTCTCACACCACATAGAATGTGTCACACTTACCTCCCTCCATTTGCTTGGCCTGCACATTTCCTTTCATTGTATTATTCTTTTCCAAGCCTGAGAATGATCCAAGAGAAGCCATCTGGTTGATCTTTGATATAAACTGATCAGGTTTGGGAACAAAATCAGAACTTATTCTTTATTGTCACATCTGCCTGTTACTTCACTTAAAATGAGAGATCGACAAGCATAAAATCTCATCTCATTTTTTGTTACAACATCAAGGTTTACTACAGCATCTGGAACTTTTAGCTGTTCAATCAGTGTTTTAATTAAATGAGAAAAATACATTAAAATATATGCACAATTATTTTCAAAAGATGTTTTCATTAGTTTAGCTACACTTTATTATAATGTTTACATTAGAGGCCCCTAATTTGACCACTCTAATATAATCTTACCTATTTTCAAAGGTTGAAATCACATCATTAACTGAACTCATAATTTGTTGATTTTTTAATAACAACACATTTATTTTCAGACAAACTATTTAACAGCCTTGGCAATACAGGTTCATCAGTACTCAATCTTTCTGAGAAAAATAGAAAATTCATCAGATAATGTCATATTACCTTTTGATCAATGGCTGAGAATCTTAGGGGGCACTCATGACTGGTAAACATGAATACATTATAATCTCAAGAAGACAGACCTGAATTGTAATGATAACTAAGAAAACTAAACTCTAATAAAATAGAATATAATATTTTTAAAGTACTTTATTTGTATTTAATTTTATTTTTTAAAGATTTACTTATTTATTTTTAGAGAGAGGGGAAAAGAGGAGGAAAGAGAGAGAGAAACATCAATGTGTGGTTGTTTCATGCCCCCTCTACTGGGTAGTCAGCCTGCTTGCTACCCAGGCATGTGCCCTGAGTGGGAATTGAACTGGAGACCCTTTGGTTTGCAGGCCTGCACTCAATCCACTGAGCCACACCAGCCAGCACTAGAGTGTATTATTTCTGAAGGAAAATATGTTAAACAATCTGAAAGAGGTGAGCTGTATACATAATGAAAAAGGAAATGGGTCCACAGCACTAAACAGATGAGAGAGGGCCATAAATAGTCAAAATGAGTAAAAGTACCTATTTGATAGGTATATTCCCAGCATAAAATTCAGTTATCATAATTTGATGACTTACTGAAGATCAGCCAATAAAATAAATTCATATGCAGGCCAGAGAGAGAGAGGGAGATTGGCTGATTAGTTGACTTAAGAACTTAGGTTCTCTCCATAGTTCTTATTGTAATAAATCGATTTTCTTAAATGAATATGTCTTATGTGCTTGATGAACATGTCAGACCCCGAGGAATGAATCACTTCTGGATACACTGTCAATAATCATATTTCTAGTGCTGCATTGGTAACCTCAACAAAACTCTTGACTGTACTGAAGTCATGCTAGAGTGGTCAGTTTAAATTTCCACATAATCAATCATCATAATTTTATATGTAGGCACCAGAGCCATGTCCTCTAGGTTTGAATCCTGCCTCTATGGCTTATAAGATGTGTGGCTTTGTTTAACAATCTCTCTATGTGTTATTTTGACCAGTTATAAGTTGGAATTAATAAAATTTATCTTCATAAAAGTGTCCGTTATTATTATTTTTTCTTTTTCCATCTGTAATATTCATCACTTTCTACTATTCATAATGCATTCAAGTCAAAGGCAAATATTTAATAATTTTTCTTCATATGAATTATTTCTTCATATAAACTTTATCAATCATTATTGCCAATAAGAATGTACATATTTTAAATATCTTTTTCCAGATATTTTTGAAGTTTGGACAGACCCAAAATATTAGTAAATTTTTTTGACAAATTAGCTGTTCAAAATGTGGACATCTAAAGAAAAAATATTCTAAGGGAAATTTTATCTTAAGGGTAAATTTATTGCATTATACCTTTATTAATGCTTATTGTACATGCTGTCTGAAACTTTGTAGTATATGTATTATTATTAATATCCTCACTTTGAAAATAAAAAAAAACACTTCGAGAGGCAATTGATATTTGGTGGTGGTTGAAGTCTTTGTCCGCCAAGTTGTCAAAACATACTACAAAGGAATTTAAAAAAATAGAGTTATACAAATGTACAACCTTACATATTACAGTAACATTGATTTAGGAGCTTGGTGTGTACTGAATTGTGTGCCTCCAAATTCACGTATTGAAGCCCTCTTTCCCACGTGACTACATTTAGAAATAGGGCCTGTAGGAGGTAATTAAGATTCAGTGAAGTCATAACTTGTGCCCTGATCTGATAGGATTAGTGTCCTTATACGAAGAGACAGGAGAGGTCACTATCTGCCCCCAGCACCTACCCCCACAGCGTGTGAGACATGCTAGGGGACACGCTCTGCCAGCCATGAAGAGAGCCCTCGCGGGAATCGGATGCTGCTGGACCTTGGTGCTTCTAGCCTCCAGACTGTGTGAAAATAAATCTCTGCTCTCTAAGCCGCTGGGTCTGTGGTATTTGCTGTGTCACCCTGAGATGAGTAGTGGAGGGCTTTGTTCTCATTCTCAAAAACATAAACTGGATTTGTATAAAACACTATAAAAAGGCTTGAAAATTTCACAAAGACCAAGTGTTTTCTCTTGTTCTCTGTCTTATACTAATAATTTCTTTAATCTTGAAGCTCCTTTCTTATGTTCCCTTGGCCTTGAATTATTAGTTCCTAGGCACAGTTCAACAAAATATATACCAGAGATCCAAGACTGGTCATTTTTCCAGCCTTGAGTTTCCTAACCACCATGGTTATGCTCTCCTTTAATTTCAGTTCCTTAGAAAAAGCCTTCTGTTTTTGTCATTTGGATGTAGTGCCTGGTGATAATAAACAGGCTATGATTTTTTGTCTTTTCTCTGAACCAGAATTTAAATGAAGGATATGCTAAACACAGCTGTTGCTGTGTATAATGACATGCAGTATGCGGATGCTGCGTCCAGATTCCATTTTAGGGCAGCCATCTGTCCTTTAGCTGGCAAAATAACGGAAGATTTACACCTTAATAAAACCACACACACAAATGCAACCTGCACTCCTTCCTGTGTCCGCCATGCAGTTTCACAGTTACTAGTGGGTTTTCTTTCAGCCTTTTCTAGCTTTAAAGCTGCTTGTGAGGTTCTGGACCTGTTAACACTGAACTTGGCTTCAGCATAATATATCTTCAACTCAAGGAGAGTGTCCAGTAAATCTTCACAGAATAACATGAATATTATGAAATTTAAAGGATTAGAAAACATTCTTTTTTCTAGGCTGACAAAAACTAATATTTGTTTAACACTGCACAGCTTATAAAAAACCTTTCCTAGTCTTATTTAATTTAATATCCAAAAAAATCTGTGGGCTTGCTCATGTTTACATAATTTATCAGAAAATAATCCAGGACTCAAAATAAAGTGACTTTCCCCTAAATCTTGCCCTTTTTATCCCCCCTCATAGGTACCTATTTGTCTGTGCACTGAATTATTTTACATTATTTTACTTAAGTATATCTATCAGTGATAATGATAACTTATTGAACTCTTATTGTGTGCCAAGATTTTATTACTGCTTTAAATAAATTATTCCATTTGATGGTTACAATTTTCTGATGATATACACAACATATCTTACAAATATTTTATATAAGAATGTAGAAAAGCAATTGTGTACATGCAGAAGCATCTCTTCTCCCTAAAGTATAAATAAACAAAAAAATGTTTTTTAGTAGTAGTTCTGTTATCACTTCCTTGCCCCCTAATTGTTTACCTTCTTTTCCTTATTAAATTTAGTTGTTTTCCCATATTTAAAAATTTTCCAAACTCAGAAGCCTCTTTTGTTTGTTTATGTATTAGTTTTTATTGTTAAAAGAGTTTGTCCTATTCTTTCAGTCTTCTACTTACTCTAATTTGATTTTCATATTTGACTTTCATAGTGTGGAAAAATAAAGATATAAAACTATTGGATGGAAACTATTTACCATCTTCCATATGACAGCACATTTTAATCAACTAACCATTTACTCAAAAGATGTTGTGAATGTTTATTATGTGCTAAGCACCAGAATCATAGCAAATTTCACATGACAAAAACTCCTGTCTTCATGGAGTATATGAACATTTCCTTACCAATGCAAGTCCTGTTCTGTCTTGAACTTGATTATAATGCATGTGAAGTCAGACACTCTCTTACAAATACAAAAAAACTAGCGACCAATCATGTTTATTGAATGAACTAAAGAATGTTCAAATGAATATTTTTAATGTATTTTAAAATATAACTGGGCATTTATGAATTATAAAATCTATTGAAGTGGGTAATGATGTACTCTGTGTCCATAAAAATCTTTGTTTACCTACACACCAGTGGAGCCTGAAAGATAGTGTATGCTAAGCTGAAAATAGTGAAGCATTTTTCTAAACTTAATGTATATGTAATATATAACTGTCAGTATGTATTTCTTGACATTGTGCAAAGAAAGGACAGACTTTTTCAAAACTATTATATCCCTACTTCTGCAGAAATTGTCACACAGCCAAGCAAAATTTATTCATGAGTTGCTTTACCTTTCATACTCTACATACCAAGCAACCAAAATTGCATACACTTGCACTAACAGCATCACATCTATCTGTTTTTAGGACAAACAACTTTCTCTCCACACTGCAGGAGAACGGAACATTTGTGGGAAGGTATAGCACATTAATCCTGTGTGGTTAATCCTGTGCAAAGACTTGCACAGATAACTGTTGTGAATTGAGAAAGCAGACTATTAAATTCCTCCTTCAAAACACAATAAATAGTTTATTTGTACAGTTCTCATATATTACTATTGCCAAATCTATTTTAAAAATTAAACTTTGGAAATGAACAATTTTTGAGTTTTATTTTCCCTTTATCACATTTTCCCTTCTGTGTATAATTTCTTTATTGTAGTCAATAGTCTAAAAATTAAAAAGAAGATGTAAAACAAACCATATAAGCAATATATTTTCTGTGTGGCTACATTATTTTTACTTCCAATAAACACTTGATTTCTGTATGTTAAATAGGTGTGTCTGAAGCATTGCTTCTCTCTTGATATGTTTTTCTTTCCTATGGCATACTTCTGGAAAACTTCTCTTAATTATAAAATCTATTTTAAACTTTTCACTTGGAAATAAATTTAGAGTTAGAGAGGACAGCAAAAATAGTCAAGATAGCCCTGCATATCCTTCCTTCAGTCCCGTGTAAGCTACGCCTGACATTAACATCTTACCTAACCATAGTAAAATAGTCCAAGCTAAAAAACTAAGTATGATGTAATACTATTAATTAAACTACAGATATTATTCAAATTTTCACATTTTTTCACTATGTTTTACATTTCAATGATTCAGAATTAAATCTAGGATTTTACATTTTATACAGCTATGTACTCATTGTCTCCTTAAAACTGTGATGTTGTCTTCATCTTTTTTATTTTCCATGACCTAACAATATTATAGAGTTATTATTATGTTGTTTAATACACATTTCTTCACTTTGGTTTTATCTGATTTTTTCATGAACAGGCCAAAGACAGGAATTTTGCAGGAGCATCGTGTGTAGGCTGTGTGTCCTCCCGTTGTTCTGTGTCAGGGAACACATGTCACTGTTTTTGCTGCAATGATGTTAACATCGATCTCCTGGTTGGGGCAGTGTGTTAGGTTTCCCTTCACTGTAAAATTACTATTTTTTTCCTCCACTTATGGTACTGCATTTATCAGAAGCAGGTCACTAAGCCCAGTCCACACTCAAAGAGTGGTAACTAAGTTCAAAGAATTTGAGAACATGTTAAAACCACCATAGAAACTAATAAATATTTTGAAGGAGAAACTTCGAGCCTGTGTAAATTTCCTATTTCTCTTTAGTTCCTCTTGCTGTATTCCTCAATACATCCTGCCTGCAGCTGTCATCACTGTGGTCTTCCCATGGTGACTTTTTCTAAGTCCTTCATTCCTCTACATGCATACATTGGAATGCTTCTGTAATAAAAAAAAAGTTGTCTTTTTCTCCATTTAATTGTTTATTGATGTGTTTACTTTATCACTATAGATTCAAGGATAATTATATTTTGAATTATAATCAAAGACAAGGTCATTATTTATTTTACACATCAAACTGTTCCATTTTTAGCAAGCAGAAGCTGTTTTCCAGTCGCTCCTGTGTTATCATCTCTCATTTTCTTCTCTTTCTCCTCTTCTTCTCCTTCTACTTGTTCTGCTTTTTATTATTGTTGTTGATACTATTGTTTTTATTTTTAATACTACCTCGCCTTCTGGCATGGTTAGTTATTCCAGGATCATCTTGTATTTTCCCTGGTACAGCCATTTCTCCAAGAAGCCCTTGTTCCTTTAATGGCAGGGTTGTATTTAGAAACCAAAATGTGTTTCTCAATTATTTTGTTATTGTTATGTTGTAGATTAGCTATATAGCTAAATATACTAGCTACAGTCTGCATTTCATATTGGGTCTCCCCTTCCATCAATCAGTCCAGTTTTTTCAAAAATTTGTATGCATAAAATTTACTTTTTGTGGTATATTTTTCTGTGAATTTGACAAATACATTGAACAATGTATCTATCACCACAGTGCTAGAATAATTCCATCATCCCCCCAAATTTTCTTCTGCTGCTTCTTTGTAGTAAACTCTTTTTCCCACACCCATCCCTGGCAATTATTGACATGTTTCTTTTCCTATAGTTTGACTTTTACAAAAAGTCATATCACTGAACTCATATAATACATTGCTTTTTGGTCTTATTCCTTTCACTTAGCAACTACTTTGAAAATTTGTCCACATTGTGAACGAAATCCATCGTTACTTAATTTTTATTGCTGATAAATAGTCTACTGTGAGGATGTATGTGTGTTTATTATTCATTCATTGAAGAATATTTGTGCTGTGTCCAATTTTTTCAATTATATATAACTGTCATAAACATTTACATACAAACTTTTTGTTGAATGTAAGTTTTAAATGTTTTGGTAAATATTTAGGGGTTAATTCACTAAGTCTAATGGTAAGTGTATGTTTAACTTTTTAAAAAAGCTAACTATATTTCAAGGTGTCTATACTATTTTTGCTTGCCTCCTAGAAATATATGAGCATCCCAGTTACTCATAATCCTTAAGAATTATTAATATTTCCAGGTTTGTTTTTGTTTTAATTGTAGTCATTATATATACAATGATATCTTATTATGGATTTAACTTGCATTTTTATAAAGATTAATGATGTTGAACATCCTTCCATATGCTTACTTAATATCAAATTATATTGTTTTTTTAAGTGCCTGTTTAGATCTCTACATATATATATTGTGGAAATTGCTTTTTATGGTGAGTTAACAATTGCTTATATGTTATAGGTAGAATTCCTTTATCACACAGAAATTTTTCAAATATTTCAACCCAAGCTTTGACTTATCTTTTCATTCTCTTAACAATATCTATCACAGAGCAAGAGTTAACATTTATAATTTCTGACTTATTTTTTCTTTTAAGAATCCTTTTGATTTCATATCTAAAATATATTTGCCAAATTCAAAGTCATAAACATTCCTTCCAATTTTTTCTTTAACAGTTTTATAGTCTTACATTTTACATTTAGATCTATGTTACATTTGCAATTAAATTTTTATGAGAGATAAGTATTAAGATATTTTTCTCCACTGAACTGTCTTTAAAAGTTTTTAAAAAATTAGTTAATTATATTTGTGTAAGTCTGTTTTTGTCTTCTGTGTTCTATTAACAATGTGTTTATTGTTTTGATAATACCACTGTCTTGATTACTGAGATTTTATATGCTTGCAACCAGGTAATACAAAACCTCTGCTTTTTTTCTCTTTTTTAGTAATGTTTGAGATGAGCTTTTACAAGTAGTCTGTACATTTTGAATTTAAAACAAGAAGTCTGACAAATCTATTTTTAGCAAGAGTCTCTGCTACTGAAATTTTAAAGATTAAATTCTTATTTTATTTGAAATATAAAGAGAAAATGCAGGTCATATAAGAAATCATATAATTTAATTTAAATTCCAGTCATATAAAATATTATGTGGTTTTCTTCAAAGTTAATTAAGGTATATGCAAAATCTTTTATTTCTTTTATGAAGGGTATAAGAAAAATATCTGCATCAGTTTAGAAAAGTATTTCTGAATGATAGATTTAGTACCTTTGGATGTGTTATAAAGTAGTTATGGGACTTTTCAAAAATTTTCAAAAATGTACTTAACATTGAAATATCAGAAATGATCAAATTCAACTTATTGTGCCTTGGTAAAACAAGTTTACCAAAAGTTTAACTATTATACTTTTGATTGTTATACTTTATCTAGTTGATTGTTTGGCTAGTTAAGATCCATGGTCCAAAATGAAATATTTAAGTATAAAGAAATATTTTATTTT
>CM052541.1:174110627-174156824 GCA_028533065.1 Trachops cirrhosus
TCAGTGACCAGAGGGGAGAGGGGAGGGAATTTCAGGGGAGAAGGGAAGGGTTTACAGGAACAAATATAGAGGACACATGGACAAAACTAGGGGTGTTGGAAAGGGGAGGGAGGAGGGGAGGAATGGGTGGGTGGGCTGGAATGGGAATAAAGGATAGAAACTGTACTGAATAAACTAAAATAAAAAATTTAAAAAAAAACAAAAAAAAACCAATTGTATCTGCTTAAAAATATAAAAGGGAAACACTACCCATTATAGAATTGGAACTCCCTCCCTGAAGTCAATAGACAATTATTAATCAACTTTTAAAGAGAAATATTAACAATAACCTGTCATAGTAGTGCACATAAGTATTTGGGAAATCTAGAGTAGCAAACTATCATTTAGGTGGAAAAATGGACTAAAAACAGGAAAAAAACTGTCTTTTAGAGTGCTGGGGATAAACTATATCAATAGCATTTTTAATTTCTTCTGTTTTTTGGCAAATGATTGAAATTTATCTTAAGTTTTTAATGGCTAAACCTAGTTGAAAATATAAAATGACATGAAGAAAATAAAAGAAACATATTTTGGGAATATGTTACTTAACTAATAGTTTAAAATAAGGGGAGTAAGAAAATGTAAGCACAACAATTTAAATAATTTCATTCAAAACATAAGTGAAATAGGAAGCTGTATACATCCCTAGTGACCCAAAATGTGGACTAAACCCAAGAGAAAAGCAAATGGAATACCAATTTAAGTCAAAATATAGAATTGTAAAGCATTATGCTAAGTAAAATAAGCCAGGCGGTGAAAGACAAATACCATATGATCTCACCTATAAGTGGATCCTAATCAACAAAACAAACAAGCAAAAATACAACCAGAGACATTGAAATAAAGAACAAACTGACAGTAAGCAGAGAGGAGGGAGGAGGGGGATAATAGGGGATAATAGGGGAAGGACCATCAAGGAACATGTATAATGGACACATGGACAAAGCCAAAGGGGGCGGTTCGAGGGTGGGAGGTGGAGATGGATGGGGCGGGGGGTCCGTGGTGGGGTGAAAATAGAGACAACTGTACTTGCACAACAATTAAAAAATATACATAGAACTGTGTTTCTTTTTTCTAATCTCTGCCCCTGTCCTTGTTAGTACAGTATGCTGTGCTTTTTAAAGAAAATGTCAGAATGTCAGATTATATTTTCTACACGTTGTACAGACAATGTCATCATAATGGACTTCAAAATAATGCCCACATAATTTAACTGCATTGATACTCTTTTCCTCTCACCCTCTTTCATTTTATCCTTTCCCTTCTCCCTTCCCTTCTTCTTTCTATCATTATATAATATTTAACACCAACATAGCATTATGTTAAAGGCTGTAAAAATACAGACAGGTTACCATGCCCATTCTTTTTTGTTTTTTCTTAGTATGAGCTTTTGCAGATTTTCAAATCCAAGAGTCAGCTTCCACCAATACATTTTGGAAAGGGGGAGTTTTATTATGTGTTCTTTAGCTATCAGCATCAAAAGTTCTCTTCATCTTAGCTCCCAACTTGTTCAGGGGCAGGGGGAATTGCATTGCTTCCCCACCTTTGTACGACAGACCCCTGTGCTATATGTTTACCATTGTGTTATTCAGTCTAAAGTAATAACACAGCAGAATCCAAAGTGCGCTTTGTGACTTCAAGTTCTTTCTCAAGACTGGTTGGGAAGATAAATCTACTAATTTGTGTTTGTTGGTAATAAGCAACACTTGCATCAAACCACAATGATAGCACATTTACACACATGCACCCATGCACTCACAAAACCCCTGAGGACAATGACAAATTAGAAAGTACACTGTAAATCTACAGGTGGAGGAGAAATGGGTATCTGCCCACATCGAAATGAGCACTGTGGCCATGGCCAGGGAGACTGTGACACCGGGCGTGCCCAGCAGCAACTATTCATGGGCACGCTTTCGCATCCTGCTCTTGGTCTGATGGTGGGCCCGCTGGAAAGTCACACATGCCTGGATGATTACTTCGTCTCCGGGAGCCAAGAGAAGGTTTAAATGGAAGCTCATTTTTATATTTCAGTCCAGATGACTCTGATATACCTATATATATGTATATAAAATATTATATATGTATATTATACATTATGTGTATATAACATATTATATACATAATATTATATATAATGTGCACATATATAGTAATACATATGTATATATAATAAATAGATATATATTACTACTACTTCATATATACTAATTATGCAGTGCTATAAAGACAAGAAGGTAATAATGAATTCTTCCCAAAAAGACTTTTCAGAGATGACAAGTAAACCTTGAAAGAAAGGTATAAATTTAACTGCCACTAAAATGGGAAAAAAGAGCATATAATAGGCAGGAAAATGAATCAAGACACAGGAATCTGAGAGAGCCCCTTTGGGGATATGCAGGGAGTCTGCAGTGGCTCAAATACGAGTTTAGGGGCAGGAGGCGGTGACAGTAGGAGAGGAGTGTCCCCTCATTCGTGGTTTTGCTTTTGATGGTTTCAGTTACCTGTGGTCAACCACAGTCTGACAATATTTTTTTAATTATAGGTATTTTGAGATATAAAAAGAGACATCACATTCACAGGACTTTATCAGTATGTTGTTATGATTGTTCTATTTTGTTATTACTTATTATTAATCTCTTATTCTGCCCAATTTATACATCAGACTTTATCATAGGTATCAATATATAAAGGTAGTATAGTAGGGTTCGGTCCTATCTGCGGTTTCAGGTATCTGACGGAAGTCTCAGAATGCCTCCCCTCCATTCATATGGGGGGACCAATGTTCAAAGAGATGAAATTTTAAAGATAGAGTGTGACCTGTTCTAACTTATGAGTTTTTTCTTTTAGTGATTAAAATTAGTATTGGTCAAAATAAGTACATCATTATCTATAGCTTTGAAATAATTTAGTCATACAGAGCTTGATATTTTTTCCAATGACTTGATGTGAGCATATAACTACACTTTTCTTACACTTTAAAAAATGACATCATTAACAACAGGATCAGATATTTTTACTTTTTATTTCTTCATTTGCATTTACTTTCTTTAAATTCTCCTTTCAAAAGAAACAGAAATAAATTACTGAGCTACAGTTGAATTCCATAACAGAGTACCTCAAAGGAATTTCTCTTATTACACAAAATTGCTTTGGGTAAAATGGTGCAAAGGTCTCATTTATTTCAATGAGCTTTTGCTTATTAAAAATAATATGCATTTATAATATGAACTTTTGCCTTTTTAACATGGGAAAGCTTTTCAACTATAAAATTTTTAGAAATCCAAACACTTATTTGCAAATTACTTTTACTATTCTTAAACTATCTTAGTTTCTTCTTTTCCTTTAAAGTCAAATGGTACTGTGAATGTTTTTACTAAATTTGGTACTACAATAAATTTTAGTGAAGATAGTTGATTAATTACCTCTACATTATTCCACAGTCTTTTTCAGAAACATATTGTCTTGATCAAGGTCAAAATGAGGGTGCATGAGCAGGACCAAGGGGTAGTGCCCCCTTGTTTGGAGGAAATGTGAGGGTGCATTATAGAGAGAAAATGTAAAAACATAACAGAACTGCCTAAAAGCTGGTCTATTATTACATCGTACTGCCAATTCTGAACATTGTCAGTAATAAAAATACTAGCCCCCAAGTCTGTTTTTCCAAATTAATGTTTGCTTTGATTACTGAGTTTTAATTCAAATGTATATGTATAAATTTCACATGGGGGATTTTGTGGAAAGCAGGAATTACTTAAGGAAATAATGACTGAGAATTTCTAAAAATTAAAGAAATATAACCATCTTCAGGTTGTAAAGACCCATAAAATTCTAAGCAGAAAAGATTGGGGCAGGGATAAAAGATTTAAACAGGGTAATGAAATTAAAAAATCAAAGGCAAATAGAGTTTTATAAATGCCAAGAGAGGAAAAACATCAGAGAGGAAAAACTCCCCTGTAGGTAACTAGCTACTTCCCTGTTGCTCCTTTTAAGATTCTCTCTTTATCTTTCATCTTTGATATTTTAATTATGTGTCTTAGAGTGGACCTCTCTGTGTTTATCTTGTTTGGGATTCTCTGTGCTTCCTAGACTTGCATGTCTATTTCCTTCAACAGATTAGAAGTTTTCTTTCATTATTTTTTCAAATATATTTCCAATTACTTGCTTTCTCTTTTCTCTTATATTTAGCTCTATTTCCAGACATTAACCTTTCTTTGAAAGACCAAGTGAATGATTCACTACAGCAAAGATAACATTAAAGAGGTAAAATTTATCAGATAACTTATCAATAAATAATAAAAGTAATAATCTATAGAAATGACAATATACTACTTACATATATTCAAACATCACGACACCCTTGTGAGATAAATATTGTTATCTTTTTCATTTCACTGTTAACTCAATTTGGAACTGAAATTACAGATTACATCAATATAGGTTAGAATCAAAGAGGATAAGGAAATAAACTGTCATTTGGCATTTTACAAAGATACATGCTTGAAAAAATGATATAGGTACTGTTCAGTGTTAGATTTCAATGAGAAAATTAAGCATAAAGATACATTAGAATATTAATGAAAGAAACATAGAAAATATAGAATTATAACTTTTAAAACAATAGGGTAAAGTGACTTTCTACTGGAAATTAAGAAAGGAAATTTTCAAGGAAAAAGGAGGAATTAAAAATAGTTGTAATTTAAGAGACATATATCTCGATATAAAATTAATTGCAATCATTTTAAGTGGACTAAACCATAGACTGGCAAATCCTCCCTGCAAAAATTCAGCAGTATACAAGGTCTGTTCATAAAGTCTCCAGCCACGTAATATGAAAAATAGAGACATTTGTTGAAGAAGATACAAGATACAAGAAGCATTGTACATAGGACACGATGCCTCAGTCCCCTTCAATGTAAAGCACCTTGGGCCCTCACACAGTTCTCCTAGTCACCATCAGCTGCCCCATCTCCCAAAGCTCAACAATGGTCTGAAACTTCTTCCCTTTCAAAGGTGATTTTAGTTTTGGGAAAAGCCAGATGTCATAGGGTGACAAATCTGGGCTGCAGGCAGGCTGAGTCATCTGGGTGATTTGACATTGTGCCAAAAAACTCTGTATGAGATGTGATGCATGAGTGGGCATGTTGTTGGGATGAAGCTGCCAATCACCAGTTGCCCATAGCTGCAGCCTTCTGGATCACCTGAATATGTTCCATGGATGAATGTTCAAGTTGAATACAAAATCTGATGTAGATTCATTGTTCTACTCACTTTGTCAGTTGTTTGTTCATTTGTTTGTTTATTTATTTTTGTTCAAGTACAGTTGTCTCCATTTTCACCCCACCATGCCCCTCCACCCCACCCATCCACACTTGCCACCCTTGAACTTACCCCTTTTGGCTTTGTCCATATGTCCTTTGTACATGTTCCTTGATCACTTAGTCATTTTGTATGAGATGACCACACAGTGCACATGCTCACTCAGTGGAGTCTACCACCCCCGTTGACTAGTACAGTAAAGTAGTCACTGTTCATGCATGCACATTCCAGTCCACTCTCTTTGGCTGCCAGGTTATAATGATGTTGCACAAACCATTCTAATTATATTAGAAATGACTGGACTTTTCCTGGGCAGACATTGTATTTTCTACAAGGGGTACTTAAGAAATGACAATGCAGAAATATTAAAAATAAAAGAAATAAAAAGTTGTACGATGCATATACAAACCAACATATGCTAGACTGGCAAATACAACATCATGTAAAATAGATTTTATAGAAATAATGAAATAAAAATCAAAATTACCTATCATCAAATGACACAGCATATCAATTCTTATAACAGTGGCATTATATGCCCTTAATCTAGCCTTGAAATCCACAAAGTGATGAAAAGAAGAAACAGATAAACCAGCAACTGAAGTCATAAATTTTAATATACCTTTCTTGAAAATCAATACAGCAAACATGCAGACAATGAACAAAAGTGTGAGCTGTGATTAATATGACTAATAAACTTGATATATTATATACAACTTTATATGCCACAAAAGACACTATCTTTTTAAGCAAACATGTATAGTTTGTCAAAAAAATCACATCATATCCTAACTCCTAAAAGAATCATCAGTAAGTTTTGAAGAATCAATTTTTTAAAGGCTATGTTCTAAACTACTTCTATATGCATTTCTTTTTAAATGTGGCATTTAGAATGTCATTGATTAAATGATTGAAAGTGAATTTAAACACTCTGCTGCCACTGTAGAAATGACTGAGGGTGTCTGCCACCCCATGTGTTGCCAAACAAAGCATTTCCTTAGACTCTGTTCCTTCCTCTATTCTTGAAATACAATAAGAAAAAAAACCCTGTAATTGTATCTAGCTGATACAATTTATATGTTAGCCATCATTTACAAACTGTGTAAGAAAAAAATTATTTACAGATGCATATAATTAGATTGTATTTTCTGAATAAACTCATTTATTTATTAAATGCTTTATGAGCACACAAAGCTTTCTTTTCATTCATAATTGATTAAATCTGTTAGAGACAGATTATTTCTGAAGTTATTAGTGGCATTTTATAAAGCTCCAAAACAGCTTTCACATATCTTTTTATTAAAAAATCTATACTTTATGCAATATCAATCTTTAAAAGGCAACAGTTAACATTCCAGTGTTATTATTTCTTGTTTACTTGTCTGAAGACTCTGTGTTCTATATGAAAATGAATAGGGTCATAAAGCATATCTATTCTTTACTTCTCACCCCCTCCTTCAATATCTAACATGCTGTGCAATGAAAATCTGCTTCTGTACACGGAATATGGAATTCTTTTGTGAATAGTGTTTCTGTTCTGTGTAGTAGTAGTGATAGAAACATTTGGTTTGTAGCCAAAAGATACTATTTTTGGCTTAGTAGAATTTTCCAGCTGTTGTTGGGGAAAGCATGTTACACTTCCCCACTCATTACACTGACATACTCATCTATACATTTATATTTTGCTGCTTTTTCAAATCAGTGATGCAGCTGCCACAATACGCCTCCTCCTTCAGCAGGTGGTAAATTATTCTCTACATGAAATGACATCATTCCTTATTTTGCAGAAAACATGCCCTGTGTGCTGAGGAAAGGGCAGCAGCATTATGGAAAACAAAATTTAGATAAATGTACCACATTGTATTTATTAAAACCACATCCTGTATTTTTAAGATTTAACAACTACAGGCAATAAAATCAACTGATTAATTACATTTGAAATAGAATCAGTAAAATATTCTGCCTTCTTTGGTATCAATGCTAGGGTAAACATAACTTGTTTGTGTGGCCTCATGTGTTTCTTATTTTTTCCCTAAAGGAAAGAAAATCATTTATATTATACTTAACATAATTTCCCAGATTATGAGGTTACATTTAACTGATAATTTTGTGAATTGTTTTACTAAGCAAAACCATAATAAAAATTTCCTTTAGAGTTATATTGACCCAAAATGTTTTCCTCTCAAAAAAATTGAAAAAATAAAAATAAAATAAATGGTTTTTGGCTGACATTCAATTCTGAAACAAATGAGAATTATTTTGTTTGTTTAAACCAAAATAGAGCAGGAAATGATGTCAGAATGTCAGAATCAGCTGGTCTATCCAGTTACTGAATATAGAGAAGTGAGTCTATAAATAAGCATGTGACATCATAATACTTACCATACATTAATAATTGCTTTAGTAGATATTTTACATTACCTGACAAAGATGAATCATCATATTTATACATCATACTGAATATATTTTATACACAAATACCTACCAATATAATCATGTTTACATATGTATACTTATCATTTTTTTATAAATATGTCCATCTGTTAGTTATCTTTAAATGTCATTAAAAGCATAGAAGAAAGAGATCAATAGTTCTAGCCTCTAACTTCAGAGTGAATTTCTCATCACACATATTATACAGGCTTTAGAAGGAGCTGCACTTTCAACACATAGATTGATGATTGCCTGTATGTATTACTTCATCTACAAGAAAACTACATCTGCGTTAGGGATAAAATTAATTTGTCAGAGGCAAAGAGATCAGTTCAAAATCACACTATATTAGGAGAAATCAAATGCCCCTGATGATAAACAACATGGAAAATGATTGGCAAGCTTACTAAAGCTAAGAAACATTGTATATTGAAGGTGCACAGATGACCAGATGATGTTGAATTGTTGCTGGAAAACTGTGGGCTTATTTATTACATCCTTTCTGGAAGACGATATAAGGTGTTGTGATACAATGTTTCCAATAGTTTCCTGTTCTACACCATGGGTCCAAGAAAAGGAGAGATAATAGAAGGCAGTTATCTAGTGTAATGAAAACCTGTCTCTAATCTGTCTCTCAAAGAGCATTCCCAGTAAATCTTTGTTGAATTGATCTGAGAATAAAGAAGCTATGTACCATATTTTTAAAAGAGTTAAAAGTAGCACCACTCTCTGCTAAGCTGATAATTAGCATGAGAAGCCAATGTTGGTGATGCTTTAAAATTTCAGGAAATCAAATGTTAATGTATTAACAATATTATACAGTCTACTAGAAAATTTAAAATATCCACATAAACAACAATAAGAAAAGAAGATACTTCCGTGTTTCTACCAACCAGATATAAGTCATTATCATAGTAGTGTATATCTTCATTTAGATGTAGGTAGTCACACTCTCCAATTATGAAAGTTATAACATCAAATGGTTTTATTTTTACTAATAATTGCAACAAATATGTAATTTAAACCATCCCTGATCCTCACCTCTTGTTACACATAACTTGCATCCTTCTTTCTTTGGAGGGGATAGCACCTTCATAGCTGGCATTTTGCTCTAGATTCTATGTTTGTCAAATACCTTTACTTATTAGAGTATTATATTGGGAAATTACTATTTAAACACATTATCAGTCCAAAGATTTCTTCCCTACTGTCTTGGAGTAGCAGTAAAAGGTCACAATCTTACACTAAAATGCTTCCTTTAAAAAAACACATTTTTTAAATTGTTGTTCAAGTACAGTTGTCTCCATTTTACCCCACCACTTCCACCCACT
Source organism: Trachops cirrhosus (assembly GCA_028533065.1). Lineage (NCBI taxonomy): Eukaryota > Metazoa > Chordata > Mammalia > Chiroptera > Phyllostomidae > Trachops > Trachops cirrhosus. Next base: position 174,119,750 of record CM052541.1, read on the forward strand.
ACAGCTGTCCCCACTTCCCACCCTTTGTCCATGTGTCCTTTATAGATGTTCCTGAAAACCCTCCCCTCTTTGCTCCCCATTATCCCCTTCCATCTCCCCTCTGGTTACTGTTAGTTTGTTTTTAATTTCAATGTCTCTGGTCATATTTTGCTTGCTTGTTTGTTTTGTTGATTAGTTTCCACTTGTAGGTGAGATCATATGGTATATATTCCTTTTTTATTGTCATTCTATTAGAATTGCCCCAATTTCCCCCCCGTGCTCTCCTCTGCCCCACCCATCCCTCACTCCCACAGTCAATCCCCACCTTGCTGTCCATGTTCATGGGTCATTTATGTGTCTTCTTTAACTAGGCCCTTCCCCTTGAATTGTTTGATATTCTTAAGTCATTCAGGACTCAAATTACTTTGTTTCTGTGAGTTAGATTTCTAAATTTATATATCCAAACTGAGACATTTAAAAATATTTGTTATGTATGAAACAAAAATGATAAATTCATTACATGAAAACATAATATATGGCTTGAAATTTACTATAATTTTATGAGCAGTGTTACGGTATTAATGTAATCCTTCCGGAATCACAGCAATATCTTCTTCAGTTGCAGCAATAGCCAGGGCAAATGTTGTCCTTAGGTGGTGTGCCTTATTGGTTGCTAGAATTCCTTGATTCACTAGTTGGATCAAAAGTGTAGTGGCTGGAGAGAGACACACCACTTGTGATGGTCACCAATAAAAGGAGATTGTCCAGGAATACTATCAACAATAAGCAAAGATGTTGAAAGGTATGTTATTCTCCAAATAGTACTTGTCCATTTTGTTGGCGGAGTAATTCTGGAGGGCATCTTGGAAGAGCAGCTGGATCACCCACATCCTGTTATTGCTCCAGGGAGACCCCGGCAGTGTGTGCTTATTAATGTGCTGGAAGTTCCCGCGGTTCTCACTGTGCCAGTCACAAAGGGTCTCAATTTATAGCCTGGGGGGTTAGAGTAACATAGACTCTGGACGGTTTTCCTGTTCTTAAAAGGCATGAAATTTGGCGTCGATTGGGCCTCCTTATGAATCATTACCGAGTATTATTTCCTGTATATAATTCCCTGAGCTGTACTGTGATAAGACTGGCAGTGAAATAGGTTTGTTTACACCAGCATCACCATGAAAACATGAGTAATGTGTTGTGCTACGATTTTATGACAGCAACAGTGTCACTAAGCAATAGAAAATTTTCAGCTCCATTATAATCTTATTGAACCACCATTGTATATATGTTCTGTCATTGACTGAACCATTGTTATCCAGCACATGACTGTAAAATCAGGTGTACAAAGGCTGCTTTATTAGTATACATACCTGTGCATATAGAATACCAAAGAATATTTCTTTATTAGGCTATTGTCTTCACAATTTGGTTCCTCAGATACTTCAATCTGTGATAAAATCACAGCAACTTAGAGCTAGAAATGAAAATAAATGTCACCTTGATCAATAATATACTTTTATAAGCAAGAGAAATAATTACAGAGGATGTGAATTTGAAATTTACTGGCTGTCAAAATAAAATAAAAATGTGGACATATATCTCCCAAGCCTAATCTATCTTTAATGTTTTGGTGTTCCGATATCTTTGAATCAAAGAGCTTTAAGTTGAATTTATTATGGAGTTTTAAAATAAATGTTTTAAAATTTACAGAATTATTACCAAAATAGCACAGCATTCTGTATATTCCACACTCAGTTCCCCCTATTATTAACAACTTACATTAATATGGTACATTTTTTACAGTTAATGCAACACATTATACATTTTTATTAACGAAAGTCCATATTTTATTTAAATTTCTTCTCTCAATGCCCTTTCTCTGTCCCCAGATCTCATTCAGGATACCACAGTATATTAAGCTATCCTAAGTCTTTAGACTACTCTAGCTTGTGACAGTTTCTCAGGCTTTCCTGTTTTGATGACCTTGGCAGCTTGCGGGAGGACTGCTTAGGTATTTGGTGGACAGTCCCTCAGTAAAGGCTTGTCTGAAGTTTCTGTCCTGGTTAGAACAGGGCAATGAGGTTGGGGAAACATTACGGTGTTTTCTTTGGCCTTAATGAAGTAATCAATTAGAGTTCCTCGCTTACAGCCTAGTTTCCTAAGAGATGGCCATCAGGGAGAATGACCTTCACCAAAGGTGACCAGGAATTTCGAAGTTTACAAGCGCTCAATGACCTTACACTTTCAGGAAGTCCTTATATTCACATAAAGATTGGATTAGTTCATATCAGGCTATTCAATACTATATACATGGAAGAATAATTATTTAAAATGGTGATTCAAATCCTAACAGAGATATAAAGTAGCTTTACAGTAAACATTCACGCCAATTTGAGAAGAAACTCCCAGTTCTTGCCTGCGGTTTCATTGCATTGGTTAACAGCCCCTCCTCTTACTCTTGAAAATTTTGAACGTTATATGATAAATCATTTGGTCACAGATTTATTTACTATTGTTGCTGTAACAAATTACCACAGCTTTGGTGGTTTAAAACTCTGTACATTTACTATTATTCAGTTCTGGAGGTTGAAGTCCAAATTAGGTTAATTGTGCTAAAATCGTGATCTGTTCAAGCTGAGTTCTTTCCATAAACTCTCAGGGAAACCCCATTTCCTCCCCTTTGCAGCTTCTCTTGCCTGTGGCGCCCTTCCAGCAATAAGGTTTGTTTGACTTCTGCTCTGTCATTACATTTCCTTGTTTGACTGTGACCCTCTCACACTCCTTTTATAGGGACCTTTGTGAATACAGTGGGCCCGCCTGGATAATCCAGGGTAGCCCTCCAATTACAAGACTCTTAATTGCATCCTCAAAGTCTCTTTTGCCATGCAAGGTCACATGTTTCAGGTTTCAGAGATTAGTGTATGAACATCTTATTCTGCCTATTATACACCCCAGTAATAATGAACAAGTAATTTCAAAAACATTCTCTTTAACCTGTGAAGAGTGAAGGTGGTGAGTGCGACTTAATTCTAAGAATGCATTTAAGTATAAACCCTTCACCTCTCTGTGCATTTCCACCATTCATCTGCTTTTAAGATATAGGAAAAGGAATTATGGAAATTTATGGTACTAGCTGGTGGTAATCTGGATAAAAAGAGAAGACATTATAGCATGAATTTATTATAGCACTTTGTTTATTATACTAGACTCTCCTAACATTACAATGCGGACCTAAGCAAAAGTATAGGGCAGGTAAGCTCGTATGGCAAAATAACAAATTGGCTCATGTGGTAAAAGAATATGTTTTCTGAACTGAATTTTTGAAAATCCCAGGGTCTCATTTGACTTTATCATTTTTTTGCCTAATTTCGAGATGAAACCTAATAAAGTAAGCAACATATAGTCCCAAAGTTTGGTGCCTTTAGCAGGGCACTGCTTGGTGACAACTTGGTGGATTTCCATGGAATGGCTAAATTTCACAGTATCAGAGCCACCTGCAGACCTAACAGTAGGCAGTGAGTAGTGACAAAAAGGATAATAAAAAGGGCTCCTTTCTAAGCACAGAAGACTTAAACCAGTAGCCAATTTCCAGCAGACCACCAGGGATATTTCCAAAATGTGCAACGCAAAATTTCCCTGTACAGTTAAAAAAAATCTGAATCCTTCCCAGTTATATCACTACTATGAGTGAAGGCTGTTTTAATTTGTGGTGGATTAAAAATGGCCACAAGTAGTTTGACACTTTTTCTAATGAGATAAGGTTTGCATCCTCCTTGAATCGGGGCCACACTCTGACTTCTTTGAATAATATAGTACAGTGAAAACAATGCTATCCCAGTGTTTGCCCTAGATTTCAAGGCAGTGATAAGCTTCCTTCTGATTGGTGTGTTGAGCTACTATGTAAAGGTCTGACCGACCTGAGTCCTCCCTGTTGGGAGAAAGTCCAAATTAGAGTTAAAACAATGGGATATGGGGGTGGGGGAAGGAGAGAGAGAGAGAGACAGAGAGACACCTTTTTAGACCTCAGCTCTTCTTGTAATTATCAATCATTCAAGCCACCAAGCCAACCTAGCTGGAGAAACAACATATGCAGAATATAGTTAACCATCTTTCTTGAGTTCTCCTCAAATTCTTGACTCCAAAAATTGTAAGAATAATACAATGATTGATGTTTTATGATGCTAAATTTTGGTGTGGTATGCTATACAATAATAGTTCATCAGTACACACACAAAGTGCCTGCCTTTATTTTAAACCACTTGGGACAATTTTGTTATCAACTATTATCTGTCCACATTTCAAATTAATTTTGCTCAATTTTAGTGTTCATCCAGTTGCCTCACAAGTTTTCTTCATTGCTTGACTTACTGATTTCAATTGATTTGTCTGAAATATCTTCTTAATTAATGATTCTAGACTTTACCCAGAATTTAAAGTTGTGTTTTGTTCTACAGTTCTTTCTATATATGAAAAATTGACTCTCCTACATATAAACTGAGTACCAAATCCCATATCTAACTGGGGAAATATGGAAAACCACCAATACATTTGTGATAGAACATTTTAATTTTATATTATGGCAACTTGTTCTAAAGAACCATTTAATAAAATTTAATCCATTAATTTTTTAACATTTGCTTTAAAGATTATAGTACACTGTTGATTGAAATTTAAATAAAATACTGTTTGAATTTCTATTATTTTTGCAGTATTAGAGGACACAGAAATAACCAGGTTCTAGCCACTTTTCTAATTACTCAATGAACAAAAAAGACAAAGGCATTGCTCTTATCAAACATAACTTATGCTGGTGAGAAACAGAATATATACATTAAAAACTGAACAAACGAATAAATATAACATATGTCAGTCTGCGTTACCCTTTGTGGTAGCCATTGGCCATGTGTGCTTATTTAAACTTCAGCTGTATTTATTGATAGTTAAAAATAAATGAAATTAAGAAAATCAGTTCCCTAAGCATACCAGCCACACTCCAAATGCTCGACAGGTAAATGGCCAGTGCCCATCACACACACAGAAGAGTGCAGAACAGAGAACCTTTCCATTTTTACAGAAAGTTATATCTGCTGGGATAGAAAATTAAAGCAAAGGAAGGATAGGTGCTCAGAACTATTTGAAAATTAAGAAAAGCAAAAAATTCCTTAGTGTATTTTACAGGACATTGTATGAATCTCTTTATTAAGGGCCTTACCAAGTCCAGAATATTCAGGGGCTGATTAATTTATCGTACAGTTAAAAGAAAGAGGGGAATTTGCTTGTTTCAGCATTCATTAGTGACACAATTTATAATTTTGTTAGTTTTCTTTTTTAAAATCCCTCTACAATAATGAGAGAACAGCATTTTAATGATGGTTTTCCTTACTTCTGTGGTATAAATTATACAAAATGTTTACAGATGCTATAAAAGAAAAATCATATTTTGCATGTTTATGACTGATTATTAAAAATGAGCATGTTATACTAACAAGTAATATAATGTTGAAACTTAAACCTTACCAATAATTTATCTGAAGTTAAATTTCTAGGGAAAAACATAATTTATAAAGTATTTCAAGAATCTAGAATTTTAATTTAGACAGATATTGTTCAACAAGATAAATCAAACTTATCTCTCCATATAATCTGAATTAAATTGCTTTTTAGGTAGCATTTTCTGTCTTTGGTTCATCAGGAAGATCTATACCTGCACTTAATTTTTTGTGAAATCACTATTTCTTGCATAAAATACTTCTAAACTATGATCATGTTAATTACCATTTCAATATATTTCAAGTAAGATGTTAATGAAGGCAAAAGTCTTACCACTGTGCTACTGAGTGAAAAAATGTAAACACAAATGCTACATTCAAGATAACAAAGAACAAAAACATATCATTCATAAACTTCAGGAACTATTAAAGATAGAAACCCATGCAAAAATTGGAATAAAAATAAATTTCTTTATCTAAATAAAAATAGTTACGAAAAATTCTCAGTCAATTATTTATTTGATGTAAAATCAGGAATAATACAGTAATAAACATCTAGTTTTAAAACAGTGATTCCATCTATTATGAGAGGTCTTAGCTTTTCTATTTACACAAGGACAAAAAGAACTACAACTTTTAGGAGGAAAGAACTATCCTTATTTACAAATAATATGATTGTCTTCACACAAAAATAACACAAAAAACCACCTAGATTTCTATGCAAGGGAAAAGGTAATTTGGACAGAATCAATATGAGATAATTATGAGTAAAGGTAAAAAAACTGCATGCAAGCTTTATGGAAAATGTCTTTAAATGTATTGAAATATATTAAGAAAGTTCTCAGTAGGTGAAAGAAAAAATGCTCAGGGATAGAAATTCACTTTATAAAGATATTATTTTCTTCAAGTTAATCTACAGATTCGAGTTCCAAATAAAGTACCAAAATAAAAAACACAAATGGACAAGCAGACTTTAAAATGGAGAAAAGAACCAAGAAAAGTTAAGGCATAAAGAAGAAGAATGGCAAGATTGGGGTTGGAGGGCAATTCCTATAAGGAGACAGATTACAAAATCATAATAAGTTAGAGGATCTCTTTTGGTTCAGAAAAAGATAAACAGCGGAATAGAAAAGAATTGCGAGCCCTGGCTGGTGTGGCTCAGTGGACTGAGGGCCAGCCTGTGAACCAAAGGGTCACTGGTTTGATTCCCAGTCCAGGCACATGCCTGGGTTGCAGGCCAGATCCTCAGTAGAGGGCACAAGAGAGGCAACCATATACTGATGTTTTTCTCCCTCTCTTTTTCCTTCCTTTCCCTCTCTCTAAAAAATAAATAAATAAAATATTTTAAAACAGAGAAGAGAATGGAGAGGTAATAAACAGACCCACCCAAATAGAGAACTGATTGATAATCAATGTGGTATTGCTTATTAGTCAGAATATTTGAACACCTCAATAAATGGTGTTGTGAATTTTAGTAATTCACAATTTCAGAAATGGAAAATTTATATGCATAAGACCCAAAATCAATCCTAGAGAAATGCAAGAATACAATATCTATATTTTCTCAGACAGGAATTTCTCAAAAGAAAACACAAAAATATGTCCTAAGAAAGTTTAATGAACTTAGCAACTGTGATATAATTAAGACATTTATCAAAGGAACAATATAGTAGAAGATAAGCCACACACTAGCAGAAGACATTTGCTCTATAGAGCGCAAAAAATGTTTTCTAAACTATATAGATATTCTTTATAAATCCAATGAAAAACACCCAACCATATTTTTAAAAAATGGGCATATTGAAAGGGAAACATCTCAGGATAGATCTCATTTTATTTTTTCACAGAAAAATGCAAATTAAATTCATAATGAGCTGTATTAAAGAACTAGGTGGACAAAAATTAAAATAGACTGATGATACCAAATGTCATGGATACAAAATAGCAGGAAATTTAATAAAGTGGGTTTTTAAGTTATTTTGAAAAGCCACTTGACAATATCTAATAAAATCTATGTATATTGTAAGGTCAAATACTTTTATCCTTAGGTGTGCACTATAAATAAAACATTTCATATGTAATACAAAATATATCTGTCTTCTATCTCCCTAAAACACCTTTTGTAACCTTTAAAAACTGATCATCTGAATATCTACCAACAATATAATAAACAGTTACATTTTGATATACGTTTGTTCACACAATGGAATATAAGATAGGTGAATTTTAACAAAATAAAGACTGAAAAAACATATCTAGGAGAGTATGCATAGTATCATTTATGTAATTTTAAGAACAAATGAGTAATATATTATTTAGGGTAAAACAGGTAATAAACTATGTTTTTAGTAAAAAATAATAATATCAACTTAAATTACAACTTGTCTTTGCTTGCTCACTAACTAGCACAAATCTGTTTAATAAAGGATAATTATAAAAGCAGTATGTTATATTTTTTAAAAAATTACTTCCCATCCCTTGTTAATTTGACCTAAACCTGAAAAGGAGACAGGCTCTCTCCTAGTTTTTATTTGAGAAACTTGAGATTTATGCAGCAGTTTGCTAGGGGGAGGAGATAAAGGTAGATTAGTGACTTTTATATAGGGGTTTTTGAAGTTGAGATAATAGTAGAGATTTCCACAAGATCAGAAGGAAAGTATGGTTTAGAGCTTAAGAGTAACTGTGTTCTACAGCATACCTCTGCCAGAATCCCGGAAATGGGGTCAGGATTTCAAAGGAGAATGATTGTAATGTCAAACAGAAAACACCCTGGTCCCCAAGGCGCCCAGTCTGTGACAAGAGTACAAAGTCCCAGCTTTTCCTGCCTGCATGGTGCCACTGGGTTAGGGTAATAGGTGCACAAGGTCTGTCCGGAAGTTATCCAGCCACATAATATGAAAAATAGAGACATTTGCTGAAGAAGATAAAAGAAGCATTGTACATAGGACAACGATGCCTCAGTCCCTGTCAAAGTTATGACCTTCCTGAGGAAATCTGGTTCGTTGGTAGCAGTTTGAATAAAGTCATCAGCAACTGCAGCACCATGTTCCTTCTGCTCTGGTAGCAGAAGCCACAGAATGAATTTTGCCATGACGTTTCATGCCAAGATCTTGCATTAAAATTTCAGACATAGTAGTTTCGGGGATCCCTAGATCAGCTTCTAGTTCTCGCACTGTCAGTTGCTGATCTTGGTGGATTGCAGCCCACACACGCTGAACATTCTCAGGTGTTCTGCTTGTTGCAGGCCTTCCAGAACGTGGATCCCTTTCAGCAGATTCTTGACCATCTTTGAGCCATTTGTGCCACACTTTTATTTGTGTTGTGCTCATCACATCCTCCTGAAAGCCTTCTGAATCATCTGAACAGTTTCCACGGAGGAATGTTTAAGCAGATTTGTTTTTCTACTCAGTCATTTTGAATGCGGTGGCCACACAGTACATATGCTCACTCAATGGCATCTACCGCCAGCGAAGTCCTCATTGATCACACATGTGCATTTCAGTACAGTTTCTTTGGCTAGCCGGCTACACAGATGCCATGCAAACAGTTATCATTATATTAACAATGGCTGGACTTTTTCTGGACAGACTTCGTATTTGCTGTTACTCCCCTGGGCCAAAAACCAAGTACTGCTGAATGCCCTATTTTAGGTTACAGCTCTCTCTACTTTGTTACCAAAACTCAGAACTTTTTTCAGTCTTGCTCACGGGGGAAGTAACTCCAGTAATGGTAAAACTGACTCTCCTTTAAAACTCATGAGAAAATAGAACTTTAATTAAAATCAAATGTAATATTAGGGTGGAAATATAGTAAATCATTTCTTGCACATCGGAATTTGAGCATGTATATGTGGAATTGTATTTGTGTATTATAAATATTTTAATAGTTTTTAAATTTGTTGTGTATTTATTTTCCTTTTCTACATTCATTTAGATGAAGCAAGGTCCATTTTATAGTCATATAACATAAAAAAACTGTTAGGAACAGTAATTTGGCATCTAAACATAACTGTTGGACTAACTTCAACTTTTTTCCCCAGTGTTACTAAATTCAGTGATTCCAGTCTGTTTGAGACCCTGCTTGCAGCTTTTTGGAAGGAAGACACATGTTCTCATATGTTTTATATAATTTTCATTCAGTGAAGATTAAAAAAGTAATTGAGTACAGGTTCATGAAAAAGTTTATATAAAAAAGTGTAGTCAGAGAAAGTGGCTCTCTGCTAGTAATTTAGAGAAAATCATGTGAGTTATGCATTTAGAACCAAATTTAATGAAACTGTGCTAGGATATGTTTTATCTAAAGTATTCTGCATAATTTTAAGCCCATGAATACATAAACACAATTATGATTCCAAGTTAAAATGTTCTAGTGTCAAACTTGGTGTTACTGCCAAAATATTAACAGAAAACAGAATAGTTGGCACATAAAATCTATCAGTATTTTTAAATAATACTAGAAATTATGGGAAATAGACAATATTTCTCATCATGTAGAAATGCTGACATTTAGTTGTTGAGATAACAGAGAACTATAAAATGAAAAGGAGTTATTGTAGGCTTTCTTTACTGAAATTTTAGTAAAACTAACACAGAACGAAGCCCCCATATTAAAAGTATTCCAACAGCCTCAGCTCTGTAACACACTGGTTAAGTCTGAAATAAAATGGCTGGCACCAAGATCTTGACTTTTTAAGAGAGTTCTTGTTTTTTTTATAAATTCTACTGACTCACATTTAAAACATTAGCACATTTTACTCTGTTTTTCAGAACTAAGCTTATAATTACAGTAGAGGAAGCGACTTAAAAAGTAGAGTTAGTTGGCTTTCTTGCTATAAATGTGGACTCTAACTGCACATGACAATGAGGCACAGTAACTGACAAACACCTGGGAAGGAGAGAAAATGCTGATGTAGAACTGCAAATGCACAATAGCATTTGTGATTTAAAGTAAACAGAAGTCATTTCATTCTCTGCAGGATCACACATTGACGTCGTACCTTATAATACAGTCAAACAAATAATCTTCATAAACCAATTTTATGTCATGTAGAAAATTTTAGGAAAAGTTGGCATTTCCAAGGAAAACGACACATGAGCCTCCAAAATAACAATTATAAGACATAGAAATTCTTCTCATTCTTGGTAATCCTATTTTTTCAGGGTCGAATATGATGTATTTACTTATAATATGAGAAAGGTTTGGGATTTGCATTCTATTCTTATATATTTCTTACTAGAAACTTCACAAATATTCAATGATTTTGTGTGTGTGTGTTTTCATTTAAAGATCAAAAAGGAACAGCAAAGCTCAATAGAGAGGCTGATGCTGGAGATAATGCTGGAGGCTCATTCACTAATTGAGCTATTCTCATTTACAAAGCTCTTTCCATTAATTTCATATGTATGATGTTTTATGAGATATTGCTTACTAAATTTTGAAGGACATTGAACAAAAGCCATATAGTAATCAGAAGGGCCTCCATAAACTACTCACACCATACTTCCCAGAATCTGTGATATATAATAGGTTATGGGGCAAAATGATTTTTTTGAAAAAGTACTTAAAGTTATGTGCCAAAAATTAGAAAGATTATATCCTGGGTTATTCTGTGAGCACAAGCTAGTCACAAGAGCCTTTAGTAGTAATCAGTTTCCTGAGCTGCAGTGAGAGACTTACGACACAAGGAGAAGAACTAAAACATTTGCCACAGTCAATGATCTTGTACATAAACTCAGGGCAGATAAAGAAGAAACAAAGAAAGCCATAACAATATCGTTCAGCAAGCTATTGGGTTAAATATCTATAGTTATTATATTGACATAACTTTATATTAAGTTGTGAATATTATTATCAAATGATAGAAGATAAAAGAAAGTAGTTAAAGTGGACTAAAAATTATGGAGAATGTGAATTTAAAAACTAAGCATTAAAAGAAATCGAATGAATATATCATATTTTAGAGTACATGTGAGTAAAACTCACATTTCCCTTGACTTTCCAAAGGTATACATTTTTTATATATCTCTCTGTACTGCTCTCTTCCTCTCCCTCACACACACAATCACTTCCTTGTATTTCCTTTTTATTCAGAACTGTGCAGAAAGGAACTTTCATATACTTTGAAAGTATGCACAAACTGAAATATTCCTTTATTTCCTAGGAAAACAATAAGGCTTGTCATAGATTATGGATAACAATTTTTTAAAAAAATTCCTTACTCATTCTAGTCTAGATAAAATTAAAAAATACAGGGTAAATTATGTCTATTCTATTTTCTAAATTTTTCAGTCACATCCATGCAAATCAAAATAAATTCTGTACTGTGGGATGACTTCCATATTTTTCCTGCTTCTCATTCATCACTCCATGTCAGGCACTGTGCTTTTTCCATTTTGTTTCATTTAATGATTATAACAATATTTTATAATTGCTTTTACTACCTTCTCCCTACAGATGATGGAAAAGTTTTAAGATTTTAAAAACTTGTGTAGGACCTTAAGTTATTAAGTAGTTATATGCACATTAAATCCATGATTTTCTTATTGCAAAATATATGTTTTCTTCTATGTCTTCTATTTCTGTCATAGGGTGGTCTTAACTAAGCAAGTTAAATTATACTTTATTTTTAAAATGTTAAATTTTTAAAGCAATGAAAGTTGTTTTATATATTAATTCTAGTCAACTTACTAGAAAATTACCAGAAACTATCACTTGATATTATTTATGGTAAACAAGTTAAGTTGCCTTTTCCTAGAACTCTGAAAAATAAAATAATCTCTTTAGTATTTAGGTCATTTTAAATCCTGGTAATATAAATCCATTTTGTACTATTTCAAGGAAGACATTATAAAATCTCTATAAATAAATATTAATCACCCGGCAAAGCACAAACATCTTCATAATTCAGTCATTTCAATATGTACAGTCACGCTCTGTCTTAAAGATGAGAATGCATTCTGAGAAACGCATCATTAGACTTCCTTGTAGTGCAAACATCATAGAGGGCACTTACCAAATGCTAGATGGTACAGCCTACTACACACCTAGACTGCATGGCATAATCTATTGTTTCTAGGCTACAAATCTGTACAGCACGTTGCTATATAAAACAGTGGGAGGTTATATCAAGTATAAGAGAAAATGATGCAATCAAGAGATGAGGTAAACAGATGTATGAGGTTGCTGCAGGCACACTGTTTTATAGCAAATTTTTTTATAAGTAGAAAGTGTGTCCTATAAAATATAATAAAACATAGTACAGCAAATATATAAACCAGTAACAAGTCATTTATTATTATTCTTAATCAAGCATTACGTACTGCACATAGTTGTACGTGTTATGCTTTTATAAGACTGGCAAAGCAATAGCATTATTTACACCAGCATCACCACACACATGAGCAATATGGTGTGCTCCAATGTTAGGGCGGCTTACACATTACTAGGCAATAGGAATTTTCAGCTCCATTCTAATCTGATGAGACCACATTGGTATAAGCTGTTTGTCATGAACTGAAACATCATTATGTAGCACAAAACTGGGTTAAGTGAAAGGGTAGAATAAAAAATTATTTCAGGATTAATAATCCTTTTTTAATTACATGAAGATATTTTTGTAGAAAATTTATGATGAGTCAGATATTGACATGTTAGAACTAAAATATAATTAAGAAATGAATTCTACTTAGATACAAAATATTCCCCATCTATATTTAGTTACCTTGCCTAAAATTTGTTTTCCATAAAGAGGAAACAGCAAAAACCTCAGCACAAAACATAACAAAAACTCAGAGAGCAAAATCTACAAAGAGATTTTCTACAAAGAGAAACAAGCAAAACTCAGAGGACAAGAATTCAGAACAAAACTCGGAGTAAAACAGTTGTGTTCTGGAAGCAAAGAAACTAAGTAAGCACACTAAAGAGAAAGGTGAGGTCAAGTTTCAAGTGTCTTCAAGTGGCAGATAATAAAGACAAGAAAGTCATTGCACTGAGTTCCATGTTGCTCGTGGCTGGCTTCGAGCAGAGCAATTTCAGGTAAGCAGTGGATTTAAAAACCATAATGAAGTATTAAGAACAAATGGTTAGAGGGGGATGCATAGAGTATACTGGCACTGAGAGTTCTGTAAAAGAGCAGTCAGCATAAGGAGAAAAAGGCAGGATAAAAAAGTTTTATTTATGTACTTATTGAATTTGTTGGTGTGGCATTGCTTAATAAAATTATTTCAATTGTAGGTACACATTTCTACAATATATCATCTGTATATTGTACTGCGTGTTTACCACCCCAAGTCAAATCTCCTTCCATCACCATTTCTGCCCCCTACACCCTCTTCTATCTCTCCCCACCTTCCTTTCCCTCTGGCAATCACCATACTATGTGTCTGTGTCCATGAGTCTAAGAAAGTTTGTACTTTTAATTAAATAAACAACTTATAATATATTAGAAAACACTCTATTAGAAAGCATATAGTATGTGATCTTTTATTTTTATACATTCTATTACTTACATTTTATGAAATATTTCCTATTTTATGTACTTTAAATGTAAGTGTATTTTTAATTTTAGTTAATTCTATCACTGTCAGCAAAAAATATTATGTAGATTCTTGATTAAAACAACATATTATTATTTAGTATAAATGAATAAAGAAAAAAGACTCTAATATATCCAAAACAAAAGTGTTTGTGTTTCTTACTTTAACATTGTTGACCCTTTTTAAAAAGATTTTATTTATTTATTTTTAGAGGGAGGAGAAGAGAGGGAGAAAGAGAGGGAGAGAAACATCAATGTGTGGTTGCCTCTCATGTGTACACCCCGCTGGGGACCTGACCTGCAACCTAGGCATGTGCCCTGGCTGGGAATCAAACCAGTGACTCCTGGTTCACAGGCAGGGTCACACCAGCCAAGCCTACATTGTTGACGCTTAAAAGAATATGCCAACATATGAAATAATGCTTATCTTTGACATTTTGAAAACTTTCAATTACATAAAACCTTTTCATCATTATGAAGATCTATTTGTAAGGAAGGAGGAGGCAAGTTACTTAATTTAGGAGTTTATTAATTGATATATTAAAAAACCTTTAACTGAAACCTTTAAATATTTAGATGTAATGATATGTGGACCTCAATTTTTATGCTTGTACTATGCTTGCATAGGCTTGAGGTTGACCTGCCAGTGGATTACTGCAATAACTAAATAATTGTCAAAGTAAGGGTGCCAGAAGGAAGGAGCTGGAAATTGGGGCTTTCAGAAACATGCTAAGAGATTATCAATAGATTGCAGCTTCAGGTAATAGTCTGGGGTACCATTACAAGAATGAATGTTTGAAGTGTGGTGAAGAAAAAGCTTACTGAGAGGAGAAATTCCAGAAAGTGATGGGCTGAGCTATTGAGAGTATTATTTTCCACTATATTGAAAATACAAGAATTTAAGGGAGGCATATTGAGGAAGAGGGTGCTACTGAGCTACAGTCAAAGAAAAGGAAATAAAGAAAAAGAAATCTCTGACAAATGAGGGCATCTGATTTATAGATCAATAGATCATACCAATAATATAGGGCACTGAAATATCTATTTATAGTAGATTTAAACTTAAGAAAACATTATAGTAATTCAAGACTTACAATGTGAAAACTACTTCTCATCATAATTTAACATATTTTCTTAGATAATTAAAACAAATTTGAATTATATATAAATTACATATAAATGTTTGAATCCAAGCCTCCAAAATACAACTTTGTTGCTTATAACCAGTCTAAATCATTAGAAAAGGCATTTATTTTTACTAGGGGATAAATTTAGTACATAGTGATTACAATGTTGGTAAGAATATTAAGAGTGCTTTGGGAACAAAGTAAAATTTTTTAGTCCAAACTAATAAACTGAAGGAGATGGTATCTGTTTTCTTATCTGAATGTTGAAAGCATAAGATTTCAAAATGTTGAAATGAGCAAAGACAACACAGTATAGAATATCGTAAGTGAAAGTTCAGGAGTTCATGGAAACTATGATGTGTCTGTAGAATATTTACAATTTGGTTTGAGCATTTGTGGAAATGAATAGAAAATGATATTAGAACTGTACATTGGGATCATATTGTGGAGGCACTCGACTGTCAAAGTGATTTTGTGTAACATTTTTCTAAGCACTAATGGGTAAAGTAAATGTATTTGAAACATGTTAATCAAAATTTGTGTGTGCTTAAATATTCACTGAAAAGAAATGTCATTGTATTAATATATTCATGTCAGTCTTTATCTTCATTATTTTATTATGTAATATATCCTAATGCATTATATTCCAGATTTACCTTATTTCTAGGCTCAAAAAGATGTTCTTTTTAAGTAGAATATTTTATCTCCTGGTTTGCTAGGATGACATTTAAATCACAGTCTTTTCTTTTTTCTGTATCATAAAAGTTATTTATCAAGCTTTTGCCCAGAAACAGAAGAAATGTAGTAAGCAGAATAAAATAAATTATAACTCAGTCTAGCTCTTGAAACTTTTTATACTACTTGTACAACAAAGAAATAATGACATTTTTCCCTTTGAAACATATGTATTACTAGTCGTTCTGCTGGTGCTGTCTTATAATACCATGTCCACCCACCACAGTCCTTACAAAGATGAAACCTGACACCCAGCAGGCTTAATTCTTCTTCAAACTAAGGAAAAGCATTTTTTATCTTTAAATTTACACAACACTCTATTGAATCATATACATTTTTCCTTTTGATGCATAACTCCAAATGAACGGAAGTAAATGTAATTAAAAAATCAAAACTGTCTTTTAAGTGATGTTATATAAATAAATATTTATTCAAAAATATATAAAAATATTACACAATCTGAAGATATTGAGGAGTTAATTTTAACACTTAAATGAAATAGTATTTTCTATAAAAATATTACATGCAAAAATCAAACCCAAACTGGAAGGGAATAATAATAAAAAAAACCCTTGAAAAGAAATGAATTGGTAATCAAATTGCTCACTTCTTAATCCTCCCTACCCCAAATATTCCTGAACAGGACTGATTTTTCAGATTAGTTTTACTAACCTTAAAAGTACAACAGCTAGATTTTACTCATGATGCTTCAGATAATAAAAAAGAAGAAAGAAATCTCTCCATATCATGTGTCAAACCATGCAATATGACACATTTGAACTGTTTATACCCATGAAACAATTGCCATTATAAAGCTAAGGAAAAAAACCCCATCAATCCTAAAGCATACTCTGCCAACTTGTAAGTTCTCCTTGTTTCCACTTCCCGCTCTGTCTCTAGGCAACTGCTGATATTCTTTCTGACAATATATATTAGGTTTAATTTACAGAGTTTAAAACCAGTGATATCATGTAGTAGCTACACTTTTTTGGCTTTGACTTCTGAAATGTGGTATAATCTATTTAGATTCATCTGTTCTGCAGTTTTATAGCCATAGTTATTTAAGTTTATGACTGAGTAGTATTCCTATGTAAGGACGTGACACGATTTTGTTTTGTTTTATTTTCCATCCATTCATCTGTTGATGGACTCTTGGGGTTGTTTGCATCTAGGGGCCATTATAAATAAGCTTCTTAGAACAATCAAGCACAAGCCTATGTATGGACAAGTGCTATCCTTCCCCCAGTAAAACCCTAGAAGAAGAATCGTTGGGTATTCTGGTAGATGCTTGTTTAATTTTTTAAAAGAAATTGCCAAATCTCTTTCCAAAAGTGTTCTACCATTTTGCATACTCATCAGTAGTGTAAAAAAGTTCAAGTCTTCCCACATACCTGGTAATACTTGACATAGTTAGACTTTTAGGTTTTGTTTGGAAGTCCAGTTTACTATTTGTTCCTTCAAACATTGGGCTTTGGTGTCACATTTATGAAATGTTTTTCTCATCCAAGTCCATAAGAATTTTATCTTACATTTGATAGGATACTTTTGGAGTTTTAGGTTTAGCCAGATGATATGTTTCGAGCTAAATATTGTAGATGATGCAAGGTATGGATTCATGTTTCTTTGTTGTTGCTGTTTCTTTCTTTCTTTTTTTAAAATGGCTATCCAGTTGTTCCAACACCATTTGCTGTAAAAACTATTCTTAATGCATTACTTATCTCTGGACTTTGATCAAAAAACAATTGTTCACAAATTTATGGATACATTTTTGGACTCCTTATTTTCTTGTTTTGATCAATTTTTCCATCTTATTTCCATTAGGGAAAAAATAGCTGCATTCATTAGAGTAGTTACATACTTAGTCTTTAAATGAGGTGGTTTTACTCCTCCAACTCTGTGTCTTGCATCAACATTGTTTTTACTATGCCATATGACTTTCAGAATAAATTCATCAGTATTTACAAAAAAACAAACAAATCTGTAAGATTTTGATAAGTATCACATTGAATTTATAAGTCAATTGATATCTAAATAATAATGTCTTCTAACTAATGAACATTCTATCTCTAAATTTACTTAATTCTTTAGTTTCATTTAGCAATGACTTCTAATTTTCAGTGCACAGGTCTCTCCTGTATTTTGTCAACTATTACCCTTAAATAATTCATATTTTGGTGTTATTTTATATAATACTTTGAGTTTTTTATTTTTAAATTGTCTTTATTAATATTTATAAATATAATAGATTCTATATTGATTTATACCCTATATACTTAATAAATC
Source organism: Trachops cirrhosus (assembly GCA_028533065.1). NCBI lineage: Eukaryota > Metazoa > Chordata > Mammalia > Chiroptera > Phyllostomidae > Trachops > Trachops cirrhosus. The sequence goes on from CM052541.1 coordinate 174,137,893, forward strand.
ATTTATTAATTCTAATACTTTTGGTAGATTTCTATGGATTTTTTACACAGATAATCATATTGTCTACAAAGAGCATTATCTTTCTTACTTTCAAATTGGTTCCCATTTGTTACTTTTTCTTGTCTTATTGAAGTGGCTCAAACTTTCAGTAAAATGCTAAAAAGAAATGAGGGTAGACATCTTTTCTTCTCTTAGGGGGAGGAGCTTTTCTTGGGTCTTGGGGGAAACATAATTTTTTCACCATTAAGCATTATTGTGAGCTGTCAGATTGTTGCAGATGCCTGTCATTGGGATGAGCTAATTTCCTGTTGTTCTTATTTACTGAGATTTTTATCAGGAATGGAAGTTAGATTTCATTAATTTTTAATCTATTGAAAATTTAATGTATTTCTTTTCTAGTTTGTTAACATGGTGAAGTACATTTATTGATGTTCAAAAGTTAAAAAGATCTTAAATATTTGAGGTCTACCACACTTTTATATATTATTGTATATGTTTTGCTAAAGTTTTTATGAAAATTTTTATTTATAGTCTTAAAGATATTGTTCTGTAGTTTTATTACAAAGTTTTTGTCCAGTTTTGGTATCAGGGTAATGGTGGTCTTATAGAATGAGTTCCCTTTTTTCAATATTCTGAAATTCATTCTGTATAATCAGTTATTTCATCCTTCAATGTTTGCTATAATTTACCAGTAAAGTCATATTATCTGTAATTTTTAATATAAAGTTTTCAAACTACAAATTAGATTTATTTAATAAAGAGCTATTCAGCTTATCTACTTCCTTTTGCTCATGTCATCTAAGTTGCTGATTTTGTTGATATAGTTGTATTGACAACATTCCTTCCTTTTTCTTTTGCTGTCTTTAGAGTTTGTGTTTGTGTCCCCTATCTCAGTTCTGGTATTGTTAACATCTGTCATTTTTCTTCTCTTCTTCTCTCCTTATCAGCCTGAGTATAGATTTATCAGTTTTATTGAAGTTTTTGAAATAGCACTTTATTTTTTAACTCCTTGAATTCCCTTAATTTTTTGTTTTTGATTTTATTGACTTTTGCTCTGATATATATTATTTACTTTATTTGACATAGTTTACATTTAATTATATATTTTTATTAGTTTCTTTTTTTCAATGCCTTTACAGGCTCTCTTTAATTTTACGAGACTTTCTTTTTTTTAAATTTTATTGTTCAAGTAGAGTTTTCTGCCTTTTCCCCCTACCTCTCTTGCCAACCCAGGCCAAACCCACCTCCCTCCCCTGATTCCAACCCCCCTTGGTTTTGTCTATGTGTCCTTTATATATGTTTCTGAAAATCCTTTACTCTTTTCCCCCCGTTATCCCTTCCTATCTCTCCTCTGGTTACTGTCCATTTGTTCTTAATTTCAATGTTTCTGATTATATTTTGCTTACTTGTTTGTTTTGTTGATTAGATTCCACTTAGAGCTTTTTTTATTTGTTTCTTATGATAAAAATGAAGTCATTTTGAGATTCAAAAGTTTTGAGATTTTCTTCACGTTATAGGCATTCAATGCAATTATAGTCCACACATTTGTATACAACACAAATTATGATAATTGAGTTTCTTTTCATTTTAAACAAAAAACTTTAACTTGCCTTTTAAATTTTCTTTAATTTATTATTTATTTAGTTTCCAAATATTGGGGGAATTTCCAGATATCTTTTTGTTACTAATTTCTAAAATATTTCCATTGAAATCAGAGCACAAGCTTTACCAGATTTTAACCTTCATGATATTTTGAGAAATGTTTTATCACCCAGGGGTCTGTCTTAATAAATGCCCCATGTGCATTTGAAATAAATATGCTTTCTAATATTGTATGGGGTGTTCAATAAATGTCAATTAAGTCAGATTGGTTAATAGTGTTGTACAAATCTTCTGTGTCATTTCTGATATTCTACTACTTGCATTATTAATCATTAAGAGGGTTTATTCAAATGTCTTAATATAAGTATGGGTTGGTCTATTTGTCCTTAAAATTCTGGCAGTTTTACTTCACATGATTTGAATTTCTGTCTTCAGTTACATAAATCTTTGGGATTATGTCTCATTCATAAAATACTTTATCATGATAAAAAACAATGATTTTTCTGTGAAATCTACTTTTGTGATTTAAGTATAGTCACTCTGGCATTATTTCAATTAATGTCATCATAGTATATCTTTTTCACATTATTTATCTTAATTGTACTTCTGTTTTTTTAATGTAAAGGACATTTCTTATAGGTAGAATATAATTGGGTATAGTTTCTGTATCCAACCCAATATTGATTTTTTCATTATTATTGATTATATTTTTCTACTTTCTTGCATGCCTAATAATTTTGTCTTCGGTGCCAAATATAGTTAATTTTAACTTTATGACTGTGAGATATTTGTATATTTATACAATAGTCTTGAGCTTTGTTCTGGGTATAATTTATTTACTTGGAAAGAATCACATCCTTTCTGATTTTGCTTTTAGACTTTTGTTCAGGGGGTTTGGAATGGCCTTTGCTTAGGGCAAATTATTCACCCATCAAAAATATTTATTTTGTGGACCAAATTATGGGCCCCAAAACTTCATGTAAAACACTAACCTCCAACATGACTGTATGTTGATACACGGCCTTTAAAGAAATAATTAAAGTTACATAAGATCATAAGAGTGGGACCCTAATCCATTAGGGCTTTATCCTCATAAGATGGGAAGACACAGGGATAGAACATGCTCAGAGAAAAAGATGTGTGAAGACATCAGAAGAAAGAGACTGTCTTCAAACCAAAGGTTTGAGGTTTCACCAGTTACCAGTGCTGCTGGCACCTGGATCTTGGACTTGCAGCTTCAAGAACTGTGACAAAATAAATTAAACTGGTTAAGCCACTTGTCTGTGGTATTGTTATAGTAGAGTAAGCAGACTAATACCCCGATGTCCTGTAAATACATGTTTTTCCAGTCTGGGTGGTAGGAACAGGCATTATTACCAACCCTGAGGAAGCCCCAGGTACCACTACTTCTAATCTTTCTGCATTTTTCTTTCCCCAGCCATGGGTATTTTTCTTACGTGTGTGGACTAATCAGTGTTCAACTGAATAGTCATGGGGAACTTTTTCAAATCTCTGGAGTTCAGTCTTGGTGCAGTCCTCAGCCTTTAGGTATTCTGATATCTTTTGTGCTCTCACTGCTTTGGTCTTCTGAACCCTCAACTTCTCCTCAACTCACATAGTCCAGGAAACTTCCACAGAGATTACCTTGTCCACTTGTCCCTTATGAACTAATCTGCTTCATAGTCTGATGTCCTTGATTTTTATATAGTTATTCTATTTTTAGTTGTTAGTCTGGAGAGTAAATCTATTCCCTAGAAAGTAATATTTTCCACTTAAAAGAGTGGACAAGAAAGTTTTATGAAACATAATGTTTAAAAACAAAAACAATATCATTAAAAAAGAGGAGGATAACAAAGTTAAACTATTTTAAAATTATTACATTATCTAAGAATGCTACATTGTTTAGTATATCCTGAAATTATTGACATACACTTTGGAATATCAAGGATAATCTTGTAAATTATAATGCAAGAGGTTAAGCTAAAAATTTAAAGAGAAAGTAAAATAATAAAACTATTGATTAAGAAAAATAAATTGAACCAGAATGGTGGTGTGATGAACTTGGAAGACTTCCTATTCCCCAAAATAACCATTTAACTGTTGAAAAATACCCTAAAATACAATCATTTAAGTCTCTGGAAAGAACATACATCATGTGGAGAAACATTTCCAAACACAAATAAATGTCTGTATCACCTAATGTCAAGTACAAGAGTGTCCACAGAAGCTTCATTTGTGGAAGCCAACATTCTGAAATTACCCCATCACTATCAAAATTGGACTGAAATATATTTCAATATTCATGAATTAGAATAATTTAAAGCAATAAAAATAATTATTGCTGCATGTAATAATATGTCTGGATCTGACAGACATAATGTGGAGTGAAATAAGTGAGACACAAAATATACATATTATATGATTCCATTGATATTAGTTCAAGAACTGGTGAAAGCAATGAGAACAGGGAACTTATTGACCAGAAATGTGAATGAAGAATCCTTCTGGACTGTAGGAAATGCTCTCTGTCCTGATCTCAGCTGACTATGTGGATGTTGAAAAAATTATTGAGATATCCTTGAGATGTGATAGTTTTACTGTATATAAGAACATATACAATAGGTGCCCTTTAGCAATAGCTGGGCTTATGAATTTGAATTTTATATGAGAATCTAAACTGAAAAAATATATTTTCACAGTGAAAGGATAAGAAAACCCATCAAGAAACAAACTCATAGGTACTCTTATAAACAGAAGAAAAGGACTCCACAAAGAGTACTGATAGAGAATAGTCCTAGGAATAATAGAGAAACCAGAGGTATTTGGTGTCATAGAAATAAAAAATGGATAGGATGTCTATGTGGGGAATTATTTTGTAAACTGAATTTAGCTACATGGACGGCACAGAAATCCTTATCAAGAACTGTACTAGTGGTGGTGTGGGATGAGATAGATTTGTAGTTGAGTACTTAATAAACAGTGAAACATAATGATAGAAAATGTTACAGAAAACTCTTTATGGAAATTTGTCTTTCACATGTGGGAGAAAAATAATGTGTCAGGAAGAATAAAATTTTAGTATTCTTTTATTTATTTTGTTTTATACAATATAGGTATCTACATGTTTAAATGCTGATAAAATATCAGTAATGAGACTTTAGTGGATCAAAGAAGAATAATGTAATTAACAGTATTAGTGTCAGGAAGTGATTGACAGAGTCTATTCAGAGCATTTGATCATCAATAAGCAATGTGAAACTTTGCCTTTCATGACAGAAGAAAAGATGAAAAGCATGGTTATGTGAACAAGTTAATGTATAGACTTTAAAGGAATTCTTATCTCAAGAAATATTTCTAATTCTTCTGTGAATAAAGAGTTAAGTTTAGTCCTTGAGTTGTTTAATTATATTCAGCTGAGGTGAGTGATCACTTTTGGTGAGAGTCTCGAGAAAGAGAACATTGAGAAAGATAATATGGGACTTAAGACTGAATCCTAAAGGACCTCAATATTTAGTGGAAGAATAATCCCCTACTACCAAATGTCTCTGAGAGCTCTGGTGAAATGTGGACAACTAGATCTTCATGAGTTTTGCAACATGTTTGGGTTACCAGAATCAATGAAATAGTGATAGTTTTTAATATTATACAGTTGTAGGTATATTTTATCTAAATATATATTTATTGCATATTAGAATAAAATTAGAAGGTCTAATATAGCCTCACTTTTAAAAACATTTATGCCCTGCATTATTTACAATAGCCAATATTTGGAAGCAGCCCAAGTGTCCATCAATAAATGAGTGAATGTAACAACTATGGGACATTAACACATGGAACACCACCCATCCATAAAGAAGAAAATTTTACCTTTTGTGACAGCATGGATGGACCTGGATAACACTATGCTAAGTGAAATAAGCCAGTCAGGGAAAGACAAATCCCATATGATTTCAGTCGTATGTGGAATCTAATGAACAAACGGAACTAACAAGCAACATAAAGACAGACTCATAGATAGAGAGCAGGTTGACAGCTCAAGGTGAGGAGTGGGGGCAAGTGAAAAAGAGAAAGAACCCGTGGACACGGACAACAGTGTGGTGATTGTGGCTGGTGGGGTGCAGTTGGAAGGGGTTATAAGGGGGATAAATGGTAATGGAAAAATAATAAAAATAAAGTATAAAAAGAATATTAGTCATTTAAAATACTTAGTAACTATTTACCAGATATCATGCACTTATTATATATGTTCCTTTACAAAAGTGTGTGATGAGAGTTTGTATGTGTGTGTCTATATTTTCCAGATGAGGAATTAAGTCTTAATATATAACTAAAGCTATTTAGTTAATAAGTTAGTAAGAAGTGATTCAAACTTGTCTGTGTAACTTTAAGAAACAGCCTTTAATATTCACATTTGTTAACCAGTATGAAGGAATTATCCCATATACCTTATAATTTGAAATGTTTAGTCAGGTCATGGTTCTGCAAAGAACAGAAGCACCCCGTTTGACCCATGGTTATTTTTGACTTCTGAGAGAGATTAATTTGTCACAGCTCCCAGACTTCCAGTTATTAAGCATAGCATGCAAACTATGTCAGTACTATAGTTTAAACCAAATTTTAAGTGCAAGAAAGTATACCAAGTGAATATGTCAAGAAGTCCCATGATTTTGCCTCATAAACAATAGAATATTCAGGGTGAATTAAGTAAAAATGACAGAAGTTTACATTGTAAACATGTGGGAATGATAAAAACAAAACAAAGTATAAAAACAACTACGTGCTTTGCTTATGTGTGTAGAAAAATTTGCAATGATTTCAGGCTGTAGATTTTAATGTGGCAATAATAGGTATGTTTTGCATATATATTTCTCCTACAAATATGTTACATTTCAGGCACATTTGCAATTTAGAAGTGTGAAAAATTGTGTAATTATTGAAAGAATAACAAAGGTGTGAACGTACACATCGAGCTTGTATCTTGCTTTGTTTCACATTTACTCTATTATTTATTTCTAGATATATTCTGCTTGCAGATACTTTTTTTTCTCCTTGAGTAAACATACAAAATAGAGAGTCAGCCCTTTATCTGAGATAATGTATTCGCCTCTCAGAACAATGGCTTTGGTCACATCAGAATAAAATAAGTCAAGCCTGTTTAGAAAAGCCCAGAAGAAAACCTTCTAAATCTCTAAAAATTAATCACAGTTAAGGATGCTCTTATGAAAGAAAGAATTTAAAGAAGAGTCAACAAAACGGAATCCCCTCCCTGAAATTAAGTCTTGGTAGAATCAAGTCTAATAAACAAATGTTTCAAACCAGGGTTTAGACTTTCTCTCCAAGCATGAGAAGGGATAAATCAAAGTGGATAACAATAGAGACACCTGACAGCAGGGATTAAACATTAGACTTCATGCCATAAAAGGATTTTTGAGGTTAATCTGATAATAGACAATAAGGTTAAAAAAAGTTGCAGAAAAAAAGGTCAAGAAATGGGAAGAGTGCCACAGCACATACAAATTCCATTTCAGTAAATCATACATTCAGTTTGAGACAAACTCAGGTCCAAGCATTTAGGGGATGCGACCATTGCCCAAGGACTAGAGCCTCAAAGCCAGAGCAGGGCTAGGACTGACCTGACCCATCACTGACTGAGTCAGCGATCCCGACTTGCGTTTTATCCGGCTAAACAAGAAAGACAATCCTTGGTGTTTAGATCAGCACTGAATTTCTGAGAAGATAGTTGGGACTACTGTGAAATATAAACACTGCAGAGGCAAGGGCTCAATCTTTTATTACACGAGAAGTCCTATGCAGAATAAAAGTAGTTTTAGATGTGTCAGGAGTTCCCATCTGTCTCTCTTTTTTAAAATTTATTTTTTTAATTTTATTTTAATTGTTGTTCAAGTACAATTTTCTATCTTTTATTCCCATCCCAGCCCACCCACCTAGCCCTCCCCACCTCCCTCCCATTTCCGCCCCCCTAGTTTTTGTCCATGTGTCCTTTATACTTGTTCCTATAAACCCTTCTCCTTTTCCCCTGAAATTCCCTCCCCTCTCCCCTCTGGACACAGAGTTCCTATCTCAATTATTAACTGATTCAAGTTGAAATAATGCAACTATTTCAGATGATCACCCAGGATCTGGTCTTGCATAAATCTTCTTTATCAACCTATATATACAGAAGGTCAATATTTGAAATTATATTGTCATGTTGCATCTCTAAAGATCATATTGCTTACACAGTAAATGTATCCATGATGGAAGTCTGCATTTTGTAAGGTAATGAATAATGAAAAGAAATAGATGTGATCTGAGGTTGGGAAGTTGCCAGTTTAGGTAATCAAATCTAAAAGGCTGGCAGGATGCTTTTTCTCATATAAAGCACGAAAGAAAGGAGAAATGGGTAGATAGGCCAATATTTACTGCATGCTTTGTAATGAGCCATATAGTTCAATATGCAGTTACTTAATTTGTTTCTCACAAAAGTCACAGCAAATATTAGCATTTTACATATGAGTACTCTGAAGAAGGCATTAAGCATGCCTTTACACAGGTAACAAGAAATACAATCCTGTTTTATTTTTTTATTGTTGTTCAGGTACAGTTGTCTCCATTTTGCCTCCACCACTCTTCCCTGCCCCACCGGCCCCCACCTTCAACCCTCGATCTTACCTCCATTGGGCTTTGTCCATGGGTCCTCTATGCATGTTCCTTGATGACCCTTCCCCTTCTTTCCCCTGTAATCCCCCTTCCCCTCCCCTCCGGTCACTGTAAGTTTGTTATTTCCATGTCTTTGGTTATATTTTGCTTGCTTGTTTGTTTTGTTGATTAAGTTCCAGTTAAAGATGAGATCATATGGTATATTGATCTTTTGCCACCTGGCTTACTTTACTTAGCATAATGTTCTCCAGCTCCATCCATGCTGTCTGGAAGGGTAGGAGCTCCTTCTTTCTTTCTGCTGTGCACTATTCCATTGTGTAAATGTACCATAGTTTTGTGATTCACTCATTTACTGATGGGTACTTAAGTTGCTTCCAGCACTTGGCCATTGCAAATTGTGCTGCTATGAACACTGGGGTGCATAGGTTCTTTTGAATTAGTGTTTCAGGGTTCTTAGGGTATATTTCCAGCAGTGGAATTGCTGGTTCAAAAGGCAGTTCCATTTTTAGTTTTTAGAGGAAATTCCATACAGACCTGTTTTAAAGTGCACTGTAGCTTTCCAAAGATTGACTTCTTTAAAATATATCCAACTTCTTGCCTAATTATAAAATTGAATCTAATAAAATCACTTGGGCATTTATATAACAGTGCATATTAATGACTTTGAATATGTATCTGAATAATCAAATGCAGAATGTGGCCTTGTATTCAGTTAATATGTTTATGTATCTTTAATTTAGTGCTAATAGTTTCCTTACTACTCAATTTTTGCTTGATTTTTTATTAGTGGTTTTAAATATACTCTAATTTCCTTTGATTAAATATTAAGCTCTCTTATAGTAAGACTGTAGGCAATTTATTAATAGTTTACACAGCATAAGAAATACATTTTCAGATACATTCTTCTGAACATATTCCAGTTTTCCCTTTTCAGTACCATTTTAGCCATTTTCTGATCAGTGTTATGAAGTGGCATTTCCCTTAATTAATGTTTTTATATAGGCTGTATAATTGGCTTCACCGTGGAATGACATAGTCAATTTTATGAATAAGAAATAGCATTAACATTGGCTACATAAATCTAAGAATCTTAATTCATCATCCTGTATGTATTTATGGACACAAACTCTCCTTAAAACACACTCACATGTGTGTACACATTAAGAAAGGACTAAAACATGCACCATGTTTATACTTGAGTTCAATTGAAAATAGCAGAAGCCTGTAAATTTATATGACCAATAAATTACTATTACTCTACTTCTCTTTATGGAAAATGACCTAAAGTTGAGGAAATTATTTCTGGTACATATTCAACTCATCTATGAGCTAAATCTTTGAATACTCTGTGAGAATGTCTTCTTCTTCCTCTCTTATGTTTAGAAAAGACAAATTTACGAATGTGTGGGGGAGAAATAGAATCATACTAATGTTTAAACTTCTATACATTTTTATTATTAGCAGCATTAAACAGGATTTATGCTATAATATTCTTCATAGTAGTTTTGCTAATTAATGAGATCTTCTTCATGAAAATAATATACTGTACTTGTCTCTATATGTTTTGCTATCTAAAGCATAACCAAATGAGTATGGTCAAGAAAATCAAGTGTTTTCAATGTACAAAGCAGCATTCTTTGCATCATAACATAGTTCTTCAAGCATTTATACTTTTCAAAAGTGATGTTTTTATAGTTTTTAAATATATTGGCCTTAATTCAACCCACAGTAGAGCAAAATTTATTGTCTGCATGTTTCTGAATTGAAATTAATTTTATGGTATTTTGTTAACCCCCAAACAAAATTGACTTTCAAATATATTTGAATATCTCTGTAACTATAAAAATGTTGTTTCTAAAATGTGTGACTTAAACCTAAAAAAATTAAATGTACTTGGAGTGGAAATAACCTAAGACATTTCAATATTTTAAAAATATTTTTGTTGAAAAATAGAGATTGAGTTTCTATGTTGATGTCCCAGGTGAAGTAAATGTCATGTGATCCCACAAAAAGGAAGAACTCGCTTTGTATTTCACACAAATTCCCTTGAGATACAGTAGTTTCTAAAAGACATAGAGTTTTGTCACTTAAGGGGTGATACCTGGTCTTGAAAAATTGGCTTGTAGTAGGTGAGCTCCTGAGGGTTTGGTGTGACAAATGGCAATGAGTTTAGAAGTGGTGGTTGCTGAAGACAGAGGAAAAGACAGAGAAAAGGCAGGAAGGCATCATCAAAAGTCTGCATATATACACTTTGAACTGTCACTGTCACTATCACTTTTATTTGAAGGCAAAGCAAAATTGTACATATTAAAATCTAGAGTTGATTCATTACTGCTCTCTGGGAAAATGGCTGAACCTCGTTAATTTTTTGGATTGCTCTTCTTTGTAATAGAGGTGAACTCCTGAAAAAGGTGTGTCTACTGGAAGATAGAAATTCTCATTAAATCCTCACAAATTTATAGAAGAGGATTAGTTTTCATTCTGAAGCTATTTATAGATATTTCACTGGAAAAATATTCAGCCTCTAAAGGTTGCCTTGTACTTATAAAATGATAACAATGACAAATGTATTGGGTGGTTTAGGCTCTGCAAATCTCTTTTACTATGTAGTAATATGTACATAAAATTGGAAACAGGATTTCTGTGCCTTAAATCCAGGAATTGTAAGAGTGTTTACATATGCAAAATCCATTTTTATGTCTTGGGCTTTGATTAAAACTACTTGTCATCTACTTTTGGGCATACATTAACCCTGGGAAAGTGAAGTGAGGTCCTGCTTACGTCATCTTTGTGTGTATGTGTAACATCACAGATATTGTTTCAAGCCCAGTTCATTTTATCAGAAACATTTCATTTACTCAGGTGGATATTAAAATCCCAATGCCAGCCTTAATCTTTGAAATATCCACGTGGCATTGTGAGCCAAATCCTTTTGAATCATTTTCCAGATAGATTGATAATTTTATTCTGGTGACCTAACCCATCCCATTCTAACTTCTTTGCAATGCAACAGAGCACAGGCTTTGGATTCAATACTGTTTTCCAAGGAAAGGAAGAAAATCTGCTTTGCATTTAAGACTATGATGTAATGTCTCACATTTGCAGATTATTTAAAATGAAAAACAGGTTTTCACCACTTGGAAGCCTGTATTTTCATTGGTGTTCACAGGCAGAGTACATTTAAGGCCATATATATATATATATATATATATATATATAAAATATATACATATATATTTCAATTGGTGGGCTTGATCAGAACAGGTGACATTACATAACAAATAATTAACTTTGCAAACTACACTGTATGTCTCCATTAATAATGTTCCTTAAAATAAGTTGTTTACTGGTGTTGCTTCTGCAAGCTGATTGCTGATCAAAAAAAAAAAAAACAATCCCTCGGAGACACGACTATGTCCAAGGGATTGCTTTCACTTTATTGTTTATAATAACTACAAACAAAGAGCTGCAAAAACTCATCTTGCCATGAGACATCCTGAAAACCTGCCAGTTTAGTCACCAATAATAATGAGACTGGCACCAGCCATCAGCTCAGTGCTAATCTAATGAGGGCCTGTTTCATTCACCCACTGATATTACAGCAGCTGCTAAGCACCCGATGTTTAGGACAAACAAGCAAGAGGTGTGTCTCCAACCAGTTGAAAGATAATTACCCCCACAATATGGCCTTGATAGCACACAGAAGCAGCAGCACTTTATTTTTTGTATGATTTCCTAGAGATAGAATATCTTGTCAAGATTACAAAATTAATTGGGTCATCTGCCTATGCTAAGCTTGGAAAAGACTCAATTAGTTGTTATGATTGCTGATGGGGTTTTGTTGTTGTTTTGCTTTTCTTTTCCCCCAGTCATCCATGCAGATAAGAACACACATGTGATTTACGGACTTATGTATATAAGGACCATGTGATGTCACTTCCTTCACTTAGTTCCTGGGGTGAATGCAATTATGAACAGATGGGCAAATGACATGATTCCACTGCTAATGAACTTCCCTACTGAGGAAGAGGACAGTGCATTACCCTTTCGTACTTCAGAATCTTAATTATCACTTTTTTCCAGTGTGATTATTACACATGCAAACATCTTTGAATTTAAGTCATGTTGATGGAGCATTATGGACATCATTAACAGCCTCTGTTCTGGCTGGGAAGCAACACATGCTTATGAATGGTGTAGAATAAGATATTCAGCATAGGCAGAACTGCCACACCGGATTCTGAATTAAACATCTACAAGGGGGGGGGATCTTAATAAACATACCATTTGTCTGTTAGGAACAAAAGGAAAAAGATCTAAGAATCTGTTCAAGGTAGAGAATTTTTGTGCATGCTGGAAACCATGTGTTAGCAGCTAACCTTTAATTTAACCATAGCTTTCCTGTAGTACTGTTATTATTAAAAATTATTCATAATGCACTGAATAGACTCTCTATCAAGCATAAAAATATTTTGGTCAAAGTATCATAATTGCCCTGTCAGTAAATCTAGAGAATTTGGTTATTTCCATAACTATCTGACAGGTATGTTAAAAAACTGGGTCATGTCCTCCTCCTAATAAACATAGGTCTCTTTATGAAAAGTATTCATATAACTAAGCAAATCAGAAAATCAGTCTATTTAGACAATTTAGACATAAAATCCATTTGAGAACAGGCTTGGAGTGACTGAATTAAAGTCAACTTCAAATCTAAAGCTTTGAGTATTTGAAGCCCTGGGTTGAAATTCTGTGTTCCTGCATCTTAGTTACATGCTAAACTGAATATTCCCCCAAAATTAGGGCTGCCATCTATCAAAAATAAATGTAGGAGATGCGGTTAAGTTTTTCATTCAAGATAAGCAACAAACAATCTTAATATAAAATTTATTGTTAGTAAAAAAGCTCACTTTTCTCGGTCTTAAGATTTTAGTTCATCTAAAATAGCATTTTAAATTATATTCAATCCATCCAAATGACATTTCAACCCATTCAGCCTTAAAGATCACAGAAAAAATTAACTTAAGGTGGTTACCTTATTTTAAAATGCTTTAATGACTCAATAAAATATTCTTGTATAGTTTTTATTGTCCAGGCTATATGCTTTGGAAAATAATAGAATAGGTCTTTGTACTAGCTTTTCATTGTTATTGTAACACAGCACCACCAGTTTAGTGGCTTAAGACACACATTTATTATCTTGTCCTTCTAGAGGCCAGAACTTCAAAATGACATTTACCAGGCTAAAGTCAGAGTATATAAAGGGCTGAGTTCCTTCTGTAGGCTCCAGGGGGAAACCTGTTATCTTGCCTTTTCCAGCTCACAGAGGCCACCTGTATTCTGTGCTTGTGGCTTATCCCTTCATCTTTCAATCTAGCTGTGTGCTATCCTCCAATCTCTCTGATTCTGACACTACGGCTTCCTTATAAGGACCTTTGTGATTATACTGTGCCTGCATGGATAATCCGGGAACAATCTTCCCAGTGCCTAACTCCTAATCACATCTACAAAGCCCCTGTTGCAATATTCTGCGATATATTAACAGGTTCTGGAAATCAAGACTTAGTAACCCTGGAAGACTATTATTCTACCTATCATAGGCATTATTCACATGTTTAGTCAATCCATCAATTATTTCTTTAATTTCTAATTACTAAAAGCAAATTATCTTCCAGACAATGAACTTGATCCTGCTGAGACATAGATAATACGTGGAACCTATGCCCTCAAAAATCTCTGTGGGAGAGACTGATAAAGAAAATGACAAATAAACCACAGACAATATGGCCATTTGGCACATGACCACGTTTAAGGGCACCTAACTCAACCTGAAAGATGGAGTGTTAAAATAAATACTATTAGAGGCAAGCACATCTAAAGATGAGTTATGAAGGATATTTAAAAGTCATCTTGGTGAGAAAGGTATGGCAGGGATTCCCTAATAAAGAACAGAATGTGCAAAAGCAAGGAGATAAGGTTTCTTAACGTAATAGTCAGTCATCAGATACTGACTTGTACACTGGGGTGGGGGGAGTGGTGAGTCAGCAATGAAGCTGAAGCTGAAATCAAAGCCTGGATCATGGAGGACTTCATATGACAACTAAGGAGAAGGGTCTACAGCCATTGAGATATTTTAAACCAGAGAATTATGTGATCAAATATGCATGTAAGAAAATGATTATTGGTATAATTGTGAATGTTGTATGAGAGTGAGTCAGCCTGATCTACTAGGCTACTTGTGAATTAAATATTTCTATACATCACATATGAGACTGCCATTATCATAGGTAGTGGTAATGATTCTAGATAGAAGGTGGACATCAGTGAGGCAGATAAAAATCATATATTACAGTCACTAAATATGAACATTATAAAGTTTGACTAAGAGTTTTCCATAGTGTTTGCTTAAATAAAAAGAAGCTTCCTTTCACTGAAATATAAAATACAGAGGAATGAATTGTGGTACAAGGGTGATGGGTTTAGTTTTGACAATACAATTTGAATACTAGTAGAATTATAAGTCACATTGTTGAACATATGATGTCTAAGGTTCATTTTAAAAGTCAGGATTAGAGAGATAAAAATCTGAAATTTATCTAAATACTGGTGATTGAAGCCATAACAATAGATGAGACATTGCAGGAAACATATCTAGAATCAGAAGTCAGGAAGGCTGAGGAGAGGAATATGATGAAAACTAGACAGACAGGAGGAGATCCATAAAGCAGGCTGAGGACACTGGCCAGAGGGATAGAATGAAAACAAATAAAATCCATGTCATGAAGGCTACCATAGGAGAGAGATGTAAGAACTAGATGGAGGTCCAAATTATATGTGGCAATAGCTAATAAAGATTTAAATTTAGAGACTAGGGAACATTACTTACCTTGTCAAAAATAAGACCTCATAAGCAAATAACATGATCGAAGAGGTGATATATAAAGAAAGGAATATTATACACAGGCACACACACACGTCAACCTCGACCAGCCTGTAACTGAAATAGCTGTTTATTCCTTTTCTGATCCCTTTGCCTGCTCTTTCCAGTTTTAGCTTTGTGTCTCATTTATCAAGTGGCTCAGCACACACAGATTTAACTGAGCTGTGTCCTCTCTTCCTCTATCATTTCAGGATATGGCCAATTATGTCCTCATTTCTGGAAATCATGAGCATATATTCTCCTTGGAAGGACATGAAGAATATGATGCTTTTGCTATTTCACAAATATTCATTTTAGTTGAAAGCACTTAGACTCAGGTCTGACATGAAACATCAGTCAAAATTGTATCATCTTTGACCAAAGGACACTCTAAACCTAACACTATTATAATATTCTAGCTTCCTTTCTAGAATGAAGTTTGAAAAATAAGAAAGGAATCATTTGTGTTTAGGCATACCTCAACTAAATCTGTCTACTTTCTTTAGATTCATAATAATTAGACTGTTACAGTTTTCCCTAAAATATTTATTCTGTGTGAGCATCACGTTACAGAGGTCATTCAGGATCCTCTCACCATACAGGATACAAGCACATTCTATATTTTTAAAGCATTTGCTCAACTTTCCATAAAAACACAATAAATGGAAATAGAAAGAGAAATGACATTAAAACAATTTTGTTTTCATTCTATAATATAACACTTTTATAAGAATTGGAAATCATTATTGAAATTCAAAGACTTTTAAGCTTTTAAATAATCATAGAAAAATGTCACATGGCATATGAAAATTATAAAACTTTTCTTTAAAAATCATTTTTAGAGTCACTGAGATAATTTTACATATAATCCTCAGCTTTCCTTGTAAGTATGCAGTTAAAGCAAATCCAATATTTGAACCCTAGAATGACATTAAAGTAATTAAATTAGTTGATTTTATTTCTTATTGCAGTCGTATAACACTTATTTTGTAACAATGCAACATTAACGCTTTAAAAATACTCATTTAATATAAATAATTCCCTGCAAGATCAGCATAATTTATAACCATTCAGAAATAAAGAAATTAAGGCACAGAGCTATTAAGTAGTTTATACAAGGTAACACAGGTGGTCAATTTTGAAGTTATTGGTAAGAGTCTTGGACAGTCTTAGAGCCATATTTGCTGGAGTGCAAAGTCACTGTATGTTACAAAGTTAATTTATACGAGTGCAGGTTTCTTAGTCATTTCTCCTTACCATGTATCTGGTGACGCACATAGCTCACTACCAAGAGAGGGAAGACTTCTTAACTCCAGAGTTCCCCCATCCCTCCTTCCTGGATTTTGCTCTCACCAGAGCTATGGCACTATTCGAGCTAGCGTACTCTCTCTCACTTCCACTTGTGAATTGGATTTCTTCATATCTGTAGAAGAAAACAGTGGCTTAGATATGAGATAGATTTTGTGTGTGTGTGTTAAATGTGTATGTGTATATGTGTGGAAGTGGCTGACAAATAGATTCTCTATAAATGTGCTTGAGATAAATAGATGATACTTTTTAAGATTTGATCTGGGTTTATAGAGTTCTGAGCTTTGAGACTTGGGCCCATGCTTGATTACCAAAGTATTAATATATGTTCCCTTTCTCACACACACACACACACACACACACACACACACACATCTTTCAGCCATCTCTCAGAGATATTGGGAGTCATTTAACTGTGGTGTATGGTATAGGTTTGGGCATCTGCTGAATATTAATAGCAAGTATTACCTAAAAGTACCCACATATCACCAAAAATCTAAAGTAAACTTGTGAACTATTTAGAGCATAACTTCCATTGAAGTTACCTATCACAAATGCATTGTGTTTTTAGCAGGCATCATAAGGCCCACCTCATCATAGCTCATTTCTTCCTGAAGTTTTAGAACTCTAGTTGCTCTTCTGGACATTCCTCTCAGAAATTCCTTGCCCTCACACAGTTATTTTAATATTGGGATTGGTTCTTTAATCATTGATAAGTTTCTTTAAATAGTACTTTCTTTAAAATAAATAAATAAATAAATAAATAAATAAATATTACTTTCTTTCTTTTAAAAAAGATTTTATTTATTTATTTTTAGAGAGAGGGAAGGGAGGGAGAAAGAAAGAGAGAGAAACATCCACATGTCATTGCCTCTCGAGTGCCCCCTACTGGGGACCTGGCCCACAACCTAGGCATGTGCCATGACTGGGTATCAAACTGGCGACCCTTTGGTTCACAGGCCAGCACTCAATTCACTGGGCCACTCCAGCCACCACTGCTTTCTTTTAATAAATAAAAACAAAATTAAACTTAACCCTTTTGAGCTTCTTGGATCATTACCATCACATAGCATTACAACCAGCTAGTGCCTTTTTAGCAGGCAAAACTTCCTGCTGACTAAAGAAATGATACACAGTCGAATGAAAGGTTCTCTCCAAGAAGTGTGTGGATGTGTTCAGCCCCACAAGAACCTATGTCTTGTCAGTATATACATTAGTTGCCTAATGAGTGCATAGAAGCATTAGCTCTAATAAGCTGAAGAAGAAAAAACGCTTCAACAGTACAGCCTAATCAATCCTGAATCTTAGTTTCTTCTCTGCATAGATAGTTTAATCAACAGAATTATTACCGAATAAGCTCTGTTTATTTCTCATTATAATAAAACATATGTCTCTTTTACTGTTATTTGAAGTAGCAAGAGTAGTCCTATGCCTGACAGAAACCTGATTCATATATATGAATATATAAATAAAGGGACTAATATATATATATCACAAGATATATATTTATATAAAATAAGTTAATTCAAGAAAAGGATTTAGAACAGCAACATAGCAACATTAAAACTGTGTTAGATATTATTGTTATTAGTACTATTTATACTTTAAAAGGTTTTTATTGCCCTTATTCTTTATCTACCTTAGGGTATCAGCATTTGGTACCTTGAGATATGCCAGAAAATACACATGTAAATGTAAAGTCAATGTTATTTAAAGTTAATGTTTTGTCATTTAGCTCTTGATACCTAGAATCTGACTTTGACATGCCTTACACAATTATTTTCTGGCACTTAGTATGGCATAATGAACTTGAAACAGAACTCTGAAATCAGGAACTATGCCCATGTCATGCATACACCACTTCCCTCCTGCTTTGTAAATATCTTGAAGAAAATATTCTGTTGCAAATATGGGTGTCTACAAATCTGTTTTAATACTATAGGTTAAAATGATGAACAGTGTTTGTTTTTTAGGGTAGACACCATGTTTTCTTAAATTTTGTATGACCTGTGTCTATTACATTAAATGGTTTAGAATGCGAGGTCTATATGGATTTGTTGAAATGAAAAGCGAATGATATAAAATTGCTCTTCAATATTCATCAGAATTGATTGTGCATCATTTACATGTGGCTTCACATCTTGTTAAAAGTCATGAGGGATTCAGATTAATTACATTAAGATGAAAATCCTTTTCCCTTTAGAAGATATACACTAAATCAAAATTTCATTTAGTTTTTCATTCACACAAGAAATATTTGCTGAACAACTTTTATATGCTAAGAGCTGGTTCTCTTCCAGTTTCTGGCAATACAAGACAAAGTCCACAAGGGGACTGTACTCTAGGAAGTGGAGACAGAAAATGAATAAATAAATATATAAACAGGGCAGAGAGTGGAGAGGGATTTGTTTTATATAATGTGGTCTAGCAGTAGTAATCTTATTAT
>CM052541.1:174157324-174188064 GCA_028533065.1 Trachops cirrhosus
GTTCAGTATAATTAAATTCCATGAAAAAGAGAAAATCTAAACAATGAAATAGAATATTTAACACTATAATTTAAGAAAAATTTCCAGAATTAAAAAAGACCTGGATTTACTTATTAAAAATGTTCATCAGACCCTGGCTCATGTGGCTCAGTTGATTGAGCACAGGCCTGCGAACAAAAGGTTTGCCAGTTTGGTTCCAAGTCAGGGCACATGCTTGGGTTGCAGGCCAGGTTCCCAACAAGGGGCACATGAGAGGCAACCGCACATTGATGTTTCTCTCTTTCTCTTTCTCTCCTCTTTCCCCTCTCTCAAATACATAAATAAAAATCTTTAAAAATTATTTTTAAAACCTTATCATTTATTTAAAAATGTTCATCAGTATTTGAGAAAATTATCTCAAAATGTTCAAGTCTCAGGCATATCTAGTAAATTACTAGAATTTAAAGATAAAGAAAAAATTCTTAAGAACAAACTGACAGTAAGCAGAAGGGAGCTGGGAAGGGATAATGGGGGGAAAAGAGGAAGGCTTTTCAGGAATATGTATAAAGGACACATGGACAAAACTGAAGGGTGGTGGGATCAAGGGTAGAAGGTGGGGATGGCTGGGGTGGGGGGCAGTGGTAGGGGGAAATGGAGACAACTGTACTTGAACAACAATTAAGAAATGTGGAAAAAAAAATTCTCAGAGAATCCATGCAAAAAGGGTCAAATAATTTACCGAAGTATTAGACTAGCCTCCAATTTCTAAAAACAAAAACAAACAAACAAAAACCATGATAAAGTTCAAAATAATACAGAAAAATTTTCAGGAAACTAAAGGCTTAACTTCTCCAAAAATATGATTTTGATTTTGTCCCAAAGGAAATGAGCCACTTTGTGCCCTGTACAATAAGCACACCTGAAAGCTGAGCAAAGTGGAAAATTCAGGAGCAAAAGTTGCAATTCCAATACCAAAGGAAAGATCAACCCCAAAGCATTAGAAGCTGCTGTTTCGTACAAAAATTCACATAGCACAATGATTATACATTTATCCCTATCTACATTTAAACAACCAGGAAACCATTTTTGTAAAGCAGAAACTGCAGAAGCTGGAAGGGGATATAAAATTTAACACAGTAAAAATAAAAGACCTGACCATAACACTCTCAGGATAAGGCTAATCAAGTGGAAAATATAAAGAAAGAGAAAATTAAATAAATGGTTGTTTTTTTATAAATGAAATTCACATTCTGATTTAAAAAAACTTTTTATTCTAGTTCTAGCTTTCAGGGAACATCAGCAAAATATATTAGATTACACAGAGAGAATCAATAACATATAGAAAGAATTCATGCTAAATATTAGAACAATTTCAGACCCTTATGCATATAAATTAAATTCATTACAAATTAAATGAAACCTTTTTCTTAGGAAAACATTTTCCCATAATTTACTCCAGTAAACATTTTTAAAAAAATTACAAGGGACTGATCTTTATAGGAAAAATAGAGACAACTATTTAGATAATAACATGGACACAAAAGTACCATGTATGGATAATTTCCAGTGTTATTTCATTGAACAATCATGTAACATTTGGATTACATGGTTCTTCTATAGCTGATAGACATAGTACCAAAACACAGGCTTAAATATGATACATTAACATCACAAAAGTATAAGTGGCCACTAAACTAATTGAACAGTAAAGAAAAATCACAAAAGAACCACTATTTTATTTTGTTCTTTGTGGACATAGAAAAGTTTATAGTAAAGGTTCTATTGATATAAAAACACACAAAAATAACTTACAAGCTAACAAAAGCACTAGTGGAATAGAAGAGAAATGTAATAAATACACCCAAGCATACATGAAATTCTAGTATATGAGAAAGAAGGCATTTCATAACACTTGGGTAAAATAAACTGTAATGCTGCTGGTGAAACTGAGCAGCCGATATTAAAACTTAAATTTAGATCCACCACTCAAACCATAAGCATTAGCAGTATATGATAAAAATATAAATTAAAGAAAAGAAGCCACACAAATACTAGAGTAATGGGAAATAGGGGGAATTTTTCTAAATTTGACTGAAAATTTGTAACAATGAAAGAGAAGATGAATGTATTTGAGTACAAGTAAAAAACTTTTCCATTTCCAAAAAAGAGCACATAAGCAGATTTAAAAGCCAAATGATAACCAGTGGAAAATATTACAGATAAAGGTCCAAAACTTGTAGAAATTTAGGGTGAAAATTTCAAACACTTGATTAAAAAATAGACATTTTATACAAAAAAGAATAAATACCAAAAATACAAGAAGGTATATTCAACTTTACTCATAAGTGAAGTGCAAATTAAAACTGCTGTGGACACGCTCCCATTGGCAACATCTAGAAAGCTTTCCGCCACATTCTGTGTGGGAAACGGGCACTGGCAGACTTCTCTCGTAGGAGTGGGAGCTGGTGCAACTCTGTGGAATGGCGACGGGCAACATCTAGCAAAGTCTTGTTTATGATCATCTTTGACTCGGCAATTTCACTGCTAGGAATTTACTCGGAAGAATCATCTTGAATAACATGAAAATACTTCTTCACAAAGTTATGCATTACAATATGTTTATAATTGCAAAATAGTACAAATAACATATATGTACAAACATAAGATATTATTAGTTCAATTCATTATGGTAAAAACAGAATGGTGTGCTACGTAGCTGTAAGAAAGAATATTGCCCTGGCCAGGTGGCTCAGTTGGGTGAAGCATCATCCCATTCAATAAGTGGAGCCTAATAAACAAAACAAACAAGTGAAAAAGAACCAGAGGCATGAAAACAAGGAACAGACTGACAGGGACCAGAGGGGAGGAGAGGGGGATGGGGAGAAAAGAATGGGAAGGGCCTACTTAGAGAACAAGTACAAATGAACCATGGGCATGGACAACAAGGTGGGGGTTGACTGCGGGAGTGGCAGTGTGGGCAGTGTTGGGGAGACCCATGGGGGAAAATTGGGACAACTGTTATAGAACAACAACAACAACAAAGCTGCAGGTTCAATTCCTGGTCAGGGTGTGTAGGGGAGGCAGATGATAATGGGAGCAATGATAATTTTTTTATTACTTTATTGTTGTTCAATTACAGTTGTCTGCATTTTCTTCCCACCTGTCACCCCCACCCCAGCCAAGCCCACCTCCCTCCCTTGGTTCCACCCTCCCCCTTGGTTTTGTCCATGTGTCCTTTATAGAAGTTCCTGAAAACCCTCCTCCCCACTGTCCCCTCCTCCCTCCCCTCTGGCTATTGTTAGATCATTCTTAATTTCAATGTCTCTGGTTATATTTTGTTTGTTTTTTTTTATTTTGTTGATTAGGTTCCAGTTAAAGGTGAGATTACATGGTATTTGTCCCTCACCACCTGGCTTATTTCACTTAGCACAATGTTCTCCACTTCCATCTGGAGCGATGATAATTGTTGGAGAATAACTGCTGAGACAGTTTTGCATTTGGAACCATGTTAATATTTAACATCCTCAAAAATACAATAACAAATATGGTGCAAAACAGGTCTAACCCAAAGTGTGAACAAATCAACCAAACTGTTTTTCAAATACATATGTTAAATAAGTAAATAAATGTCTGTGTGTTAGAAAGAAAGGAAATGGTCAAGAAATGATGGGGCATGACCAAAAGACAAGGAGCTGCCTGAAAGAGTTTCCACTGGCCATATGTATCTTGGGCATTTCGTACCTTAAATGAAAACATATAATGGACTACACCACTTCAAATAAAAGTGGGTTCTGCCCCGGCTGGTGTGGCTCAGTGGACTGAGTGCCGGTCTGCGAACCAAAAGCTCACTGGTTTGATTCCCAGTCAGGGCACATGCCTGGTTTGCTGGCCAGGTCCCCAGTAGGGGATGTGAGAGAGGCAACCACACATTTATTTCTCTCTCCCTCTCTTTCTCCTCTAAAATAATAAATACATTAAAAATCTTTAAAAAAATAAAAGTGGGTTCTGTGGGTCCTTAGTAATGTTAATCCATAATTGAGTATATACATATAGAACCAGAGGAAAAGTTCTTACAAATGACAGAATGCCAACTAGTAAATGTGAAAAGAATGATAACAAAATCACCACCTAACAACATCCATACTAACAATTAATTCAGGTAAGGATAATCAATGGGTGCTAAATACTGAATGAAAATTTAGTAAGGGAGGGGATATTTGTTTATTCTCAAAGTACCAGCTGGTGATGGAAGGAGACTTGGCTTTGGCTGGTGAACACACAATACAACATACAAATGATGTATTATAGAATTGTACACTTGAATCCTATATAATTTTACTAATCAATATAAACAACCAAAAAAATAAATAAATATTTTAAAAAGTCAAGTTAAAAAAGGATAAAATATTAACCTTACTATGGAGAAAACAAGCTGACCTCATTAACCAAGTTATCAGAGTTGTCACCAATAATAGAACAAAGCAGAATCACTTTTATAACTTATACTTAATAAAAAGGAAGCATTAGTTAAGTATAAATTGAGAAAAAGTCCTCAAAATAACTGGCTTGTTGTCTTTATTTTATTTTTTTTAAAGATTTTTATTTATTTATTTTTAGAGAGGGGAAGGGAGGGAGAAGGAGAGAGAGAGAAACATCAGTGTGTGGTTGCCACTCATGTGGTCCCCACTGGGGACCTGGCCCGCAACCCAGGCATGTGCCCTGACTGTGAATCGAACCTGTGATGCTTTGGTTCACAGCCCGCACTCAATCCACTGAGCTATGCCAGCCAGGGCTTGGCTTGTTGTCTTTAAATCTGCCATGGTCATGATAAGTAAAGAATTATTAAGAAATAATGGATAGATTGACTGTGAAAAGATTAGATAGATATCAAAACTAAATAGAATATATGATTTTTGAGTTGAATCATGGCCCATTTTTTCTCTGTAAATGACATTATTAAGACAATTGACATTTAGTTCTGTAAAATGATAATAAAATTGAATAAATTATAATGTACAATTAAGTAAATATACAAATATAATAATTATATATAAAAATCTTTTGCTAGTAGAATATATACACAGGCATCTTGTCTGCAACACACTGTAATATTGTTTAGAAAAATATCAAATATACTTCATAGACAGAAAATTAGAGTAAATATGGTAACTGTTAATGATTGAGGATTCTGGTTTTAATGTATGCAATAGTTTTATGTATTACTTGTGCAATTTTCCCTAAATCTAAAAATTTTCAAAATAGAAAAAGTGAACATATTTTGTTATGCAATATAAATATTTAATTCTTGACATCCAACTTTAAGGATAGACAGCATAGCTTAAGTCTTATAAGACAAATTGCTCTAGAGATGCACTATTTAATGGGGTGGGCTGGGTCAGATTGCTGGGGGGCAGAAGCGGAAACCCAGTCCAGCAGAAGAAGCTGCTTACCCTGGGAGAAGGGAGGGGTTGGGGAGAAACTCTGAGGGAGCAGACTGAAGCAGCCGCTGGCAAAAAAAGCCTGCTTCTCCTGGAGGAGATGGGAAGTGCCAAAGGCAGCCAGGGTCGTAACTGGAGGTGCGGTGTGCTTCCATATCCCAGTGGAAGGCAAACAACACTGGTCATGACACAGCCAGAGGGAGCTTGTACGAGCCTGTGCGAGCGGGGGTGGCCTGACTCCCAGTCTCCGGCCCCCACGCCTGTGCATAGCTGGGAAACGCTTGCCCCCTTCTGCAAAATGATGGCCAGAAGTGTGTCACAGACACTGGGAAGCTGACTAACATGGTGGACGTGGACGCACATTGGTTGAAATGCCAGACTCTCCGTTGCACATAGATATCTGGGCCGAGTCTTTAAACCGGAATGCACTGGGGGAAATGCGGTCTTGTCCCTTCTCCTCGCTAGGTCAGTTGGCCACAGTAGGCCCGAGTTCCTGAGGCGAACAGGCCCTGGAGGCCACATGGGCTGGGAATATTCCAGGTGCTCCTCCCACACAAAAAGCCAGGGAACCAGGGGCTGTCTTGCGCAGTCCTGCCCAGCCAGGCGCACACAGACTTGCTAGAGATGCCTGGAGCGGAACCGGGACTGGGAACTTGCCAAGCAGCCTGGATGACCATACCATAGCCACCTGCGTTTCCCAGCGGATGGCACTTTTAAGTGGAAAAGGGATTCCAGGGGTATTCTGGAATTGGTCTGGCCTGGCAGAGGGTGGCAGGGTTATTTGTCTTCCGGTATTTTAAACAGAGCAGGACTCTGAGGCAGAAACCTGTCAGTATTCCAAAACGGTATAGCCTTTAAATAAACAACCCCTTTCCTTTTCCTCCAAGCTTCTGCCTCCAGAGTTCTGCCTATAGGCAGCGAGCAGCAGAACGTACTGACTGTTCTGCACCAGCACTGGCTGTTTCGGTAACAATACCATTTCTTCCACTTATCAATGACAATATCTTGTGTAAATTACTTCACGGACTTTGTCTCAGTTTCCTTGTTTTTAAAGTAGAAGTGTTTCACATTGAGCTATTATGAATATTGAAACATTACACATCGAATCACTGTATCCATAAAGCACTTGGACAGGCATTGGCACGTAATGCTATAAAATGCTTGTTAAATAAAATGAAATTTATTTGTTTTGTCATCTGTACTAAATCAAAGCACAAAATTGTTTCTTACACTTGATATCTATGATCAATGTGTACAATATAGGAACCATGGTATATCTTGTTGAGAAATGGATTCCTGTTGAAGATATGGCACCATGCATTAATTTTAAAAACAGGAACAAAACTAATGAGGACTATGACAAATTAAGTAATAGCAACTCAGAGCCAGACCATCTGGTCTAATCAAGACCCAGCATTAGTGTAAATCAAATTAAAAATCAGAATCACTTAGGTTGTGATGAAAAATAAAAACTCTATGTACCAATCTAAATTTGGAGCACAGTTTCTACACTAAAAGGTAAGGAATGGAGCGCTGACAAAGACAAATTAAAGCAGACAGATGAACAATTTTGTCAGGGATAACAGATGTATATGAAACCACCATTCGTATTGAAAATGTCATATAAAAGTTTTAAAAAAGTTCCAGAAAATGAGCATGAAATCTGTGTATGGCGTTGTTTGCTATGAAGGTTCTGGAGGTGGAATGCATAGTTTAGTCTGTCTGGATGTAATTTGTTTATGGATGGTTAGTGACTGTGTATAACTCTGTATTTAGAAGCAATACCTATGTGTGTGTATGTATACATGTATATATACACGTATACGTATTTATATTTAGGTACTATTGAGGATTTACATGAAATCAACAACGGAGACAAAGAGAGGCCAGCCATTCAAAGGAAGAAAAGGAAACATCAGTTGCAGTAGGAGAAAGTTAAAACGAAGATGAAAGGAATGCTTTTGAAACTCCATCACTTGAAAGGAAACGAAAAAAACAGAAAAGGTATGGCATGGTTAGAAGGATTCTGGGGAAAGCGCCCGGAGAATGAGCACTGGAACTGGATCTCAAAGAGCCAGTGGACGAGGGCAAGAAGCAGACGTGTAAATGGTGGCACATCTGCATTCAATCAGTGCTTTTTTTTATGAATGCTCTGCTTCTCCTCTCTTTCTCCGAAAACACCCTTCCAAGAGCCCTGAGGCTGTTGGAACATGTGTGTTTCCTTCTTGCAAACTTCTCTTGGCATTGGGAGACGTGTCTCTGTTAATTTAACACAAAACTTAAAGTATACATAGAAAATGTTTTCCCCAGCTTAGTTCAAGGATTTAATAATATTGATCTGAAATCTTGTCCTAAAGTGCTGTGTTTGTAATCTGCCCCAGTCAGTACACAGTCGAGCTTCGGCCAGTGGTAAATGTGAAAGCTGCAGTCAGATCTGCTTAATTTCATTCACGGTTGATGAGACCTTCTATTTTTTCTTCCCACCTGTTTTTATTTGGATTTACTAATCTCTTAAACATTAGATAATATTTCATGTTTTTCCTCTCTTATCTCTTACATGTCTACATTCGTGTGATTCAAATGCAGGCATGGTATTAATGATGCTAAAGTAAGAAACTGCTTTTAAAT
This sequence comes from Trachops cirrhosus, assembly GCA_028533065.1. Taxonomy (NCBI): domain Eukaryota; kingdom Metazoa; phylum Chordata; class Mammalia; order Chiroptera; family Phyllostomidae; genus Trachops; species Trachops cirrhosus. Next base: position 174,165,370 of record CM052541.1, read on the forward strand.
GCAAGGTTTTCTTAACATGTCTTGTCTTCTTATAATGTAGTCAATGATACTCCCCATCTAATCCATAATAGCTATTTTCATGAAGGTTAGGAATCCTAAAATAATTTTGGTTCCTATTCTTATCATTTTTGAACCTAAAAAAAGTCAATATTTTTTCTTACCTGTTTCACTTGGGATTGGATTATTTCTTTTGTTCTCTTTCACCTGCTCTCTTTTAAACTGGTCTGCTAGTTTTGTGTGTATAATTTTCCCCATGATATCTGCTCATGAATAGCTTGTCATAGTCCTAACATAACAAGAATATCCCTATTCGGTTCATCTCCATCTTATTTTCTTCTTTATTTGTTGGAAAGTTCAAAAAGAAGGTGGTCATTTATAATATTATAGGAATATTTTGTTGTTCCCTATGGTCAAATTCTATTAATGCAATAAATATTCTTGGACATTACCCCCTCAACTCTGTGTTCCAGATAATGATTGGTGTTTTTGATACAAATATGAAAAATATGCTCCAGGATTGCCCTCTAACAGAGAGAATAACATAAAAACAGTGAAAACTGTGATCATTGTTATGAGAAATTTTAACAAGAAATTTATGTGCAACAACAACAAAAAAGAATAATCTATTGTCTTTGAGCATAAAGGTTAGTGACATTTTTGCAGTTGATGCCAGAAAAATAAGGGTAGAGGAGCATTTAGGAAATGAGGATGTCCAATGGACCAAAATGTGGATGTGAAATAAACGCATCATGAAAAAAAAACATATTTTTAATGTTGGTGTATAAAATGCAAAAGGAAAAAATGAAGGGAGATGAGAATCAAAAGGCAGAGAGGTTTCTAAATATCTTTAAAAGTGTCTCCAGTATATCTTGGGGAGTCATTGAGAGACTTTAAACTACAGGTGGCAAACACAAGGCCCGCAGCCGAATCCGGCCCTCCACCTTGTTTTATCCGGCCTGGCACCTTGTTTCTACCAGGCTGCAGCTCCGAGCTCTCCTTTACTGTTAAGGAGTAGTTACATTTATACAGTCCTAAAATTATATTCGGCCCTTTGAAGGCAACTGCGAGGCTGATGTGGCCCCCGGTGAAAATGAGTTTGACACTCCTGCTTTAAACAAAGAAGTGGCACAATCACGATAATGTCATATTTCAAAAAGATTGCTGTAAATTTAATTTAAAAAACTGATTGAACAGAAAATTGAAGAAGAGGAAGTCATTGTGGAGACCATTCAACTATTAAGACAGACGACAGAAACATGAACTAAAAAAGCAATAATAACAATTAAGATGAGACAAATGTGAAATCTACTAAGTAGATAAGGCAACCGAATTGTGTGGTCAGTTAAATGTGGGTGATGAAAAGTGAAATGTAGTTTCCATGTCTTTGTATTTAGCGACTAGGTTGACAATAGCTTCAGTAAAGATTTCGTAGAAAAAAACAGGGAGAGGTATACACAGGTTCTCGGGAATGACAGTTCAAATTTGAGTATGTACTACCTTTGAGCCTATGGAGACAGAAACTATTGACAGAGTTCTGAATAAGAGAAAAAGTTCAGATATTTCTAGCACATTTATAATAAGGGAAGTGCTGGTCATAGATGAGATTGTCCAGCCTAAGAGACTGTTACAAGAAGAAGCACTATGAAGTAAGACAGTTATCATTGAAACAGGAAAGGAATAATAAGAGTGAGGGGCAAGAGAGTTCCCTGAGAGATGGCATAAAAAAAACAGAACCAAATGAATCAATGAGTTCAATAAATATAAGGACTAAAATATGTTTATTGAACCTGGCAATTACACGCCCTTTAGGAGATCATCAGGGTAACCTTTAGGGGAATTTAATGGAGCAACCAGAAACCAGAGTACAGGCGTGTAGGAAGTAAATAAATAGAAACAGAGATCTCCTTTCAAGAACCCGAGATTTGATAGAACAAAGAAATTGGGAGTGTGGTACAAGGGAATACAAAATCAAGAGAGAGAAGTTGTTAACATTAGATATACTTAAACATGTTTCTAAGTTCAAAGAACTTTGCAGGAAGGGAGGGAGTTTGATATTAGTACCACTGCTACTTCTATTATTAAAGAGAGAACGAGCAGTTCCATTGGAAAGGACATCAGAGGTGGGTGGGGGCAGCAGCATCGACTTAGATCAAGTAAATGAGCTCATGCTAATATATTGCATATGTGCATATTTGCAGGGAACTTCTAGAGCAATGTCAAAACCCAAGTAATGGATAATGGTAGAACATTCAGAAGTCCTCACTGAAAAAAGGAGAATGTCTTGGCAAGCAAGCCCTACTTGTAATATCAACTACTGCTTATTCCAATAATTCCAGGCACATACTTTGTTCAGGGAATAAGTATCCTACTAATTCTATAGTATTTTATTCATCTAACATCCCATGACTCTCTTCTACAATCAAGCCAATTTAATTTTTTCAATTATTTTTCTCTGCAATTCCACATTATTTTTGTTTCTACATCTTTGTACTTCTATCTTTATTTCCCATGTTCCCTCTTCCTCTCTCTTTTTTTAAAATCCCTTTACTCCTTTGCCAGCAATTTCTGCAATTTTGCTAGTTAAATTCAATTGTATTCCAAATTCAGAAATGATCCATTCTAAATCATTAAGAAATGATCCTTATAGAATAATCCTAGCTTAAATAAATAAGAATGCGTTATTTAGTCATCCTCCCAAATCATCTCATGTAGTGTTTTCAAAATACTGATAGAAACGTATTTCCTTTTAGTAGTGACAGGGACTTCAGCATCTTTTCACCAGCTCTTTTACAGTATGAAACTGTTAGGGACTCACTAGTCACTCACCAATTAGGTGATTATTTACTGAAAATGCAATATTCACATTATGTCGGTGGTCATCTATTTTGCCTACTAATAGAGTAAGGTATCTCTTGTTCATTCAGTGTGAATATGGTTCATTTTATGACTTTGTCAGCTTTTGGCTCATGTGCTGTCTTCCTAGTAACACCTCCTTGGCTGTCCCTTATGTAATACCACACTTTGTGCACGTGATATTGCACAATTATTCCCTCCAAATCCCCCCCCAGTGTATGATAGTACATGTAATTTCTTATTCATTTGTGTATGGATTTGTTTATTTACTCTTCAACCAAGGACGATTTTCATTGTGCTTGGAGAGAGAGAAACATTGATAAGTGAGAGAAACACCGACTGGTTGCCTTCTTGTGCACGCCCTGACCCGGGGTCAAACCGCAACATGGGTGTTTGCTGTGTCCAGGAATGGAACCTGTGATCCTTTGGTCTATGTGGATGACACTCCAACCAACTGAGTCATACTGGCCAGGGTACATATATAATTTCTAATTGGTTTATATTTTATACCTTGAATTAAAATTTTATTTACATGAAGTTCAAGATTTCCACCTGTTTTATTCAGTGGTGTGTCTTCCAAGACTTCAAATGCAGTATGTGTGCAGTATGTGTGCAAGAAATCCATAAACATAAGTATATATGTTAAAATATATAATTAAATTATTATTTCCATTTATTTCCTCCTTTATAGTTCTACATTTCCTTTAATCCCCCATATCCTACACTTTCACAAGTGCTCAAAGCACCACCTTAACTTATTATATTTATATAAAATGTTGTAATTCTTAAGTATTTTATCAATGCACTAAAAGATATTTAGGAATCTATTAATTCAAACAAACAGTACGAGAGATGTTTAAACTGGAAGAAAACAAGGAACACATTTCTGGAAACTCTTCTCTTAATGAGCCTTGAAGTAAGGAAATTACTCTAATTCTTTTGAGCTACCACTCTGGTTCTATTTAGTGTGTTACAAGTTCAATGTTTAAATAGTTCCTTAGTTGAAGGAAACTGAAACAACTCTGTTAGACTAATAACAGCAAGGGCTGAGTTTTTTTTCTTTAGAACTGAGAACAAATTAGGTCAGTGATGGATGAAATCCAAACGTAGTGTCCTGGCTTGACGTAGAGCAAAGGTCCTAGTCCAGAATTACACAGCATTTATACTATTAGTGCTAAATGTGTAATTGTGTAGATTGAGAGATTTGTGGGAAAGTGAAAATGAAAAGAAATAACAGCCGAGTCCCTTAGGAAAGCTAATGAGGGACAATGATTTTTCTAATGTTTATGTTAGGGTTTATTTGATGCCAAAAAAGTCACACCTTCTGCAGAATCATTGAGCAATTGTGACTGGACATAAATTCATGCCCTGTCTAGAGCTTGCACAGATACAGTACAAAGCTTGTCATATGGAGAAGTATCTTTGACTTTCATTAAGCTCAATGGAACTGGACTGATTGTCCCAGAAAACTGATAGCACAGCATTCTAAATTGATCACTAAAATGGATGCTGGCAAACTGCCCTGCCTAGCTCTGTCTTTTGTCTGACTAATTTCAGACAGATTTCTATAGGTCATGCGTTGTTGGTGACTAGACACCACAAGGTCTGAGACCTGGTTCCGCCACGACACAGGAAACCTCAGAACTCGTGGGAAGTTGACCTTGCATTCTCCCTCTTGAGCAATGAACTCTCAAGAAAGTGCTGGCGTTGTTTCGAATCAGGTATTTCACTTGTTTAGCGGACAGGCATGTAGCCAGCACTTCAGAAAAGGCTAGCATAATAAAAAAGGGCCAGGAGAGTATGAAAAATCCTGATATTGGCAAACAGTGTTTCTCACACCTGGTAAAAGCTTATTCTATGAGGGCATTATCTGCAGCTGTGTATCTCCTTGAGGCCTTTGAAAATTTGGTAAGTTTCCACTACAGACTGAGAGTCTGCTGTAAAGTCTCCTACTTCTTGTAGCTAGCTGTCTCTAAACAGACAGGTTGCCATACGTTCTACCTTAAATCAAATGGGAAAAAAAACACATTTCATACCTCCAGTTCGCATCTTTCTATTAGTCAGTTCACATCCCACTGGTTTGTGAACACACATCCAATAATGTATACAAATTAAAGGTGATGTCCAGAATATTATTGAAATTTAGTTTTATTGAACTCCAAAACACTCCTTGTCCTTCACTCTATACTCCTAACTCCTGTCTTCTTCTCTGCATTTGAAAAATGAACAAACCAACAAAAATTATGTTTAACTATTTGTAGCTTCAAAAGGGAGGTAACAATTTAATTTAATATTAATGGGACCTATTTTTGGAGGCATGAGCACCAGCTATGTTTTAAATAATTGAAGGCTTGTGAAGATCTCTGCACTGCTAGTGAGGTAAAGCCTTCCTCAGCTTGGCCTCTGTCTGCTTGTGGCAGGACTGAAATAGAGGCCTTCACAGATCTTTTGACTCTTACTGGAGGATACAAATGATTTTTGACATTAAAATTACATTTGAGATAAAAATAAATAGAAAAACCCAAAATGTTTGCAAATGTAACAACCAATTTTTATAGCAGATCTATAAAGATATAATTCACACATCATAAAATCTGCCATTTAAGAAATGTGTAACAACTAAATTTTAAATTACCCATATGTCTAAAAGAAATTACAAAGGTAACTAAAGCATATTTCAACCTGAATGGCAATGAAAACACAACATATAAATTGGAGTTATACAGCTAAAGAAGTTTTTAGAGGAAAATTTATAATTTTAAAGACTTCTATTAGAAAAAAAGAAAAATGTTTACGATCAGCTCTCAAGTTTCACAATAAAAACTCAAGAAAAAGCAGCAAATTGAACTCACATAACTATAAAACACCAAAAATGAATATGAGAGAAATCAGCGACAGAACAGAAAAACAACAGTGTCAGTTAAACCTGTAAGTTGTTTTAGTGAAAAGGTTAATAAAATGGGAAAATGACTAGATACACTAATTAGGTAGAAAAAACAAGAAAGAGGATTCAAGTAACCAATACCATAAGTGAGATATTTCTTACTAAACATTCCCCAGGTGTGAATGATTACAAATTTTTTTAAACAACTTCATGTCAAAAAATCAACAACTGTGATGTTGTTTAAACAATTTTCTAAAAAAACACACCCAACCAGAACTGACAATTCAAGAACACATTTTTAAAAATCTGTATAAATTGCCCTGTCTGATGTGGCTCAGTAGATTGAGGACTGACCTGTGAAACAAAGGGTTGGGTTCGATTCCCATTCAGGGCACATGCCTGGGTTGCAGGCCAGGTCCCCAGTATGGGGTGCACAAGAGGTAACCACACATTGATGTTTCTCTCCCTCTTTCTGTTTCTAAAGATAAATAAATAAAATCTTTAAACATTTTTAAAAATAAAAATCTGTGTAAATCTCCATGTGTTAAAGTGATTGCATTTATCATTGTAAAATTTCCCACAAAGAAAATTCTATGTCTAGGTGGTTTTTCTATTGCATTCCATCAAACATTAGGGTAAATTAATACCAACAGCATACAAACACTTTCAGGAAGTGGAAGATAGAAAAGACTGTAGTATTTTACAGGCCCATCATTATTCTGAATCGAAAGAAGATATAGGTATTACAAGGGAAGAAAATACAGAATAATGTTATTTATAAACATAGATGCAAACAAATCTGAGAAATAATATGAACAAATTAAATTCACCAACATAGAAAAATAAGATAAAACAACATGGTCAAATAGAATTTATCTCAACAATACAAAGTTGTTTTAACTTTTCAAAATCAATAAATATAATTTATGTCATGAATAGAATGAAGAATAAACACATGATCTTATGTAAAATTTAGTAAATTTACTTAACAAAATCCATAACAATTCATAATAAACATTGTTAGCAAACTGAGAACAAAATACTACTCCCTGATTTTGATAAAAGGAATCTATAAGAAATCTAAAGCTACCATTATGCTGATTGATAAACTATTGAATGATTTCCTTCAAAGACTAGAAAAAAAGAAGTATGTCTACTATACTTCTGTTCAATGGGATTAGAAATTTTAGACTGATACACCATATAAACAAAAATAAAGGATAAAATTATATTATCATATCAATAGATGCAGAAAAACATTTGACCAAATCTAGCAGCCATTTATCTCTCAGCAAAGTAGGAATAGAGAAAATATAATTCAACATAATAAAAGTCATACATGGCAAAAACACAGTTACCATCATACTCAATGGGCAAAAACCAAACACATTTCTAACATCAGGAACAAACAAAGATGTCCACCTTCACCACAGTAATCAGACAAGAAAAAATAAAATATATCTAAATTGTATAGGAAGAAGTAAAACTGTCACTACTTGCACATGGAACGATACTGTATATAGAAAACCCTGAAGACTTCATCAAAAAACTACTATAACTGATAAATGAATTCAGTAAAGTAGCTGGATACAAAATAGATGTCCAGAGATTGATTTCTTTTTTATATACTAATAATGGACTATTGGAAAGGAAAACTAAGTAAACAATTCTGTTTAAAATTGCATAAAAATTAAAAAAACTAAGAATAAGTTTAATAAGGATATAAAAATATCTATATTCAAAAAATTATGACACTGAAGAAATAAAAGACTAAAAATAAATGGAAGCATATGCCATGCTTATGAATAGAAAAAATTACCTCATTAAAATGTTCATACTACCCAAGAAGTCCATAGATTAAACACAATTCTTAACAAAACACCAAAGACATTTTTCAAAGAACTACAGCAAATAATCCAAAAAATTATATGGAAACAGAAAGCCTCTGAATAATGAAGAAAAAGCTTGGAAAAAAAAACAAAGTTGAAAGTATCATGATCCCTGTTATCAAACAACACCACAATGCTATACTCATCAATACAAGAGTGCAATGGAAAAGGCAAGTCTTAAACAAACGGTACATGGAAAATGGGATAAGTTTATAGAGGGATTAAATATGATCTAGATTATCAACAACTTTTAATTTGAGACTGATGATTGATTTAAACAAACAAAAACTCTACATCTCCTAGAGTAGAATACATTTGTGACCTTGGATTAATTAACTAATAAAAGTTATTGACAAATCACATTTCATCAAAATTAATAACTTCTGATTATCAAAAGTTAACATTAAAGGAAGGATGTGTAAAGCCACAGATAGGGAACTGGTATCCACAAGCCATTTTTTCACAAACTGCTATCCAACATATAATGAGAACTTCCACAAATCATTTATAAAAAGGCAAACACAATAGTGAATGATCAAAAGTCCAACACGGTCATTTCACAAAGAGTTCATGTGTGTGCACATGTGAGTTCTCCTATGTATAACAATAGCAAGCACATCAAAACAACACCAGCAAGCACAGCAAGCACAACACCATTGCTATGGAAATGTGCGTTAAAATAAATAACATTTCATATTCAGTAGACTACAGTTAAAAAAACTGACATTTTATTTTGGCTTTGTTACAGAACTCTTAACTATTGACATGGGAATGTAAAATTGACAACCACTTTGAAATCAGTTTGGCAGTTTCTTATAAAGGGAAGAATCCACCTACCATATAAATTAGCAATTTCACTCCTAGTTTTATAAAAAAAATCAAATATATGTCCCTAAAAAATCATGTTTACAGAAACTTTATGGAAATTTACCTCAAATGGCAACAAATCAGTTATTCATTAACATAAGTTTAAAAGTTTCTATGTGTATAGTATGAAATAATACCTAAGAGTGAAACAAGAACACTGATTTATACAATAACATGGATTATCCTTCAAAACATTTTGTTGGTCCTTTGAAAAGATAAACAAAATTGGTGACATTTGACTAGACTCATCAAGAATAAAAGAGAGAAGGCTCAAATAAAGTCAGAAATAAAATAGGAGAATACACAACTAATCCCACAACAATAAAAAAACTTACAAGAGACAACTATGAACAAGTATACACAAAAGTCAGAAAACTTAAAACATGGATAAATTTCTCGATTCATACAACCTTCTAAGACTTAAGCATGAAGAAATAGTAAATCTGAATAGACCAATTACTAATAAGGAGATTAAATCAGTCCTCACAAATCTCCCAACAAACAAAATTCTACTAAATATTCAAGGACAGATTAATAGCTATTCTTCTCAAACTCAAAAGGCATTTGGTAAAATTCAACATCCACTTATGCTAGATCTCTCAACAAAGTGGATATAGACAAAATGTACATCAACATAATGAAGGCATATATGACAATCTCACAGCTAATATCACTCATACTCAAAGGTGTAAAGCTGAAAGCACTATTTGAAGATCATATAACATACGTAGAAAACCCTAAAAACTCCATCAAAACACTGTTAGAAATAATAACAAACCAATAAAGTTGCAGGATACACAATCAACTTAAAAAATCCATTGTGCTTCTACCCACTTTTAAAAACTATCAGAAAGATACATTTAGAAAACAATACATTAACAACAGCATTAAAGAGAATAAAATATCTAGAAATAAGTTTAATGGAGTGAAAGGTCTGTGCACTGAAAATTATAAAAATTGATGAAAGAAATTGAAATGGAAAGTCATTCTGTGCTCATGGATTGGAAGTATTAGTATTATTAAAATATCTATACTACCTAAAACAATCTACAGATTCATTGCAATCCCTACAAATTCCAGTGACATTTTTCAAAAATATGGAGAAACAATCCTAAACTTTGTATGTAACAACAAAAAAACTCAAAAAACCAAAGCAATCTTGAGACAGAATAAAGATGCATCATACACCCTGATTTTAAGCTATATTATAAGCCTATAGCAATCAAAACAGTATAGCCTTGGCATAAAAACAGATCAACAGAACAGGACTGAGAGTCCATAAATAAATTCACATATATAAGGTCAGTGAATTCATGACAAAGGAGCCAAGAATATACTATGGAGGAAGGCAGTTGGCACAGTAAATGATATTAGAAAAACTGGACAGCTACATGCAAAGCAATAAAACTGGATTACTGTCTTACAATGTACACAAAAATTAACTGAAAATAGATTAAAAACTCAAAAGTAAGAAATAAAACTATAAAACTCTTAGAAGAAAACATGGCTTGTAAGTTCTTTGATGTAGGTCTTGGTGATGAGTAAAAGCAAAGGCAACAAAAGCAGAAATAAACTAAGAACTTCCATGCAGCAAGGAAAATCATCAACAAAATATAAAGGTAACCTATTAAATGGGAAAATATTTGCAAATCACTTATTTGATAAGGTTTTAATATCCAAAACACATAAAGAACTCAACTGAATAACAAACACACAAGCAATCCAATTAAAAAAAATTGACAGGTTAAGTGAAATGAGCCAGGCGGTGAAACACAAATACCATATGATCTCACCTATAAGCAGAACCTAATCAACAAAACAAACAAGCAAGCAAAATACAACCAGAGACATTGAAATAAAGAACAAACTGACAACAACTAGAGGGGATAGGAGAGAAGGATAATGGGGAAAATATGGGAAGGGTTGTCAAGGAACATATATAAAGGACACATGGGCCAAGCTAAAGGGGGTAGGATCCAGGGTGGGAGGTGGGGATGGGTGAGGCAGGAGAGAGTAGAGGGGGTAAAATGGAGACAACTGTACTTGAACAACAATATAAAAAATTCCTGGTTTAGAAGATTAAAAAAAATGGACAGGTGATCCAAATAGACATTTTTCGAAAGAGGACATACAGATGGCTAATTGGTATATTAAAAGATGCCAAAAATCACCAACCATCAGGAAAATGAAAATGGAAACCATGATGAGATATCACTTCACACTTGTTAGCGTGGCTATTATCAGAAAATACTTGAAACAACACGTGTTTGTAAGACTGTGGAGACAAGGAAATCCTTGCATATTGTCAGTGAGAATGTATATTGGCACAACTACTATGAAAAAAGTATGAAGGCTCCCGAAAAAAATTAAAAATGGAACTACCATAGCATCCAGCAAGTTCACTTCTGGGCATTTATCCAAAGATGAAAAAACTAATTCAAGAAGATATATGCACCCCAATATTAATTGCAGCATTCTTTTTTCAATAGCCAAGATCCGAAGATAATCTAATTGTCCATTAATGGATACATGGGAAAAGAAAACATATATACCGAAAGCATATATATATATATATATATATATATATATATTCAGCCATGAAAATGAAATCTTTCTATTTCATAATGTCAGTGGTTATGAGGGCATTATGCTAAGTGACATGCTAGAGAAAGACAACAGATAATAAGATTTCATTCATATGAGGGATTCTTTTAAAAAAGGAATCAAGATATTGCAGAGAAGAGGTTGCTGGTTGCCAGATTTGGGCAGAGGAACAGGAAAATGGGTGAAGGTGATCAAAATGTACAAACGTACATAGCTATAAAACATCACGGGGATATAATGAACAGTATGGTGGCTGTAGTTATTAACACTATATTGTATATTTTAACATTGCTAAGAGAGTAAACCTTAAAAGTTCTTACCACAAGAAAAAAGTTCTGTAACTATGGTGATGAATGTCAATTAGACATGTGGCAAACATTTGCAATGTATATAAAATATGGAATCATTAGTTGTATACCTGAAGCCAATATAATGTTATATGTCAATTACACATCAATTTACAAAAACATAACTTACTCTTACAATACCACGAATGATTCTCAAGAACATTGTGTTGAGAAAAAACCCAAGACACAAAAGAGTATGCAAATGTATGATCCCATTTCTATGATGTTAAGAAACAGGCAAAATTAATCAATGGCAAAAGACAACAGAACGGTTGTTGTCTACAGATGGGAGAGAAGTAACTGGAAGTGTCAAAAGGAAAGTTTGGGGAGATAGAAATTTGGTTGATTGGGGAGTAGTTTTCCCATGTATATATATTTGTCAGAATTCACATAAGAAAATGTATAAAATATGTATTACAAGATTTCCCAGGTCTCCCATACCGAGGGCAATATCATCCAAATTCTGACCAGGACATATAATGTCTTACTTACAACACTCTCCTCTAGCCCACTGACTCAGTCCCCTTGCTGTTCTGGGTAGAATCCTGTCCCCATTACCATCCCTTGCTTGTCTGTGACTCTTGCACATGCTGCTCCATTCACCTGGTATTACCTGTACCCACACATTGCATGAGTTCATATTTTGTCTGCTTTTTAAAGCATGCTCTCTATTGTCTTACTTTGTTTTAGTTTCTTCTTAACTCATACCTCTATCTGATATTGTAATACCTATCTTTGTTTATTTAGGTACTTTCTATCTCTTTAGAATGTAGTCTCCATGAATACTGGGGATTTGGTTTTTTGTACTCTAGAGCAAGAATTATGCCTGAGTCCTCATGAGTCCAATAAAGGTTTTCTGCATGACTGAAAAGGTCAAAAAATTGACAAATCTTATGAAACAGTGGCTGTACAAAGTGTCGATGATGTAAAGTTTAGTAAGACATGAACTGTATCATGAAAGAGCATAGACTCACTAAAATAAAATAGGCAAACAATCAAATTTGTAGAAGACAATATATAAAGATAACATGTGAATGGTGTTTAATATAAATATTAAATTATAATAAAGTATATTTTAACCACAAAAATATCAGTGATAATGGAACTATGTTTTCCATAACATACAGAATTTTCAGTCAAGTGAAATTAAAAGAACATCACCTATCAATTACAGCTCATAAAATTTTTAAATTTTGATTTTACCTCCAAAATATGCGAATCTATATTCAATATTCTTAGCCACATTCACTCCACTTCTGATTGCCTTTGCATTAGTGCTTGGTCAAAGTCTTTTTCTGAAACATTAAACCCTTCACTACCCACTACCAGGCATAGACAAGGCACAAAACCCTGAAAGTCAGTGTGTTCGACTTTTCTGTGCTCAGTAGTTGTTTCCAGGATGGTACATAACCGAAGCTAAGCCAATAAATGTTATTGCTGTATTCCACCATGACTACTAAGAAAGACGCATTCTATTTTTTTTTTCAGAAGTAACGATGATGTAAACCTGTAACTCTTGGTAGGCATTTTTGTCACCATGTAAGAAAACATTCCCGAGAATTAAGCCAAAGCGAGGGAGCCAGCTAATTGGTGCCCTGAAAAGACACACGTCGACGACATTGACTGAAGCCAGGACTCGGCCGCGCTGGAATTTATTTCATTCCCCGAGTTTCCAAGTCTCATAGGCCAATATTACTTCGGGAATTTCAGTAAATGGAAGAAATTTTTTAAAACAGCTTTCAAAAAACTACTAGAAATACCTCCCTCTGACTCCACGTGTACAACTGGATATGTGGGAAGCTATGTAGCAGCACCTTCTGTAACAGTTCTCCTTTGGTGAAATGGATCATAAACTGTTTATAATGCAAGTAGACACCTGGGAGTGGGTTGTCTGTTGATAGTGTAATTGACTATGTCAAGAAAAATGCTTTTCTAAGTAGTAATTATTATTACTTTTAATAATAATACACACATAATAATTATACTAAAGAGAGACATTTCTTTGGGCAATCTAAACAGATCTTTGCGTACTCTTGTATGAGGCAAAGAAGGAAATGAGAGGGAAGTTCATTTAAAGTAAAAAAGAATATATATGTATATATGTATATATATATACACACATTTGTTATATATGAATAAGGTCTACGGAGTCAATGCAAATTAATCTGAGTATTTTCTTTAAATTCTTTAATATTTTATGAAAGGAGCTATTTCTATAAAAAATTACACAAACTACTCAAGTAGGAATTAGAATTGCTTCAATAAATATAAGTTTTTATCTATAAATACTTAATATATTTTTCCACTGCTAAAGGACATGAGGAAAGCCTAATCGATATATAGTTTTGATATTGAAAAAAATGGCACTATGTCTACTGAGCAGGTTATATTCCTTCTTTTAAGAGAACATAATTTTAATGCATTTTTATTTTTTGACTCAAAGTATTTGATTAGTTGTTTACTTACTTCTCTAATCTATTGTATCCAGACCTTTCCCACCTTCTTTGCCATGCATAAAAGGTTTATCTTGTCACCAGCAATATTTTTCTCATTGTAGTTTTCTGTAGAGCACATTATTTTTCACTTTTTATTTTTATTTTTATTCATTTTTATGACTTTATTTGATGCAAACTGATGAAAATGCCCCGAAGCAAGATCTCAAATGCTCCCCAATGGGGCCTTTGTACAGAATGAGTTTGGAGGAGAAAGATGTAAAATGTGTTATACTTTACTTTCATTGTTTACACTCTATTGATTCACAAGAATATTCCAATATAGCACAGGTAGTTCCTATGTACTATTTACTCAGTTCCCTCCAATTTTTCTTAAATCACTACATCTTATATATGAATTGTACCACAGAGTACAGTCAGGAATTTGACATTGGGGACAGTACCTGTGTTTAATTGTGTCATTTTATCTCTTGTGTAGATTTGCATAACTTCCATCACGATCCACGTAGAGTTATTCCAGCATCACGAAGCTCTCCCACGTGCACCTCCTCTACACCCACACGGCTCCTCCTCCCATCACCATCCCTGACCCCTGATATCACTGGTCTCTTTTCTGCCTCGATAATCTTATTATCCTTAGAATGTTACAGAAGTGGAGTCATACAGCATGTCACCTTTGCAGTTGGACTCTAGTCACTCGACAGTTTGTTCCTCTTCCCACTGAGCAGTGTTCCGTGTCACGGATGCACACAGTTTCACCGGTCAGTTATTGAGTGACGCGTCAGGTGCTTCCAGTCCTCGATTAGGATGCAGAGAAACTAGATCTCTCATGTATTATTTTGGGAATGTAAAATGGCACATTAATTCAGGAAGGTAGTTTAGAAGTTTCTTAGAACAAAACAATACAAAATAACTAAACAGTACATTCCATATGATACAGCAATCACACTTCTAGACATATTATATTCCAGAGGAATAAAGCCACACACAACCCTATATGAGATCGTTCACAGTAATAGTTAATAACCCTTTCTTTTTGCTTACGCTTTATCTTTAGAATGACAATTATTTCACAATATATGCATTCAACATCTATTGTATACTCAGTTTGTAATTTCATAAGGTCCTTGTCTTCTTCAAATACATGGACTTCGTACATGTGACTCACTACTCCAGTATGCATTCAAAGCCACCCACTGCTTCTGACCAGCCAACACCCAACCTCCCTGAACTGTCTGACCAACCCATGTCTCTCCTCTCCTCAGTGAAACTCCTTCTGGCCTCATCTGTACATGTAGAAACTGACCCTTCCCTCAGGGGTGCGGTATACTGTCGCAGCCTCTGTGAATAGGCAGGCCATTTACTTTTCCACATGCTTCTTTCCTTCTATTAGCTGTATGAGGGCAGGGTCCATGTTTTATTAGTTTTTGTTTTTGCAGGAATTGGTATAATTTCTCACTTAGAATAGACACTAAATACCTATTGAAAAATAGATACGCTAATCAATTAACTGTGATTGAAATTTTCATATTTACTCCTCACAACTACACTTTGAGTAGATAATATCTCCATTTTTTGAAGAAGATCTCAAATTGAAAGAAAGCAATTAACTGCGAATCCACAGCTCAGCCTGGAGTTGATGAAATGTAGGTATTCTGATCTAAATCATTCGTTGTCCTACTGCTGACAGGTCAAAATGGCCCTGCTGTACTTTTTAAATCTGTTCACAAAGTTTCTCGATTATGGAGTAAATTTTCTTCAATAGAAGAAGAAAGGGATAAAGGGCAGGGGCATCTCAGGAATGCATAGGTGACCTCTCTGCCAGCTAACCCGGAGAGGCTACAGGCCATTCCCTACGGAAGGTGACAGCTACAGATAATGTGAGAGGTTTTCCTACCCACCACCACCTGGGAACATACCATAAGAGATTTCATTTCAAACATTTGTTTTGAATTATCAATCTAAAATTTTTAAAGCTCATTTTTGTTAATACAATTCTAACAAGGCCTTTAAACTTTGTATCTTTTTGCCAACTTAATTTTATTACAGAAATAGAATGAGGTCCCTTTTCTACTTTAAATATTTTCAATAATGACAATAAAAATGCCAGCTTGCCAAACTCTCTGTTTTTCCTTTTAATCCTGTATTTTCCCCTCCTTTACCCAAGAAATAGATAAATTGTGCCATTGAACTACCTCAGACACTTCTCTATATAATCATTTAACTGTTCTGCTTTGAGCGGTTTTTCTTTGACTATCTTAGACCATGTTTCTGAATGCTTTTTAATTAGTTATCCTAATAGACTTGTCTAGATATTTGCTATCCAGAAATATTTTAGAAAATTAAAATATGAATCAACTAGACTGTGTCTCTTTCAAATAATATGTCTGTACTTCATGTATCCCCACCAACCCACACACACAAAAACTAATATTTCAGCTTAGATCTTTTACCTTCAGCATTACAGCTCCCCATAGGTTACTGTCTAATTTCACAGACAGTTAAGTCACACATTCAATCTTACACATCTTTAGCTAAATAGAAATCAGTACTGCCTAATAACTAGAGACTAAAGGGTTTCAACAGCAGCATCAATTTTCTTATTATTTCCTTCAGTCTGGAAGCATTCAATTTTTTTGTTTCTGAATTTGATTGTCTGATAGAAAACATAACTATCTTTCCCTTATGAAAATAATCTTTATTCATTTTGGCAGGTTGCTTAGAGTATGCCCAAATGAGACAGAAACTTCACTCATAGCCAAGGCCTTTCATTTGAACTCTCATTATTTTCTGTATCAGGCTGACTCTGGTGTGGGCAATTACATTGTTTTCTCACCATTGTTGCAATCTGGAATGATCACCTGGACTGCAGAAGTCTTTCTAAATATACGTATTTAGGATTGTAACACAGTGGCGGTACTGAAGGCCGCTGAAGTCTTTCCAGTGAATGATGCTTAGCAATGGGAGCAGGACTGACAATGGAGATGGGCAGGATTTACTCACTCGATGGGAAACGCTGTAAGTGGCCCCATAACACCAGAAAAGATTTCTGCTGTGACATTCACTTGTCTCCATTTAAGAAACAATAAAATCCATTCAGAATGTCAGAACTATTATTCCTAGAATTTTTTATTTTATTTTTTGTGACCAGACTTCTGGGTTTTATACTCTTATGTTCCATTTTTTCCAAGTTTTTACTTTAGTGGGTTTTTTTTTTTTTTTGGTCAACTGATGTCAAGAAAAACAATTTAATAGAAAGAAATAGGTAAGACAGTGATAAGAATTATGAAAAAAGGAAAATGTATTCTGTATTTCAGGAGACAGTCAGCAAAAATCAATGCAGTGATCGGATGATGAGGGAACGAGATGGCAGACTTTGTCTCTGGGCATTGACGTATTTTAAGGTAAGGAATGTGCAGATAAACATGTGGACTTGGAAGGAGCTGAGGGAAGGGAGTATGGATTCCTTGAGAGATGAAATAAGGGTGGAAGAAAAGTAAGAGAATGAGAGAGTAAATAAATGTGGTAGTGGTAGAGGAATAAAAGCTCTAGTTTACAAGATAAATTGTTGTTTTCCTTCTCTTGGGAAACAGCAGCTGCTCCTTCATCCTTTAAATTGGCTTATATCATGCTTTGTATAGCAAATTTAATTTATAACATTGCTAACATCGAATTGAGGGGATGAGTCCTAAATATCTCTAATGGACTCTTTTCTTGATAAGATTTAACATTTGCTTATCTAACTTAAAGATTGTTCTCCATTTAAAGTAAGTATGATTTGGTCGATGGACTTTAGCCAATAAAGAAATTCATTGCCACTAATCCCTTTCTCCTTCAAACGCTTTGTATATCCAGTTTCTAGCTCAGTACTAACAATGGGAAATTCTGAATTGAATACTGGTATAAAATATGGACAATATGTGCTACTTAAAAATGGATTATTTTCGGTGCTGAATTATTTTGGGTAATATGTTCAGGAATAGAAACTTTGTGCTCTCTAGTTATACAGTGAAGGGTCTGAGGCTTTTCAAAAAGCAATATTCAGACTTAGAGTTTATTGTCACCTCAGAAAGAAGCATAGGTATGAATGAAACTTTTAACCTTGTCAGCATCAATAACAGAACTACTCATTCAATAATGTATATAAATTCATGATTTGAAACTCAGTCTTTGCTTTCTTATCTGTATTTTAAAAAAATAGATTGTTCATATATGATGCTTTTATTCCAGATCATACCAGGATTATATCTTTAATGGTAAATGCATATATAATTTCATCATTGCTCCCTTTGTACTCTCTCCATCACCCTAAAACCCTGTGTCTTTCTATAGGCTGCCTCACATTTCAGATTTATTCCAATTCTTTGCACACCAGGTTACCTGGCTAATCCCTTAAACGAACAGGTAGATCCATGACAAACCCATATCTTTCTCTCTTCTACTTTTCCCCTGGTCACAAAAACAAATAAGTTGTGTTTGATGTTCAATATATCCAGTCTAAATTCTAGACAATTATTAAAGAATGATAAAGCCTTGCAATGTTCACATCGTATGTGTTGAAGAGTTAACATTTATATTTTGACACCTGTCTCCAGAGTTTGAACACAATGCCAGAAACATAATAACCTGTGTCAAGGACCAATGGGCGACACGGCTGACACTAGACCTTTCCCAGATTCGCTCGGACCATGCTGCTCCAGAATCTTGATCATAGTGATAGCAATTCCTTGAAATTCTAAACACATATAAATACCTATTCTTTTGGACTGTATCAAATTCAGCTATGTGAGTAAAATCTCTACTTACTCCAGAAATACTTCTACTTATTCAGGGTTGTTTGATAATTATGCATAATAAATTTTGTTAGAGAGATGAATGGAATATCATGGCCAAAGGCACAGAGATTAGAAATAAAAGGACAAAAAGAAATAAAAAACAAGCAAGTGCATCAAATCGGATATTACATATAATTAGAGATAAAAAAATACTATTTGAATTTGGGGATGAAAAAAGATATGAGGCATTTGATTAAATACTGAAAATTCTTATCAAGGATTTTCCTTCTTTACCTATATTACAGTCATTTCATGTATTTGTGATAAAATTCTTGTAAACTTTATAACCACCTTAAGACAGATACTGATAGAAAGATTTAGTGGCAAGAGAAGAAGGAATGCACAGCTATTTTAAACCAATATTTCTATTCTGAAATTTTGGTTGACCTCCTTTCCTGTCATGAATGCCACATAACTTTATATAACCTTTGTATTTATAGCTAAGCGGGTTGATAAAACATAGCATATGATTTGTTATAATAAAAAAAGAGAGCGGCAAGTCCTGCTGTTTATGTAGGACAAGTGCAGGGGCGGTGACATTGCCTGCTGTGGCAGTGACATTGGGAGAAAGCCTTGTGTTGGAAAAACACACACACAACAAAACTATTCAGAGCCTCTACAGTGTTTTCTAATGAGATGCTGCTGCATAAACAAGGAAATAAGGGGGCAGTAGAGGTTCCCTTGTATTCCTCTATAAATATTGATAATGGTTTGTGATGAATGTTAGGGCCTATGGAAAACGATGAAATGGGAAATGAAATCAGCTTTAATTTCAACAAGCCAGAGCTCTGGAATTAAACATCAAAGGATAAGTTTCCAATTGGACAATGACATTTTTAATAAAGAAAGAAAAGTAAGGTTTAAGACAAATAACTGAATTTTTTTCAACCTCATTCCCCTCCTTATAGTTGAGAATTAGATATATGAATTTCATTATTCCATATATAAGCATTACAGATCTTTGCAAAGTTATCTATTTGTAAAATTGTGCTGACACTTCAAAAACTATTGTTTTAAATGGTCAAAAAAGTTCTGAGTGTTGCTAGTAATGGTCTAACTATGGTTGTCCAAACTTTGGTGTCCATGGGCCAGGCTGTAAGAAAAATTGTCTTGGGCCTTATGTTAAATGCACAAACGCTAACAAAAACTGACAAGCAAAAAAAAAGTTTTAAGTACATTTACAGTTTTGTTTTGGGCTGCGTTCATAGCCATCCTGGGCCCCATGCAGCTGCGGGCTGTGAGGTGGACAGACCTGGAACCAATTGAACCCGTAAGCTAAAGTGTGAAACCTACTAGGTCAAGTGTGCTTTTTGCATGTTATTTCATTAATATGATTGTTACCAGTGTATATTTGAAGAAACTTGGCTTAGTGGGAGTAATGGATTAACTATTACAAAGCAGGCAAGTAGAACACTGAGCCTGTTACTCCTTCCACATCAGCATACCACTGAGAACAAATTTAAGGTAAAAATCTAGAACAGATCTTACCAAATGCAAAAGGGTAAAGGGGCAGTTGGAAGAAAGTAGGAGTATGCGATGATAGCAATTGACTTTAATGATACTAGAGGAAAAAATACAATGGTATAGTTATAATCAGTTAGGGCTAATATGTTAGTATTTTATTGATTTTTTTAGTATGTTAGTGTTTTAAATAAAACATGTTGAGCCCATTAAGGTTGGGTCTGGGTTGGTTTCAACACTATACACACTGAGTTGCCGTTCCTGACACCAGTGGCTCAGCTGCATTCAGCAAGCGTGATGTGAAGAGAATGACACAGGGCAACAGTAACAATCACATGTAAAGCTGCCAAATGAAGAAAGTGTCATTCCTAACATCAGAAGATTAAACCGACAGGGCTCAAAGGAAGGCGATTACTGACCATGGCAACACCCCCACACATATTTTATTACATTTGTTTTCCAATTACATAAGACTTTAATGAGCTGTGGAAAATCACAAGGTGTAGATTACCTATATTAGGCTTACATTCAGCAGCTGTCTATGGCTTTAAATGGCATTTTATTCCACAACAAAATATTTCAAAGCCCATGAACACATGCAGGAACTTGCTGACTTTCAACATACCAATCAAAACGCCATATTTGTCATTGCTCTAATGCCTACAAAATGTATTGACTTAAAGAGTACAAGGAAAATAACTTTTTTGAGGCAATGAAAAGCCTTCTTTCTAAGAAACTAAGAACCTGTTAAAAAGCAGTTGGTAATATCTATAATGCTAAAGGTATTTTTAAGGCAACTAGTTTCCTCAATCTAATCAAATAAACAAATAATAATAATAAAAGAAAATGTTTTTTCTTATTTTATCTGACAAAGGACAAACAAAGTGTTTTTAAAATTTAAATAAAGGTTCATAGAATATGCTGTTCAATGTTTGGAAAAAGGCCAATTACATTCTTTGTTTACAGCACACTTCATTCGCATGAATCTTACTACATGCTGTTCAGCTCCGTTCTAAAATAACTCGTGTCATGCTTATATTTCTATTTTTATTAAAGAGCATTGCTTAAATTTCTGTTTTAGAAAAGAAAAAGAGTGAAGTTTTCAGTTAATTCCATTAATCTACATTAGAAAAGTGAAAGAACTATTATGGAATATAATGTTTATTATGTCCACATTTAGAAATAAGCTATAATGGTTTCCATAACTTAGAGGAGATGTATTTATAATTATGAAATTATATCCAGTTCTTTGGGCTGTATTATATCAATCTTCCCAGAATCATCAAGATTCTTAATGAATTCTTGAAGTTTAGATAATTAAAAAATATTTATAATGATATTTCTTAAAGATCTTGCTAAATTATTTGAACAATAAAGGTCAGTTAATTCTAAGAAAGTCTTAAGAGACTTAATATTTATGGAAAAAAAGTACCAAAATATTTAAGGGAATAAACATCTTTATGCATGTAGATTCTATAACATAAGGAAGTGTATTAAATATTTTTGGGTCTCTTTATTCCAAGACTGGATACAGTGTCATTAATTTGCATCATATGCTTTATTTAACATTCACAGACATTTCATTTACCATATAACAATGATATATAAATAATTCCTATCCAGAAATACTATTTTTCACACAATCTATTAAATCTTAATTATTTCCCTTATGTTGTCACAAAAAAAAACCAAAGCAGAATTCTATCTTATTACATTAAAAGGCAAAGATCTAGAAAGATTAAAAGTAACATATTCTACCTCGAGAAACTAAATAAATAAATAAATAAATAAATAAATAAATAGAAGTTAAAATCCAAATACGCATAAAGGGGAATATAGTAAAGATAAGAAGTCATGGAATTAAAAATAAACAAAAATAACAGATTATACACTACTTTAAATCTTAGTCTTTGAAAACATCATATACATAAAATATTAAAGCCTCCAAAATGACCATGAAAAAGGCAGAAGTTGCAATTGACCAATATTAGGATGAAAGAGGTACTTAAAGTTCAGATGTTAAAGACGTTAAAAGACAATCAGAGATGGATAGCAATTTTACATCAATAAATTTGGTCATTTAGATGAAACTGATAAATACCTTGAAAAATAAAAATTACCCAAACTGCAATGTGAAATACAAAAACTAACAAGCTTATATGTATTAAGGAAATAAAGAAGGTGGGAAAAGAATCCTTCTCACAGGGAAAACTGAAAGCCTAGGTACCTGGATTTTTTATGTTTTTTAAATATTTCAGAAGAAAATAATAAATACTTTATAAAATCTGTTGTAGTGATTATAAGAAAAGGGAAACCCCAAATCATTTTATGAAGCCAGCATTGCATTACAAAACAACTAAATAAAAACTTTACAGGGAAGAGAACCCTGATATTCTTCATGAGTATAGAGGCAAAAATCCCTTAACATAATATTGACAAACTAAATCAACAATATACATAAAAAGAATGATACATCACAATGCAGTGGAGTTTATTCCAGAA
>CM052541.1:174188564-174250525 GCA_028533065.1 Trachops cirrhosus
TAATTTGGTTAATAAGGTTTAAGCAGCCTTATTCTCCTCTATACTTCATCTGTAATAACAAATAGAGCTGACTACTATACTTGTAGAAACCAGACGCCCACAACTGAAGGAAAAAAAGAAAATGATTCTCTCCTATCAATCTTAAGCTCCTTTGTACAGTGGAGTAAAACCCTATAATTTGAAAAATAAGTTTTCTTTTCTCTTTGAAGGAATTGAGGTTATTGGCATGAACAAATAAACGAAATAATAAAATTCACAAATTTAAAACTTGTAATACCTGTTTGATGATATGGAGGCATTTTCTTAATCTAAAAAAACAGAAGAGACACCAGTAGGTGTAAGTGTGAAGAGAAGTTGAAAGCTCTGCTCTGTATCATAATGAGCAATACTGATAATAATAATGAGCAATAATAACCTTGCATAATTAAAACTTTATGCCCATTGATTAGCAACTTCCTCCATTTTCCCCTCCCCCTCAGGCCCTTCTACTCTCCAATTTTCTGAGTTTGACTATTTCAGATATAACACACTAGTGCAATGATGCAACATTGGAGCTCCTCTGAATGGCTTATTTTGTTTATCATAATATCTTTAAAAGTCATCCACATTGTCCCACATTGCAGAATTTCTCTGCTTTTTTTAAGGCAGACTGATAATCCTTCATATATACACCATATTTCCTTTGTTCATTTATCCATCCATGAAAATTTAGGTTATTTCTACATGTTGGCTTTTGTGAATAGTGTATCAATAAATGTAGCATTTCTAAAATGTCTTCAGGATCCCAATTTCAATTCTTTTAGAATCACTGAATGAATTGGTATTTTTACTTTTATTTGTTGTTTTTTTGTTTGTGTGTGAAACCTCCACACTGTTTTTCATAGCACCTGTACCATTTTGTATTCTCAGCAGCAGCATACAAAGATTCTAACTAGTCCACATCTTTGTCAATACTTGTTTTCATTCATTTTTTGATAGTAGGCATCATGGCAGGTATAAGGTGATATCTCATTTTTATTTTCATTTGCATTTCCCTGAGGATTAGTGACATGAACTACCATACATATGCATTCAATTGACCTTCAAAGGGGGCAAAAAATACACAGTGGTGAAAGGATAGTCTCTTCAACAAATGATGCTAGGGAAACTGAATATCCACAAGCAAAAAATAAAATTGGACACATATCTTACACCATATACATAAACATCTTAAAGTGGACTAAATACATAAACATGGGACCTTAGACTATAAAACCCTTAGAAGAAAACATACAGGAAAAACTTCATGACTTTGGTCTTGGTGACGATTTCATGGACACAACACTCAAAGCACATCAAGGCAACAGAAGCAAAAACAGACAAGTGAGCCTACTCAAACTAAATGACTTGCATGCAGAAGAGGAAATAACCAACAGAGTGAAGGACAACTTGTGGAATGGGAAAAATATTTGCAAACCATATATTACACAGGGTTTAATTTCCAAAATATATATGTAACTTCTATGACTCAACAGCAAAAAGACTAATCACCTAAAAATAATGAGCTGAAGACTTGAATAGACATTGCTTCAAAGAAGAGATCCAAATGACCATCAGGTTTTAAATTTAAGTAAATTTGAACTTTTTAATTTATATTTAAACTTAAATTTAAATGTTTTAAATTTAAGTAAACAGACTGTGGTGGCTAAACAAGAATTGGTAGTGGATAATATAATGCTGTATGTGGAGACCCAATTTCAGTCATTGGAGTGGACACACAGATATGCTAAACATATATTCTTCAAAGGGAAGCAGACTGCCACAGTTTCTGGGAGTACGGTCAGCAGCTGCCTATTAGCCTCTTGAAGGATTGTCTTAGCTTCACAGAGGTGCCCATACTTATGCCCCTCTGAAGCCATCCAACCTCCAATGACTAATTCAGGTGAAGGTTTAAAGGCCCAGTGATTTTGAATTACCATGGGACCAACTCTAAGGGCCATTTTGGTCCTCCATCCCCACTAAAGTGGACAAATCCTTTCAGACCATGTTACAGAACAAATTTTCTTTCTCATGATCCTTCTGCTTCCTCCTCCATTCTGAAAGTATTAGTCATAATATCATCCCTCAAAAGCATCCTGGATGTTAAATTCTGTCTCAGTTCTGCTTTCTATAGAAGTCAAATTGGGAAAGTGACTGATTGGAGGAACCCCAGACAGCAGATACTAAGACATCATTTTAGGGCTGAATTGCCTGTCATGAGGCTAGCAATGAGGACCCAATCATGGTAGTAGGGAGAATACATATACCCCTAGTATAAGGTAATGGCACAATTGTTAAAATTCTACTGGTGAACTAGAGTCATATAATGGTAGAAGAGAATATACTAGCTCATGAGATTAATCTGGTATTTGAAAGATATGGAGAAAATAGACATGATAAAAGTGACAGAAATGAATGGCTTTCTAAGATCTAGTAAAAATCTAGATAAGATAAAATGCTGCAAGAAATTGTGGATAACGGGTAGAAAGTAGTACTTTCTCCTTGCCTGAAGCTAATAGGTTTCTCCACCTCAAGTCAACATAGGAGTCCCTCCTATCTTGGTCACTTGGCTTTAACTAGGGTTGAATAACAACAAAATTCAGACAGACATGTGCTGGACCTAAGAAGAAACAGGAATACACCTCAAAGCAGTTGCTAGACTAAATGAATATTCCAGTAGTGGTTGAGGAAGAATATATGCCACTCACTTCTAAAAGGTATTAATGAAGGAGGTCACTACTTAAATTTGAAATCATTTCCTTGAGATTCAAGGTTTAACACCAGGAAAGGACCCCACAATATGGTGTGATTTCATCGTATGACTGGGAAACATGAAAGAAAATGGTGACTTCTGGTCAATGAGGTCATAATGCTGGAAATGTTGTGTCAGATTGTAGAAGAGGGGATGGGACCTGCAGAGGATTTCTTACTCAAGAGGGCTACACTAAGTCTGGAACGTCCAGCAGATGCTTCACGTGCAGGCCTGATGAATGGTATCATGTCATGTACTGAGCTCATATGAAGTGCACTGGTGAGAGGTGCCGTCACCCCTGTGAATTTCGGTGGTGGTTCCCTTCCCTGGGACAGTGCTGTTGGTAGAAGACGCTGCTACAGGCCTTACTTCACTGATTGGCATGGGGGTGGTAGGCTCCTAAGCCAAGAAGGCGAAGTGGTAACACTTAACTGTCAGAATCTAGATGGGAGCAAAGCTGAAGTGGCTACCAAGGGGGACTGCCCCACAGATATTTATGAAAATTTTTGCTGCACCTTGTCCGGCCTGGCACCTTGTTTCTACCTGGCAGCAACACCAAGCTCTCACTTAACTGTTTAGGAATAGTTAGATTTATACAGTCATAAAATTACATTCGGCCCTTTGAAGGCAACCGCAAGGGTGATATGGCCCCCAGTGAAAATGAGTTTGACGCCCCAGCCCAAGTTGGAAGCAAAGCTGAAGCAGCTACCAAGGGGACTGCCCCACAAATATTTATGACAATGGTTGATAGTACTCAGGATCCATGTGGGTAGATAAGTTCAGCAGCCAACAAACCTACTGCACAAAGTGTTCCAGTAGGTTAGAAAAAATGGTGTAATGGTCTGGAGGTCACAATGGCAGTTGCCTCAGTAAAATGTCAGGATTCCTTGCCCTGTCTCCAGGTCTAGCCCAGTTTCTGTACAGGGAACCCATTAACTGTGTGTAAAGTCAGCTCCCCAGATGGAAAAACTCTCCATCCTGACATGTACACACAGTAATGATAACTCCAGTCCTTCTGCAAACACATTTATGATCATTTATTCACATAACTGTATCCTGTATAAGGAAAAGGGAAACACCAAAACATTTTGAAGACTGTTAGAGTCCAAGCTGAAACTGATACTCAGGGACGTCGAGCATCTTTATGTCCCTGCCAGCTTGGAGGCATTTGTTTGTGGGTCCAGCAGCAAGCAGAGTCCTGGTTAAGGTCCTGTGGTGAAGGCACATTCACTGTATTCACAGAGTCAAACAACTGTGCTTTCCCTGGTCCTAGAATTTATGGGGAAAAACATGCTCGGTAGTTGCTAACACTCCCACATTGTCTTTCAAACCTGTGAGGTAAAAGCTATTAAAATGTGTTGGCAAGTTAAAGTCTCTGAAAGCATCCCCCATACCCAAGTTAGTAAATCAAGATCTGTATATCCAATATCACAGGTGGAAGCTACAGTCTTCAGAAAGCTGTAAACATACAGATCAAGTGCCAGCTGGGAGCAAAGACTGTACAATGTGGGACACAGTCCTCCAGGACACAGTATATAACTTTAATCAAAGTTATTTATTGTCCTGGCTGGTGTGGCTCAGTTGGTTGAGTGTCATCCAAACCCAAAAATGGCCTGTTTGACTTCCTGGTCAGGGCACATGCCTGGGTGGCAGGTTCAGTCCTTGCCCTGGCTGGGGCATAGGAGAGGCAACCAAATGATATTTATCTCTCTCATCAATGTTTCTCTCCTCTCTCTTCCTCCTTTCCCCTCTCTAAAGATACATACTTTTAAAAAATGATTTATATGTTTTCTTTTTCCTCGTAGGAAGAATATACAGATATGAAAACTAAGAGTTGGAAGAGTGAGTGTCCTAGTGCTATCTCTTCCAATGAGCTTCTTATGAAATATTTCCTCCCATTCTCCAAAATTGTATGTTCTGCATGATTAGCACTCCTGGTTCTCAGAAGGGGAATATTTCCACTAGGAAATACAGAAAGATCCCATTCCATTTTATACTTTATCGCCTGGACACTTTGGATCTCCCATGCTTTGCATTAATACTTTGGATTAACATGCAAGTTGAGGAATAACCATGGTGTCAGTGGAGACTGACTCTGATCATGAGCAGAATGGAGGGGTACTACCACACAATAGGGGCAGACAGGGATGGGTTTGGTACACAGATGATGTCCAATTGTGATGACAACATTTTGCCGACTAGGGCTTACTGACTGTGTATAATGATGTTTCACAAGACCCGATAAGCTCTCGAGACCAGTAGAAGCATTAACTGAGGAAGAAGGGACTCTAGAATGGACAGTGCAGAAGAGAAATAAGAAGTATTCATTGTTGCACCAAGGTTGACTATAACAAGAAGGATTATGATGTATCCAAGTCACATTTTTATTCTGTGTCCCTGTGGGAAATGCTGTCCAACAAGTGCATGTGAAGATCTGAATCTGTGATGTGCGAGGATGTATGTACTATGGTGGATACACATACACTATCCCTTCCCATATGCACTCAGGCCCCACTTTGTTGGGAAGGCTGCAACACAACCTTATCCCTCTGTTAATCATGTCCCTCCCTTCCTTTCTGCAAGATATAATGGCTACTCCTTAATAATCATCCTCATCATTGCACTGTGTCTCAGAGTCTGCTTCTTGGAGAACCCCACTGTGACTGTTATTTAAGTAATCCTTTTTTAAAGTAACATCAATAATATCCCCTAGTGTGGTTGACAAGAGAACAGGCTTGACAAGTAAACCACTGAGGTAATACCAGCCTAAGCTTCAGTAACTATTAGGGAAATACAAACCAAAACTCTAATGAGAGGTGATACTGCCTCACACCTGTAGCAATGGCCATTACCAAGACAAGTAATAACAGATATTGGAGAGGTTGTGGAGAAAAAAGAACCCTCATTCACTGCAAGTGGAAATATAAACTGGCACAGCCACTACAAAAAACTGTATGGAGTCTTCTCAAAAAATTAAGAATTGTGTTACCATATGATCCAGTAACCCCTTTTCTGGGTATCTACCCCCAAAATTTGAAAACATTTATTTGCAAAGACATATACCCACCATGTTCACTGCAGCTGTATTCACAATGGCCAAGACATGGAAACAACCTGTGTGTCCTTGGATGACTGCATAAAAAAATGTGGTCCATATGCACTATGGCATATGACTCAGCCAGAAGATGAAATACTGCTATTTGCCTCAACATGGATAGACCTTGAGAATATCATGTTAAGTAAAATAAGTCAAACAGAAAAAGTTAAGAATCATATGACCACACTCATATATGGGATATAAAACTGAAAACAACAAATGAACAAACAAGAAAAACAAAAACTCATAGACACAAAAAACAGTATGGTGGTCACCAGAGGGAAGGGGGGTGTCGGGGGAGTAGCCTGTAAGGGATTCAAATATATGGTGATGGAAGATTTGACTTTAGGCAGTAAGTATACAATGCAATATACAGATGATTTAGTATAGAATCATACACTTGAAACCTACATAATCTTATTAATTATTGCCACCTGAAAAAAATTTAATTAAAAATAAACTAAAATATAAACTAAATCTGCTAGAAAGTTCAGTTAACATTCCAGGCCACATGAATGTTTTTGTTCACTGAATAGTTTGCACGCCTACCACATGCCAGGAACGGGTGCAGGGCACACAGCAGTTAAGATGACAGATAAGGTATTTGCCCTTGCTTACACAAGAGTCGAGTGGAATATGTAGAAATTAAACATTAACCACATAAATAATTATAATTGTGGTAAGAGGGAAAAGTATAGAATATTTCTCTATCAGTTCAACAAGAGTTCAGGTTAGATTCCTGAAAGAGTAACATCATTAGTAAGAATAATGAGAAGGAAAAGAGTAACCAAGGGGCAGAGTCAACAAATATGGTAACATTGATATGTTTGATAAAAACAACAATAACAGAAACAACCAACAACAAACCTCTGATATTACCAAAGAAGAAACTGTTCTTTTAAATAATGCCTTCCATCTGTTCCCTCCATAAAATAAAGCTTAGCTCAAGAGAAATCTAAGACTACAATTCAGTTTACTTCTGAAAACTTACTCCGGCAATGCTGATTTGTCACGCTGCACACATAACACCAAACCTTCTTTTGTAATAGTTACTTTTGGATCCCATTTACTCACTTCTTCTAGCAGCACATTTTCATGCGCATTCTGGCACTATTTTTTGTGATTTTGTGTTCAATCATTGATTACCCACATCAAGGCAATACTCTTATATGCCAGTGAAAGTATCGTCCACATTACTTATGGGGCTTTGCATGGACTGCATCAGGAAAGAGAGAGGAAAATTTATTAGAGAAAATAAAATGCTCTGTTGAAATCTGGTGAAACAAAACATTTATATATAAAAGCCTTACTTTCATCCACAACATAAAAAAATACAGCCATATATGAAAAAGGGGTATGAAAGTAAGAAGATTGAAACACATAACAGTGTTTTTCCAAACTTGATTGATTGGTTTTTGTATTATTTCATGAAAAAGAGGATATTGATTTTTAGTAAGATTTTTATGACCTCTTACTGAGTTTCCCTTGTGAAAATAACAGTTAAATCTTAAAAAATAATTAGCAAAAGTGAGGCTAAAATATGTTCTTTTTTTAAATATAAAAAACATTCAATACTATTCTTATGTGGAGCAAAATAGAAAATTTTATTTTAAATTTTTCAGTTTGGAGAAAAGTTCAAAATACCAAAGTAAGGTTTTTGTACTCTGAGTTATATAATATCAACATTTCTAACAAATCAAAATTTCATTTGGTTGAATGTCTCTTGGGTACCATTTTAAAATACTTACAATATTCCAAGAATATGAGTGTTTTACTGTAAAAGAAATTCAAAGGACTCGATGTATTCTAGGGAAAGCTTAAAATTTTCAATTGGCACTCTTGACAATATAATGACTCTTGTTTTTTTTCCACTGTCTCTGGCAACATAATTATCATACTAGCATATTTAGTCCAAGTCTCTTGTCAAAACTAGCCCTATAAAATGCCTACTGGAAATTCTTAATCTATTTGCATTCTGTCCAGCTCAATTTGTCATATTTTTCCCCAGCAACTGATTTAAATGCTGTAGCCAATTGTAATAAACTGTTCCCTTTCTTTGAAGACTGCTCTAAGCTATTTTAATTTACAACATCCATCCTTGAAAACTACGCAATGGGTTTTGGATCCTTCTTTTATTTTAATGGGACTCTATATTTCTGTTTCTCATTTTTGTGTTTTACGTCTAGATTTCTTTAGATTCAAAATGAATTATCCCTTCAATTTCAAAGACCAGTTCATTTTTTAAAAATTCTGAGGTTAAGGGCAAATAAAGGCTTATACACAAAAATTATTTGGAAAAATACAGAAATTATCCCTTTATGCATCTTTTAATAAATATAGATGATTGTCATAATGATATTAGTACCTATAGATGCTTTAGGAAGAAATTTATGGAAAAGACTCCAGGCAAGAACAGCTTATTAGCCCTGGCTGGAGTAGCTCAGTGGATTGAGCTCTGGCCTGCGAACCAAAGGGTTGTTGGTTTGATTCCCAGTCAGGGCACACGCCAGGGTTGTGGGCCAGGTCCTCAGTAAGGGGTGCATGAGAGGCAACCACACACTGATATTTCTCTCTCTCTCTTTCTCCCTCCCTTCCTCTCTACTTAAAAATATAAATAAGTAAAATCTTTTAAAAAAGAAGAGCTTGTTTTATTATTTACAAATTATATAAAACTGAGTATATGAAAAACTAATTTATTTTAATAGTTACATCTTATAGTTTTTATGAGGTAAAATTAATAGAATAAAACAATGTTCAAAGGAACAGCTGTTCATAAAATCCAATTATAAATATTTATTTGCTTTTCTGAAAGAACTGAAAAATATCTTTAAATTTAAGAAAAATTCAATATGGTATAACAGAGTCTCATTTGGAAAATAAAATCCAATAACCTTATTCAAGACCCAATTTGTCACAATAAAAATATCTGGAAAGGGCAGAAACAACAGCTAATAACCAAGGTACTTAGAGTTTATTTTACTAAGGTCAGGATTTCATTAAATTATATTATAAAATTATAAACTCTAATATATAATAGTACTAACTTCATCAGTGATATTGTGGATATCAGGAATTTACAATAGGAAATTGTATAAAATTGAAGGACAAATTAAGCCAAAATTAAATTTAAAGTTCTCCTATGAAAATCTTTGGGAGGAAATGTGAATTTTACTGTTGGATGGGTTTCTAACCTCTTCTGGTTTTTATCTCGTCCCTCAAAGCAGAACAAGGCTGTCAAATCTAAAGAAATGGTACCTAAAACAGGCAAGTAGACCTATGTGACACACGCCATATTACATGCAAAGTCACACCACAGAGTTCACACAAGCAGAAAGAGACTTTATTCAGAGGCAAAAATCTTCAGTGTACATTTCAGAGCTGCCTACCACAGCTACTGATATTTGGCAGTAAAAGCAATTCATACATATTTGAACCAGTTATAAATATGTACTAAATATATACCAAAACTGGAAATCATAATCCCTTCTCTTAATTCCACAACCTATACCAATTTTTATAGCATTCAGTTGGTACTCATTCTGTGGCTTGTTCTTTAACTGTAGTCCTAAACATGTTTTATACCCTGAGCTAAACTGAGGCCAGAGATCATCTCGTCCCCTTTACACCCCTCTTAGTTACTCTCTTTACATTCATCATATGCTCATACTTTTTTCACTACTTGATCTTCCCTGTTTGGTTTACCTGTGGAAGTCCAGAGAATATGGGGATTCACTCTTAGTTTTTAAAGCAGTGTAAAGACAAGGAAAATGGAATGATTTAGTATCAAAATATTTCCCCACCAAGAAAGGATTGGAAAATAGGGAACAAAAAAAGAAAAGAAAACCTAATACCATTGGGTATTAAGGGGCATTCTGACCCAGAATGACTGGCCTATAACTTTTTGCTTTAAGAAATCTGGGTCCTTGGTGAAAGCAAAGCAGTAAATAAATAAATAAAGCAATCAAGCAAGAACATTTTTATAAAGTGTTAAAATTTTATGCCTGGTTTCACACTTTCAGTTTTCCCTTTGGATTTTTTCTGTTGCTAGCATGCTTCATTTCTATATCTGGGAGTTTAATGGATAGTATGGCATTAAAATCAAGCCTGGTTATGAATTTCTCTTCTCCTGTACAGAAGAAAAGTTATTCTTAGTAAGAAAAGGGTACATAAATAAATGCATAAATAAATAAATAAATAATAGATAGGTAAATGGAAGGAGACAGAAATAAGTAATTGCTGAAGATCATAGCGTCAACAACATTCAAGGTTACTGTGTTCAGCTTATTTTTGTTTTTTTAATTATATCTATTACAATGGCTAATGTTGAATACTTGGCAGCAGTCAGTGTTACATTCCTGTTACATGTATCACTCCACTTAGCCTGAATAACCTTTTGTAATTTAGGTACTGCTACTCATGCCTGCTTTATAAGTGAAGAAAAATCTAACAGAGAGGTTAAGTATCTTGCCCAAGGTAGAGCCAGGCCATGGTCCCATGCTAAATGGATCACTGCAAACTGTCGTAAATTGTTGTTTGAAGTAAAGAAAAAAATTCAATTAAATGAGCTCATATTTATCACTCCAAAAGTCAGATTTATGTTACACACCAACAGTGTATTTGCAAGAGTTGTCAGGTCAAGAACATGCCCAGTATCCAGCATAGTCACGTTCAATGCCCCCATTATTTCCTCTGAAATCGGACTTTAGGAATGTCGATAATGTGGACCAGTGGATTTCTACCATGCTTATATTCAGGGAGAGCAGAAAATGCTGTAGCTGACTACAGGTTTATGAATCTGAACTCATGAATGCTTAAATTAGCAGCATCATTAAGATAAAGATTTAAAAAACCATATTTATATGAGTATCACAAAGACATGATGAAAATGGGGCCTCTAGCAGATTATGCAAAATCCCCGTGAAGTTCAGTTATTACCACAAGTTTAACTGTAGTAAAAATAAAGCGTTCCATCCAACCAAAATGTCTTCTCTATAGAACAAAGCAAGGATATATTGGTTGTTTAGGGCACTACATTTAAATTCCTATAGCTGCAGCATTGGTGCATTTGGCATAAAATAATTGAGGAATTATGTTCAAAAGATGTTATTTCACATATACTATAATCCTAGAATATAAAAGCTTGTAACAAGTTTTAGAATTCTAAAAAGGCAAAGAGAAGAGAAAGGAAGGATTTTTCTATGAGTTGAAAAGAAAATTTGTTGTAATGATGATGAAATCTTTGCCATTCTTCAAGGTCCCTGACAACTACAACAATTACTGTTCAGGTACTGTCATCATAAGAATAAAATGCTGGCTTATTTATTTATTTATTTAGTAAAACTTTATGTTTTTAAGATTGTATTTAGTTTTAGAGAAGGGAATGCAAGGAGAAAGAGGGAAAGAAACATCCATTTGTGGTTGCCTCTCGAGCGCCCCCTACTTGGGACCTGTCCTGTAACCCAGGCATGAGCCCTGACTAGGAATCAACTCTTTAATTGGCAGGCTGGCGCTGAATTCACTGAGCCACACCAGCCAGGGCTGGTGTTTTATATAATCATAAAAATTAGTGTTTGACAAGGAACCTACTCACTCATGCTACTTACTTGCTTTCTTTTCTCTTTAAAGTGGAAAAATGTGGGGGATGGTCCATTATTTTATACATAAAAATGTCTGGCAGTATTTACCCAAGAATTATAGATGACAATTTTAATAAATTTTGGTAGATGTATATACTAAATTTCATCATAACAAGGCATCTGAAATGAAGTTATATGTTTATAGTTATTACTTTTTGGCTAAACCTGGAAGTTATAAAAGAAAATTCACTTATTTGTATATGTACCTGCACATTACAAATATATATATTTATTACTTTACAGCTATAAGTAGTCAATGATACAAATTCAAGTCAGTAATTATTATTTGTACTGGATTATGTTGTTTAACACAGATTTATATTACAAAACGCATTTGAAACATGAAATTGTAATGAATGACAAAATTTGTAACATAGATAAAAGAGCAAATACTATTTAATTTTTAACATTCCAAAGATTCATCTTTAAAATGGGTATAAAAGTCAAGTCAAAGTCTATGAGTTCGAATGCACTGGCATGAGTTGTAAAATATTGTAGCAGTAACATGATAGGCTGCTGAATAAATGTTAACACTCATCTACACTTTAAAAATCAGCATTGATAAAATAAACAATTTTCCTCAATTATCTAATTATTATTTTATAATTTATATTACGATGTGTGATTTAAAAACATGGTATGTTAGTAATTTACCCTTATTTTCAATTTTAAAAGGGTTTGATACCATGGCTAATAGTTTGAAACATATGATGACAGTGCACATCTTTAAACATTTTCTTGTTTGTTATTTCAAAATTTTAATATATACATGTGGCCAGGCAGCTTATCCAACTCAATTTGATAAGTAGAAAAAAATGTTCAATGAACCTTACAGTGTTCCCATTAAATATGTCTTACTCATGAAATACAACGAAGTTAAATTTCAAAGTACTAAGAAAATAAATTATGTTCAACTGTGTTACTTAAAGAGTGTAAATAATTGAAAACATGTATCTTTTTAAAGATGCATTTCCTATAGTCATGTATAACGTTATTTTAGGATATTATTACTCTGTTCTTTTCCCTTCTTTAATGGTGGAGACATTAATTTATTTCATCATAAAATGTGAGCATTTTTATCCAAATGAAATAAAATTCAATATATTACCATAATGATTAGAGGGAAATAAAGGAATGAAATAAGTAGTCGTATAGCCATTCACTGACCCACAGAAAAAAATATGTTCTTCAAATGGATACACAGAAACAAGTGTGAGCTGTTCCAGCCTTGCTTATACCAATATGAGATGAAAAAATCTTGAGTTAATTATATGTCAGGGTTTTTTTTAATTTTCTAAAATCTCTACTAAAGGAATCCAAGTTTTAAAAGCATTTGATAAATTTCAGGACATTACATTTCTTACACAGTGATGTGTATGTACAATTGCCATTGGGAAAAATAATGAAAGAGAAAAAAAGCAAACAAAACAAAGTAGAAACAAAGTAGTGTACAAGGTCAGAGACATTAACAGAGGAATCAAAGATCAAAAGCAAATCAAAGTCATCGCGGCATTTAGATGATACTCTGCTATCTTCTTGGGAGGTCAGAACCTTGTTCTTGAAAACAAACAAACAACCTGATTTCTATATAAATATTCAACAATGGCCTATCTGAAAAACATCGAAGTTTAGCTTAAAGGGGGCATAATAATGCCAGGGAAAATGTCATTTCATAGTGAAATTCCATCTTTAGCTCATTGAATTTTACTTTGTATAGTTCTATTTTCAGATTTTCTAAACTCTCTGTGTTAATATACTATGATCTTCAAACAACACAATGATTTAGCACACTGTATATTTTTCTGGCAAAAAGATCCATTGTCAAGGCACCAATTTTCATTTTCTTTTCGCCCAGTTAACATCTCATTGCTTTGCTCCCCCCCCAGAATGAGGGTGAGTAACTGAATGTTGACTTCCAAACGCAGCTGGGGAGTCAGCAGCAGCCAGAGAATGTCCAGACAGCTTTCTGTAGGACTGTAGTTGAATTGAATGCAGCCAGGTTTGGAACAGGTGAGATTATACATCCTACCACATCTCACTCCTCAACAATCCCACTTCTTTGGCTGCCACTACTCCTGGCTGACTATGCCAATGAGCTCTGGAACTGCTAAGTGTCTATGGGTAAATAACACATGGACAGCACATGATAATTGTGGTAATTCACTAATTCTTTCATCTAGCTTTGAATTTAATAACCAGAGACCATAAAGCACTACTTTACACAAGCTACCAAATGTCATTCCCAAATTTAAGCAAATATATTAGGTGACTAAGCTGTAGCTTGTAAGTAAGTCTGCCTGACACCTAAGCCAAGACTGTATCACCACACATGTTGCTTTTCCATGTTATTTCTCTGCTGTTACTTCTCTGCTACATGAAGACCATCTAGATTAGGGGTGAGCAAATTTTTTTTTCAATAAACAACTGTATAGTAAGAATTTTTTTGGCTTTGCAGATTACCTATGACTCACATGTATTTTTATTATTTTTGTTTGCTTTATATAAATCTTTCAAAATGCCTATATCACAAAGATAAATGATAACAAGTGTTGGCCAAGATGTGGAGAAAAGGGAACACTTGTATGCTGTTGGTGGGAATGTAAATTGATAGAGCCATTATGGAGAATAGTATGAAACCCTCAAAAAATTAGAACAACCATATGATCCAGCATCCCCATGTTCATTACTACATTGCTCCCAATAGCCAAAATATATGTCTAGATATATACAGTTATTATGCCTTAAAAAAGGAGGTCCTGTCATTTGCGACATCATGGATGAACCTAGAGGACATTATTCTAAGTAAAATTAGTGAGACGCAAAAAGGAAAATACTGTGTGATCTCACGTACAAGTGGAATCTAAAAAAGCTGAATACACAGAAACAAAAAGAGTGGTTGACAGTGTGGGGAGGGAGAAGGAAGAGGGAGATGCAAAGTTGCTTTTTTTGTAGAAAAATAAGTGTAGAGATCTACAACATGTTAGAGTTCATACTGTATCATATACTGGACATATTTTTCAGAGTAGATTTCAGGTACCGTCACCATAAAATAAAGAAAAAAAAAGTTCTTAGTTTTGAAACCATGCAACAACACACTACAGACCAGATCTGGCCAAGAAATGACAGTTCCCCAGCTCCCAGTCTAGAGGCTGCACACACATAATAGTTGCCTTGGCTGTTGCACATGCTTAGAAAATATATAAGAAAATAAAACAATGGTTCCAGACACAGTGCTTCCCACTCACCATATTAAGGCTTGGCTCTGAAGAATGGGAAGCACTATTTCTGGAATATATATAAAATCTGGTAATCTACAGCATCTCTCTAAAGCAACTTCATTCTACCAAAACATTTTTTCTCTTTTCTGCCATGAGAATTTGTGTTCCTACCAAATAATTATTTGATATACATAAAAATTTATTGGGTACATTTTTATTTTAAAGAATACTATGGATTTACTGCATTGGGCTGATCACAGGAGGAAAATAGACACACATACATACACAAACACACAAAAACACCATAGTCTCAATATCCACTGACATGTAATAATTGTCTTTTTACTTTTCTGAAGTTGTATTTTTCTCTTTGAATCTATGGCTGCATTTGAAGATTTTACTATGATCTCAAGAGTTTGTTTTATTGGTTCTGTGGAGTTCAGATATATCCTATCTAATCTCATCAAGTCTTACTATAAAATTGATACAAATTCTGTCCAGAAGGTATCCGGCAATGTACTATGAGAAATAGAGACATTTATTGAAGAACATACAAAATACAAGAAACACTGTGTATAAGACAATGAAATTTCAGTCCCCTTTAAAATAGGCACCTTGGGACCAATCGCTGGATGTTCTCCCAATTGCTGTCAGCTGATCCATAATATTTTCCTGCATATCATTGACAATCTGAAATCTCTCCCCTTTCAAAGATGATTTTAGTTTCCGGAAAGGTAGAAGTCTCAGGGTGCCAAAAGTGGGCTGTAGATGAGCTGAGTCACCTGGGTGACTTGCTGTTTCATCAAAAATTCTGCACAAGATGTGATGCATCAGTGGGTGCGTTGTTGCGATGAAGCTGCCAATCACCAGTTGCCCATAGCTGTGGCCTTCTGAATCATTTGAATAGTTTCTGTGGATGAATGTTCAAACTTAACTCAATTTGATGCAGATTTTTGCTCTGCTTACTCAGTTATTTTGAATGTTGACAGTACAGAGTACACAGGCTCACTCAATGGCGACAACCACCCCCACTGACTAGTTCAGTGAAGTCATCATTGTTCACCCTTGCACATTCCAGTCCACACTTCTTATCTTCCAGGTTACATCAGTGTCATACAATTCATTCTCATTATATTAACAATGACTGGACTTTTTCCAGAAAGACCTGGTATATTATATGTCATTTAGTTTTTATGCTATTCTTTCTTATTTTGGTTCAAAATTTATGCTACAGATAATTCATATTTGATTAAGTTTCTCAGTATGTTCTTTAATATTTCATTTATGCTTTTTCACCATATTTAAAAACTATTTGCTATTTGGTTTCTGATTTTAATAGCAATGTTTTACTATTATACAAAGTATATAAAATAATAAAAATAAAAAGCAAATGGTAAGTATATAACATTATCAAAGAGGGGTGACTAAATTAGGTATAATTTTACTCTTGCTATTTTATAGATTATATAATAAGTGCTTTTGACATGGTACATTCACATATACATGTACCCATGATTAAGTTTTTAATAATTTTATACAGGATTAATGCATGATGTTTTGTTTACCAAATTGAAACTATACAGCATACAGAATTTATCTTTTTAAATTAAAAATGATATAAATATCCTATTAAGTTTTTTTAAATTTATTGATTGATTTTAGAAAGAGGGAGGGAAGATAGAAGAAAGAGAGACAACAATTTGTTGTTCCATTTTTTGTATGCATTCATTGGTTGATTCTTGGATGTACCCTGATGAAGGTCAAATCCACAGCCTTGGTGTCTCACGACAACACTCTAACCAACTAACTGACTTACCTGGCCAGAGACTGTACCAAGATTTTTTGAAATCTTTATTATCATTGGATGCATAATTGTCCATACCTGAACTATGTGGTATTTCATACCACTCCCAAATTATTAAATCACTATCCTATTTTGGGACACTTAGCTAATCACAAAATTTGCTAAATTTTAAATATTTCTGCAATAAATATTTCAGACATAATTGCTAAATTTTTATTGATATTTAAGAGAGAGAGGAAAAGAGACAGAGAGAGAGAAAAATATGGGTATATTATTTCACCCATTTATGCATTCATTGGTTAATTCTTGCCCGTGCCCTGAATGGGGATCAAACCTGCAACATTGGAAGATGGGGATGACTCTCTAAATGACTGAGCTACCCAGCCAGGGCTCTTGTATAATTTTTAAATGTGTTTTTATTTGTTTTGACTAAAGTTTTAAAAGGCAATAGGTTAATGAAAAGGCATAAATATTTTCAGATTTTTAAAAATATTATTAATATAATACAGGGATTTCCAACTGGTATGCCACAAGAACAGTTCAAACATGCAACACCTGCCTATTTAGTCACTAGCATGAACCTCTCTCCCTAGGATTGTCAAGTAAAAAGTAACTACAGCCAAGGCAACAATAACTTTCTGGTGTGAATAAAGAAAAATTATACCTATTTATGTTGTCAGATTGGCAAAAAATATATATGTTTTTGGTGTGCTGCAGAATTTTAATAATTAGTTTATATGTACCATAAGATGAAAAAGGTTGAAAATCACTGATATAACATTCAAGCTGCTTTCAAAAAGTGGTACATTATTTACTTTCTCTACAGAGTTGGAAACCTCACTCCTCTGGCTCAAGAAAGATGGAGAAAAATAAATAATTGTCCTGTGTGCCATCATGAACCAGAATGCGACATTTTAAAAATTCCTACTGTTCATTCAATTTTTCAAGAGTCTGTTAGATTCATTTCTTTGTCGAGGCTCATATAGTTGGATGACTGATTGGCTGAGTCAAAGGCATATAAATGCAATAGGGTTTTAATAAATTCACATTAGTTATCATGAATTTTCAGTTTTGGCATTGCCATAACTAAAGACCCCTTTACAGATTCTTTTATTTTTAACTTTCTTTTAATATATTTTAATAACCTTACATTATTTTAATTCTAGTGATTTTGAAACACACTTTGTATTTAAAAATAACAGATCTTTTTATTATGGTGAAGAATAATAATTTATTTACTAACTCTCACCTTATTTAAAATAAAACTGCACATACTTGTATATGTAATTTACCCCATTATGCAGGGTTTTAATTAATATACTATGGTATTTAAACCTAAGTTATTTAATAATAGAGTATAATTTTTATAGAAAACATATATTTCCTTTTTAAGTATATTTTATTGATTATGCTATTATAATTCTCCCATTTTTTCTCCCCTTTATTGCCCTTCACCCTGCACCCCCTTTCTCTAGCATCCCCCACTTAATTCATGACCATGGGTCATACATATAAGTTCTTGGGCTTCTCCATTTCGTATACTATTCTTAACCTGCCACTGTCTATTTTGTACCTATCAGTTATGCTTCTTATTTCCTGGACCTTTTCCTTCATTATCCCCCTCTCACTCCTTGCTGATAACTCTCCATGTGATCTCCATTTCTGTGATTCTGTTCCTGCTCTAGTTGTTTGCTTACTTTGTTTTTGTTTGTTTTTTGGTTCATTTGTTGATAGTTATGAGTTCATTGTCATTTTACTGTTCGTAGTTTTGATCTTTTTCTTAGATAAGTCCTTTTAACATTTCATATAACAAGGGCTTGGTGATGATGAATTCTTTTAACATTACCTTATCTGGGAAGTACTTTATATTCCCTTCCATTCTAAATGATAACTTTGCTTGATAGAATAATCTTGGATGTAGGTCCTCACTTTTCATGCCTTTGAATAATTTTTTCCAGTCCCTTCTTGCCTGTAAGGCTTCTTCTGAGAAATCAGCTGATAGTCTTATGGGCACTCCTTTGTAGGTAACTGTCTTCCTTTTCTCTTGCTGCTTTTAAAATTCTCTCCTTATCTTTAATCTTGGGTAATTTAATTATGATGTATCTTGATGTGTTTCTCCTTGGGTCCAAATTTTTAGGGATGCTCTGAGCTTCCTGGGCTTGCATATCTATTTCCTTCACCAGATTGGGGAATTTTTCCTTTATTATGTTTTCAAATAAGTTTTCAATTTATTGCTCTTCCTCTTCTTCTGGCACCCCTATGATTCAGATGTTGGAAGGTTTAAAATTGTCCCAGAGGTTCCTAAGCTTCTCCTCATTTTTTTGAATTCTTATTTCTTCATTCTGTTCTGGTTGAATGTTTATTTCTTCCTTCTGGTCCAAACCATTGATTTGAGTTCCAGTTCCTTTCCATCACTGTTGGTTCCCTGATTTTTTCTTCATTTCACTTTATACAGTCTTCACTTCTTCTTTTATATTGCATGAATACTCAGTCATTTCTGTGAGAATCCTGATTACAAGTGTTTTGAACTCTGTATCTGATAGGTTGGCTATCTCTAGTTCTTTAGTTCTTTTTCTGGAGTTTTGATCTGCTCTTTCACTTGAGCCAAATTTCTTTGTCTTGGTGCACCTGTTACATTGTGAGCCTTAGATTTTCTCCAGGGAGGGGCAACCCACTTTGTGTGTTGTGGCACAGTCTGGATGAATGTTTCTTCTTTAACTCCTTGGTTGTCAGCCTTCTGTACAGTTCAATTTTCTGGCAGTCCTGGTTGTTTTCATTTTTAAATTGGTTGTTATTCTTCTTTAGGTCATATGAAGAAGTGTAGTGTATCTACCTACACCTCCATCCTGGTTGGGACTCCCATAATTTTCAATAATAGTTTTGTATTAACCAAGCTTTGTAGCTCAGTGATCAATTATCTAAAATATTCATTATGTTTAACTGATTTATTTCTCATCACATTTATTTTATACCACCAATAAATCATTATATTTAAAATTTTCAACTTTCAGAAAAGTTGTAAGAACCATACAATTATTAGTGAATCAAAGAGATTTAGTAACTACCATTTTGTTAAGTTTGCACTTTCTCTGTGTTTTTGAAGTTTTTGAGAGTTGGACACTGTTTCTTCTCTAAATGCTATGACATATATTTATTAATAATAATGGCACTATTTGATATTGTTATAATATTATCATGTCCTGTAAATTTAATGTTCTTAAATACTACAATATAATAATCAATATTTAGTTTTTCTAATTGCTCTGTCAATGTATTTTTCAGCTGTGTGATGTTTTCATTGTTTATTGTTGTTCAATTAAAAAACCAATTAAGAATTATGCCCTGCGTTTAGTCGCAAGAAGAGTTGACCAACTCATTTGAGTCAACTCATGAGTTGGTCAACTCATTTCTTTTTATTTATTTACTTTTATCTTTCACGGCATTGGTACTTCTATGTATCCAGGCCAGTCTCCTGTATAACACCCTCAACTTGTATTCGTCCAGTTGTCTTTTCATGAATACATTCAATTGGAAATACAATACAATTTTATTGCATGGCTGCACTCAGCAGCACCCATAGTGATCTCCTTTTGGAATTATGCTTACCCTCTCCCAGGGTTTGTCAGATTTAGAGGTCCTCACCTCAATAAGGGTAAAGGGGATACAGAGAGAACATTGGCTCTCCCCTGAAATGGACAAGAGTATACATTAGAGTCCTGCACAAGGGCTATATTAACTTTCCCACCCGCTGTCATGATATATTCCAAAGAGGCCTGGATCACTTGGACATCCTGCAAACATAATCCTACTGCATTCTATCCATCAATCTGTATGCAAAGGAGTAGTCAGGTAAGAAGTGCAAGATGCGTTGGAGACATTTATAGTACTCTTGGCAATGAGAAATAAACCCTGATGTAAATAGCAGTGTTCAATGTAAAATCATCTGGGACATGCCAGGGTAACTTCTCCATTGTAATGGATAAATTAGTTAATCTTGTACTTCTAACTAAGAAGGAAAAAAACACAACATTTGATTCTGCGGGCATGAATACTTCCACACATATGAATACTTCTCTGATCTAGTCACATCAATGGTTGACTATTGTTTGGGCACACAGATAGAAAAGAACTTAGCAGCTGGTTCAAGCAATTCTAGTAAGTAGCCTACTTGGACAATATGATCTGGCAGACCCAATACTATTAGAGGCAATGTTGGTAACAAAACATGCCTTGTGAAGTTTATGGCAAGACTCAATGGAATATTTACAAGGCAGACTTTCAGTGCTCCTGAGCAAGACTGTGCCATCTGTAGTAGAGCTTTTTGGAAAATATCGTTGGCATATATATACATAATATATCCATGGGTACATATTCATTATAATACTACAAAAATTATCAGTATCAATTTAAAAAATTTCAGTGACAAACTCATTACTCTGAAAATTAATAAAGGTAAAAGTAAATTATTAATCCTGTCATCCCTACTCAAGTTTGATTATAAGAAAACCAAATAGGCAATAAGGCACTTGTATTTTATTTCTAACAGAAGATTCCTAGGTAATAAATGAAGAAAGGATAACTGAAAGAGAAATATACCATTTGGCAATACCTAGTAAAATAATAACAAAGGATTTAGGCAAAACACTATGAATGGATGTTCAAACCACTACATGAAATGTTTACAGAGTAATTTATAATGGTAAAATCTGATTAAAAATATCTTAATACCATTAAGATTAGGACAAACAGATTTTATATACATCATATAACTTGATTTGATAGGGATTTCATAGAGACAGAAGCAAACTATAAAATATTCTTGTCAGAA
The DNA here is from genome assembly GCA_028533065.1 of Trachops cirrhosus. Taxonomy (NCBI): domain Eukaryota; kingdom Metazoa; phylum Chordata; class Mammalia; order Chiroptera; family Phyllostomidae; genus Trachops; species Trachops cirrhosus. The sequence goes on from CM052541.1 coordinate 174,209,918, forward strand.
AAAAAGAAACAAGATTATAAATCAAATCAATCTTCCAGTTTATAGAGAACATAGGGTGAGAGGAATAAGTTAACATAACATGCCAAAGCAATCAAACACATCCAGAAAGAGAGATATTCTACACTGTGGCTGACCTGATTTCTCAGTTAAATCACGTGAGCATAATATATGTACATACATACATACATACACAAGTGGGCTGTGTGTACAGCCCACTCTAGAATACAAGAGACAACTTTGAAATAACATCAAAGACAATGTAACAATGTATGGAACTTGTATGATTTGTGTAATCTGAGCAAATTAAATAAAATTCATCTTTGAGACAGGTCAATTTTAATATGGACTTGGCATTAGATTATTTATTATCCATTTATTTGGGATGATCATGGCATTTTTTTAGAAATGAATACCCATAATCATTAAAAAATATACATAAAGGATTATGAATGATATGACTTGACTTGTTTTGTCTACTCCCAATGAAACAGGTGTATCTGTTAGGAAAAGTCGCCAGAAGGTGAAGAACTGGTGAGGCTATGAGAGTGGCGGATGGGCCTTCTGTATACTTTTTTCCCATTTGTGTACATGTTCAACAGTTTCTCAAATAATAAGTAAATAAAAATAGCTCTTGCTGATTAGAAAGACCAATGCATAAAAGTTTATAAATAACATTTTAAAAATATAAAGTAGATTTGTCTTCTCTAACATTTACAGGACATTGAAAATCTACCGTTGTTAACCATAAGAGCCATGAAGGACGTGAGTGCCAAACTCACAGATAAGTGCAGGGACACACAGACGTACTGGCTTTAAAATGCGAGTGCATCTTCTCATAGCGTGTCTTCCACAGGCAAACAATCTATAACGTGTCTCCGTGGTTAAATGGAAGACCCTCTCTTGTGCACCAGTCAGAGTGTTATCAGCTTTGAAATTGCACGTGTCTTCACATCTCCAATCTTACTTCCCTTACTTCAATCTCTCATTTAACTCTTTAAATTTGGGTTTTTACTGAAATTAAGTACATAGTGTATCTACCTTGCTATCCAGTCTTCTCATTCCCACCTATGGGTTTCCACATCCTCATGTCTCCTAATCTACCATCAGCAAATCCTATAAATAATTGTCAGCAAAAACTCAGGAGCCATTTCTCCACATGCCTGCTGATTGGGCAGAAATCAGTCTGATTCGTAAATCATTCTTCTCAAAATAAGAAAGGTCATACAAAACATTCTCAGCTTTCAGGTCTTGGGTCAAACTGGAATTGCAGGTCACCCTCTCAGAAATGTGTAAAGTAGTTTCCACACTGTTTTGTAGATTTAAATTGCGTTGATTCTAGTTCTGACAAACTACTAAATGATATTTTTAAAGTTTTGTTCACCTCTTGAAAGGCCCTGGTCTTAGAGTTCCAGGGTGCTCTAAGGCTGACAGTGTACTTGTCAACATGCATCCTTTTAGCTTTTGATTTGTGTGCACTGAAGGCTAACTATCCAAGTTTCTCCCACTGTTTCTGTGCAGCCAAAAATTTAATGGGATCTGAGCTCAGAGACCCTTCTTAAAGACTTCTTTAGCTGTACTATGCCTGCTGGTTCTTTACCTACTCCATGGGTATTTCCATTCACCAAGAAACTGAATTTAATTCATAAACTGCAGCTTTGTTTGAATCTTCGACCTGCCCCATTACCATTCAAATGCCTTTGTCACCTCAGTATTCCTCACTGCATAGAAAATGCACACTTCTAGACTAATGCATCCACAGAAGAGTGTTGATCATGTTTGTTTAGGGTATGGTAATTATTTAAATGCATGACTGTTTTTATTACCCTTGGATTAACATTACTACTTTATATTCTGGTGCAAAGTGTGGTCTGAATGAAGTGGACTATCTTTTCGTGGCTATAAATTCATGAAAACCAATCTATAAAATGTTTATGGTAAATGAATTTGTGAGAAGCAGAAGCTCTTTATCTTATCCTAGTTTTCAGTCCTGATTTATTCATCCTGGCTCCATCCTTCCCCTGCCAACACTGCTGACACAGAGCTCTAGACATGTCTCCTCTATTCCATTACTTTATTCTACTTAATCCTCAGCATTTTGAAATTTGGTGAAATTTTCCTTCATATAATATATAGCTAGGCTTATCCTACTGAAGTATTCATTACCATTTCCCATAGAGTTATGTCAAGCCATGGATAAAATATAACAATGATGCACTGTGTTGGAGCATCAAACTTATGTGAAAGTGTTCTCTAGAGAAGTTATTTTAATCAGGTAGTTGTAGTGGGTTGAAAAATGTTGTGCCCCTTCCCACCAATCCATGTCTAGCAAAACCCTCAGGATGTGACTTTGAGATTTGGGTCTTTGTAGATGTCATTAAGTTATGGTTAGGTCATACTATACTAGGGGAAACCCTAAATACAAAGACCCAGTGGCTATGGACACCACATAAAAAGGTCATACAAAGATAGAAACAAAGGTTGGAGTGAAGTCTCCATGGGCCAAGGAATGCCAAGGCCTGCCAAGGACTGCGAGCAACCTCCGGAAGCTAGGAGAGAGGCATGGGGTGGCTCCTCCCTATGACTGTGTAGAAGGACCCGCCTGATCTTGCTAATACCTTGATTTCACACTACCTACCCCCCAGAAATGTGAGACAGTATATTTCTATTGTGGTAAGCCTCCACAATTGTGATAATTAATTATGGCTGATGCCCTAGAAAACAACTATGGTAGTTTAAAAATAGACATATTACTTTCAATAAAACAAAATACATTTTGGAGTGGAAATATTTCCCATAATTATTTTTATAAAAATAAAAAGGGAGTATGATAAAGTAAAAAAAAAATAATATAATTTTTCCCCAGTCACATTTGGTTTCCTCTGCTGTAGGACAATTTCAGCAGAAAAAATAAGAAGTACAACACTATTCTTTGAAAACTCACAAACACACTAACTGCTGCATTCAAAAGCCTCTCAGTTTTTGAGATCCTCAAAATTTTAGCAACACTGAAAACTGTAGACCAAACTATTGAAAACATATATAAAAGTTCCCTTCTTTATCTTCTCCAACATGGAATTATCTTCATTTACTTCCCACCCTTTGCTGTCTGCATACAAAGCTCTTAATTTCCTCCTAAATATTCCAAATATGGCATAATTTTATGTTTATATTTTTTATTATTCACAGACTTTCACTATTCTCTGAGTTAATAGCAAATTTAAATTTCAACAAATCACTTCTCCAGCCTGTATTTCCAACAGCTTATCAGGCCTGGACATTACAGGTCTCCCATTTGTCACCATGCTTCACATGTAACTCACTGTCCTACCTTTCTTACATTCCCGACAAACTAAGTGTCGTTCTTCTTGTGCCTGTTATGGCACCAGAATGCCAAAGCACCCTGACTCAAAGCCTTATACCATTTCTTATTATTCCCCTCTTGTTGTCTCTTTCTCACACATACACTATAACAAATAAATTTTTAAAAATATAATGCATACTAATATAATGTGTGCTCAATTTGTGGTAGAAACTGAGCTCAGTCTTCCTCCATTAGTCATGACCCCTACAAAAAACACTGTGTACACTGAAAAATAGTAACTGAAATGGTAAAACAGAGAGACCTCAGCAGGATTAAAGAAATTCAACAAGGAAGAGTGTAGCACCTTGGATATAGCAACGGTTGGGAGTTGGCTGTTATTATGTCCAGCCCTGTGGAGACAACAGCAAAGAGCTATTCCCAGAAACCAGGGAGAGATGACAGTATCGTGTGGCTATAAAAGAGGGGTATTGAAACAGGAATGTCACCTTTTATAAAAGGTCCAGCAGGAGGATGCTTGCAAAGTCCAATTTCCTAATTTTACTCTTCTCATATCTACTCCAGAAGTAATATCTTCCCATACCTCCTGCTACCTAAAGCCAACCAGGAACCAGAATGCAAGGAAGGGGGCTTCTGGGCACATCCCAAAGAAGTCAGCTTCTAGGGGCACAGAATCAGAGTGTAAAGGCAGAGAATCAATAGTTGGGCCAATACACATTTCCGGAAACCTTTAACTTATGTTCTTTAAAATATGTGCATAATTCTTACTTATTAGTAATGATGGCATCCTCTCTAGAGCATATCCATGGAGATGGACAAACTCTAATCTCTGTTGTATATATACCTTTTCCTTTCCGCCATAAGCACAGTCCTGAACTGTTCTTGTCTAGGGTTCCTCTGTTGTTTCCTTACTTTGTTACCTCTCTTCATTTTAGTCCAAAGTTAGATGCTGGCTAGGTTAATAACTGCAAATAACCCTAAGAAATCAATCTTTTCTCCTTTCAAAAATAGAGAGGGTTTAAACTCCAACTATAAAGAACTTGGTAGTCACAACTCTTAACTCTCCCTGCAACAAGAAAAAACTGAATAAAATGAAAAACTTGAGGCTATCAGTGAACTAGGGTTGCAGGTACGTCATCACCATCTGGACAGACAGATGGGTCTAGAGAGTCACAGCCGGGGTATGCAGACCTGAGGCAGAGTCCTGGAAACATTAACTGGTCTAAACACTTAAACGGCTATTTTGATGAATTGCTGGAGACTGAGAGTAGACTAGCATGAGAGTGAGAACGTTCTGGAACCCACAATCTTGAGGAGTCCCCATACTTATGTAGGTTTTACCACTAGGAACACCAACATGTTCTCATTTCAAAGACCTAAGAAAAATCCCCCTATGGCTCTGTCAGGGTGAGGAGAAGATTAATGAACATGAAATGCTCTGAGGATATTCAATATAAGAAAGGCCTACTCTCCAGAGAAAATATTTTTACTAGGGCCTACTCCCAGCTGTGGGAAGGAAAATATTCCCACTGCAGTCCACTCCAGACTTCCAGTCTCATCTAGTGATGGAGGGAGGGGAGCAGGTAAGCTGGAAAAATACTTGCTAAAACCATAGCACAGAGAGACAGGCCCATAAAGGACTGATATTTAGTAACAATATTATAAAATGCTGCCTGTCTGCCACATATCACTACCACACCAATGGAGCTGCGATATAATGCAGCCCCATTGCATTGCACAGCAGATTGCATTTGGAACAGTTGCAAGAAAGTGGCCTCATTTTGCCAGTCTTAAATATTATCAGTAGTGTGTATTAGCAATATAAATGAAAATCAAGGTTAGTTTGATATGGTTATTTACCATCAAGGTTACACACATATTTTTCTGTTGTGTCACAAATATCAGTGAAGGAGCACCATGTCTATTAGAAAAATCAAAATTATAATTGGAAGGTAATTAACATCACATTAATGATATTTTTAGGTCACACAAAAAATGTGTTAAATATAGATAGACTGTATAAATGTAGATTTTAAATGGTATAAGAGCAATGTAAAAAATAATTTAGGAAGATAATTTATTCTAAAGATAAATAATTTGAAACAATATATAATGAACATATACAGGAAGAATGATTATTTTTAATACAAAAAATAAGATATTCCTATATTTTCTGCATTTGTGAAACGTAATATAGAGGGAGGATGGGATTGAAAGATGTTTTAATTACTTAAAACTACAGGACTTGTCTATTACTTGAAAACTGGGCTAAGGAAGAGGACGCAGTCAAGAGGATCCCCAAGTTTTAGACTTGGGCAACTGGAAAGATGCAGTTGTTTTCATCTGAGATGGGAAATGCTAAAACAGGAATGAGTAGAGGGAGGGGTGTTTGATTATGGGATTGATCTTGAACATGCCGAAGATGTCTATGAGGCATCCATGTGGAGATGTCAACAAAACAGTTCACTGACATAAGGAATGTAGGCAAGTTCAAGGATCTGAGGATGAGAGATGAGAAAGCAGCAGGGCGGTACCTTCTACTTTCTTTGTGAAGCAAGGAATAATCATCTTTGCAAACCAATACAAGGTAAAGGCGAAATTGGAGGTGAGGAGAGCTGGAACAGTTTGATGTTTCTGTTCTTCAAAGGAGTAAGAAATAAAGTAAATTAAGAAATAAAAAGATTGACAGAGTGGAGATTTGGAGGGTGATGAGTGACCATGAGTTTATAGTGATCCAGATCCTATGTTCACATGCATTTGTCCTGTAGGTGAAAACTATTGTGCAAAAGTCTTTCCCGCCATGCTTGCCAGGTCAAAGGCAAGAGCACAGAAAGCAGATAGTGGGGGTTTTGTCAATAGGCATGAAAAGAGAAAATAAATTAAGTTATTAAAAAGAGTGCTATTGATATCAACAATAAAACCTCAGCTATAGAAAGAGGGGGTGAATATATGAGAAGGGTGATTTACTGTGACAAAATAAATAAAAGACTGCATGTAACACACAGATATGTTAGTTCTATGGAATGTTTGCACAGTTCCCTCCTTGGTACACTAATAATTCAGGCCCATTTTTTTTATTTTAACAACCTCTCAAAAGACAAAAAAAATGTCTTCTCAGATACATGGTGGATTTTCAGCAAGGGGAGAATAAGATCAGAGCAATTTTAGCTAAATAAATGTGAGTCTAAAAGTTAAAAGAAATAAAATGCAAAGGAAATGAAGCTAAATAATTGGGATGAAAAGATGTCATGAATTGTAAATGAGATTTGCTTTGAAGAGCTGACTCACAAATGCAAAGCTTTCTATGAAAGCTTGGAATAAAATAGACCACAATTTTACTTATGAAGAAAAAAGTCTCATTTTTATCTAATGCCATTTGGATAATTATGAAAAGGACAGAGTAATTTCTACATAATTCTTTGAATTGTAAGACTTTGATATTAGAACAAAAATTTGCTTTTGGAAACAATCATGCATTTTAATATTCTCTCTTTTATAATAAAGGCAAAGGCAATGGGTTTTAGAAAATATCAGAAAGAAAAGAAAGAGAAGTTGATTTATAATCACACATAGAAAGAAGCAGCTTCTCATTTTCATCAAATAAAAATGTTCCATTTTTAAACATTTTATCCTTTATTCTAGAAAAGAGCAGGTATTTCAACTTTATTAATAGATTCCCCATACACTAGAAGGAATCCCTACTCACAGAAAGTGGAAACATTCTTCTCTCACTTCACCACATTCCAATTTCCCAGGCCCTATATATACAGGTAACCACACCTATGTTGGTATATGTGTATTTAGGTAAGTGCACTGGCAAAGGCTCATAAGAGATCAGATCAGAAAAGCAACTAGGAAAACTAATGAGACTCCTAACGTAAAACGAAATGCAGTTTAAATGCCAACCTAGCTATTAGAGAGACACACTATGACTAATGCAATCCCAGGTTAAGGGACCTCCTACCTCTTAAAATACGTAACTCTTAACTCATACTTAACTCAATACTTAACTCATACTGAACTCTTAAGTATGTATAATGTGCACAAAACCATTTACCACCACTTACCTATCGCTGTATGTAGAAAACACATGCTTTTCTAATGAAATTTCAACTATTTGTCACATGGTGTGTATGTGCACATGGGTCTGGGATTGTGTGTTTGTTATAGGGGCAATTTGCTTTCTTCACACTTTTTTGAATGGCTATTATTGATATTTATGAAAGAAGACATTATGTAAGTAGAAACATTGGAGTTCTTCTAAATGAGGACCAAAACATGCCACACATACTGTACTATATCTTTTCCTGTATTCCTGAGGGAGCTAACATGTTACAAAATATTTTTTAAATATATACTTTAACAAAGTTGTATCAAGTTGAATTGTTGAAATATATTCATTTGACGTTGTTTAAATCCTCAAAATGCTTCCTATGCCCACCTCATTTTCACCCTCTCTTTGAATGTGGTAGACCACAGAATTAAAAGCTTCCTACTAAAATCAATGTATTTTATAAAAGGCATTACTATTTAATCTGTGTTTTCACTTGCCCTCCCTACCTTTATGAAATCCCTGACAAGTGCTTTTCTTGTTTCTGTTTTACTTCCAGTTAATGACCGTCTTGCAACAGTTTTAATGAATAGAAAACAAAATATCAGTTTTATAAAAATCTACCTTTTAATAATACTATAATTTTGGTGCCACCCTTGAATTCTAGAACTATATAGAACAGAAGCAAACCTTCATCTGAAAAAAGGAATATATCTCATTTCTTGTGAATTATACTGAAGTCATGTAATCAATGATACTGAAACACTATTGGCTTTTGAGCTTCCAGTTATAAAGCAGAGGATTGCACACTCATTAAAATTTTTTACTGTAAGTATTTTAGGGGATCTTTAGGACATATATTTAGGACATGCTTGCCACTTTGTTCAGTAAAGAGAAACTATCATAAAATGTTTAAATTATGTATTTATTCTACCACAATAATTTTTGTTTACTTGTAAACATTTCTATCACACTTAATGATATTTATGTGACATATTTGAGACTGTAGGTTACAATTAGAAACTTGCATTTACACACAATCACATTACCATGAGTTTGATTCCTCACCTTTCCTCTTTCTAAGCACCAATTGGTTTATGTGGTATTTATGTTTTTTAACTTGAAATGTAATGAAATGGGTATTAAACTGAGAACAGAAAATATAGCTTGCACTTTCTTCGAAAGCAGAAAATATTGTATTCCACTGAACAGCTGGTCCACTTTCATGCTCTATGCAAATTAGTTTAAAAGTAACAAAAGTAGAGAAAATGTGGCTGGATGACTATTTTAAAGTGCAAATGAATGTAAATTTTCTACACATTATAATCTGTGTGCTTATTTTTAAAAAACAACTACATATTTTACAGAAAAAATGGGTTTTTATGTTTTTGCTGTATATGATACATAATATATTCACCTAGAAACAGAATAAAAACAATATAAACTAGATTGTTTCATTATAAAAATAAAGAGCAACTTGGAACCATAACAGAAACAAAATTCAATGTAAGGATTCACTTAATTTTCAAGAAAACACAAATAACATTTATGTTCCACCTTAGTATCTGATCCTTTGTCCAGTAAGCATCTCTCCGTCCAAAAAGAAATACTCCTGAGAGTTCCATTCATCACGGTAACTTTACTTAGTGAAATAAACATTAAATTCCTACATTCTTCATTATGTCTTATACAACATCTTCCCTCTGATTCTATAAATACAGGGGCCAGCATAAATAATGCCCCTTTTTATTACAAAGTCTTTTATTGCAAAATCATAAGCATGTATTTCTGTAACATAACAATTTCACACTCGTGCATAACATGACATTTTAGGTGGAGTGTTCACATTAAAACTACAAATTATTACACCCATAGTAATACCCTACCAACCACACTCAAGCAGGTGTTAGTTCTGCCAGACCCTGTATAACAACCATGTAATGATTAAGTATTTCAAATGACTTTAAAACTGAGATTTCTGATTGATATCTAACATTGACATTCTAAAATACCCATAAGATATATACATATCACAACTAGGCAACTGGCATATATTAGAACTTTATGTTGTAATTTTTAATTTTATTTTTATTGCTTTAGACATTATAGTTCTTTTATTGAGTTTTGTTGGAGTAGACTTTTATAAAAAGCTAGACTATTACTTTGAAAATGTCAAGAAAATTATAATTTTGTTTCAAAATATGCTAGCATTTATACCATCACATATTGACAGTCATGTTAACTTTTTTTTAATTTAAAGGTTTTATTTATTTATTTTTAGAGAGAGGGGGAGGCAGGAGAAATAAGAGAGAAATGTCTACTGGTTGCCTCTCACACAGCCCCAACAGAAATCAAACCGGTGGCCCTCTGGTTTGCAGGCCAGCGCTCAACACACTGAGCCACACCAGCAGGGTGACATTCATGTTAATTATTAACCTGGAATCAGATATGCAAAGAATAGAGTAGATAACATCAATTCTGTTACAGTCCATGTCCCAATAATAGACACTACCATCCGGTATATCCATATTTGTTCTTCTTATTTTGAAACAAGTATTGTTTTTAAAATAAACAAATGATGAGGAAACCATGCTTTTGCTTTTACAAATAATTTTCATTGTTGCAAAATGATGTAAATTTCTTTTTATGTTACAAAATTGCAATGCTTGACTCTAGTAGTTACATTTTCATTGCTCAACTATTTCAAACACACTTCAAGATAAATTGAGGAAGTAGGATTCCTAAACTCATCAAAATAAAAAGGAATTGATTAAGCTTTTACCACATCTTCAAATTATGTTGCTGTGGAATTTCATACTTTTATGTCCCTGACTCATGACAACTTGATATAAGATTTTTATTTGATTTACACATTGGTAAAATAGTAGCTCACCAAGTTCATCTACATGTCCTATACTGAATGGCATTTTGCCCGTGATGTTTTTCCTAGGCTGGGTTTACCACTCTAAAGGCTTTAACACTGCTCCTTTCTGTTGCAGTTTTTCTGTTTACATAGCTGTCTAGGTCACTAGATAGTGCGATCTTCCAGCACTGCTACCAGAAACTTCCACAGCATGTTATTGGGCTTCCTTTCCCAGTTATGTTGCTGTAGCCTGGAGAGCCCAGCTTGGGGTTTAGATCCCCCACTTCTCAAAGGAATTTCCCTGCTGTTGAAATATCCCTGCAGGTCTTCAACTGCTGCCAGTGGGAGCCCAGCCGGCCTCCTCCGCACCCCATAGCAGCCTCATTGTGGTGACGTGCCTTCCTCTGGTGGTCTGTGATTATAAGGCTTCTCTCCAGCTAGTGTTCACTTGGTTATACAGGATGATTTTCCCATAATTCAGCTGCAATTCCAGTTTGGTCCTGGGTGGAGGTTAGTGTAGCTTCTCCTTACTACTCCACCACCTTGGGTCTCCTTCCCAAACTTTCTAAACAACCCAGTGAGTATGATAATATCCTAGAATTAGAGTCTTCAGCATTATATTTTAATGAATATATTACTTAGCATTTTAGATCTATTTTTTCTCATTTTATGGAGATATTATTCCACCATGTAAAGAATTTGTCAACTTTTTTCTTGCTGGATTTTTGAGATACTTCTCATAATGTATTATTGAATACAAATTTGCAGTAAATAAAATGGAAATATATTATTTTAACACTGGTGAGCAAATCTATGATACTTTTTGAGAAGTATAATAGATTATGTTCATTTTTAAGTATGCAATGTATTGTAAAGTCTTACTAAGACAATTTAGGTAATTTAGGTTTTTTTCCTATAATTAAATCATGCCATTGAAATATTAAACATAATAAGAGTAACACTGAATCCAGTGTAATTATAAACTGCAAGGTATAACCCTTGTGATTTCTGCTACCACTGGAACTAGTAAAATACCTGGTATACAGTACTACTTATCAATTTAAAAAAAATAATACATGGTACATGTACATTTGTTGTTTATGCTGCTTTGTACTCATTTTGCTTTCTCCCAGTGACAAACTGCACCATCTTGATTTTGCATTGAGGAAATTACCATTCTCCAATCTCAGTCAATGTGCTGACAGTCGCTTCCAAACCCGGTTCTTGGAGTGACTCACGTGGCTGAAATATTAACAATGAAAACTTGTCATTGCATTGGGCCTGGTAACTAATTCATGGCAGGCCCTTGACCCAATCATGTCCAGTGAGAAGTGGTGAGGCCTTTTCTAGGATTGCAGATGGAGCTGCAGATACTCTTGTAATCAATTTGAATGTCAGACGATAAAACACTAAAGTTGCCTCAGTTACTCTGGGACTCTCTAAGGATGATATATACAGATGGAGATTTGTGTAGCTGGCATAATGAGAAAGGACACAAAAATCATTAATCCTATGAACCAAAACTTTCTGGAATCAACTCAATCCAGGTATTTTTCTATTATATGTGCCAATAGATAGATACTTTTCTTAAGCTGGTTTGGGTTAAATTCCCTGTCATTTCCAATTAAAAACAGTTTAACTGATTCCTATATCCATTAATGTAATATTTATTGCTGTTTCATTTCAGTTAAATCCTCCTATACATTTTAATGCATTTTCTTTTATCTTTCTTTCTTTGTTCTTAATTAATAATGTAAGATTTATCAGCATATTAGCCTTTCCAAAGTACTTCTATCTTTATTAATTATCTCTACTTTCTGTATTGAAAATAATTTAATTATTGTATGTTTAATTTCTTGATATTGCATATTTAGTTTATTTACTTCTTTCTTTTTGAATAATAGATTAATTTTAAACTTGAATGCTTGCTAGGGGAAATCTTGCAAATCTATGTCATATTTTTTGATACAAGATTATGCAATGATCGTTCTTTCCTTAACAGCCCTTTTCACTTGATATGCTGTTTTTTAGTCTTTAATGCTTATTCAGGATACATATTTTTAAAAATACTATTTGCATAGATTTCATTGTACAGAGGTCAGTATATGCAACCCACATAGACATTATGCTTTTAATATATTAAAGTTTTCTTTGTATCATTGAACGTGATAAAGTTTACTATTATTTTATGGACATTTAAAAAAGACAATATTAATTTACTTATATTATTTATGCATTTGCATCAAACTGATTAAGTATAATTTGCATTATATTATATTAAAATCACAGGAACCCAACATTGTGCTCAGGATTCTATGTAATTTTACTTATACCAAATATAAAATGATTAGAAAAAATGTTTTGTTTTGTCAACGGTAAATGAAGTTTCCCTCAGGTTTAAACTCTCAACTATAAATTCTCCAATAGTAGAGGTTTCATAAATTTTACTGGTTTACATAGCCCTTATATCAGTGTTTAATAATTTAATATAAGTCAAATAAAATTTTATAAAGTAACAGCTTTCAGAAAGATATATAGAACATATTCATCTCCTGAATGAAATTTAATATGTAAACTTAAAGTTCTAAATAATAGATTGTTTTATTTTTCTTTTTTCCAAGTATTAAATATTTTATTGAAAAAAAAGAAATAAGGGTTTTTAAATAATTAGTATCATGCAAACTGAAACATACGAGATCACAAAAGAGAGTGATACTCCAAATAAATCTATGTTATTTCCACAGCATACCACCTCTGCTCTTTATTTCAGAAAGTGAGTAATGTGCTTTGGCAAATCTCCAGGCTTGTGAACCAGAGAATACAAAAACTGCTGTCATTCAGGAGTGTACAGGCCAGTAGGGGAGGGGGATAGCCTGCATTACTGTTAGTAATATTCGGTGCCCCACCTCCCGCGGGGAGTACAATACATATCCACTTATGGCTCACTTTGGCTAAGGAAAATGCAGCAGAAGCAATGATTCTAGGCAGAAGCATTAAAGCCAGATGTGATCTCATTTATATGTAGAATCAAAAAAAAGGAACTGATACCAACTGCTTAAAAAATAAGGATGTTTTAGTTACTCTATGAAATAGATATGAAGAGAAGCATTTTAAGAGGTGCAGTCTCCTTGAAAAATGGGTCTTACTATTGAACTCAACATGCTAGATGTGTTTTAAATAAAGTTATGGCAGGAATCCATGATGCCTCATCTCTGAAATACAGAATGTGATAATTTAAAAAAAATGAACTGGTAAGCACAGAGATCAGATTGGTGGTTGCCAGAGGCAGGGGGAAGAGGTGGGGTAAAATGGTTGAATGTGATCAAAATGTACAAAATTCCTATTATAAAATAAACAAGTCCTGAGGATGTGGCATATAGCACGGTGAATACAGATAATAATGCTGTACTATATATTTGAAAGTTGCTAAGAAAGTAGACCTCAAAAGTTCTCATCACAAGAATAAGAAATCTGTAACTCTGTGTGGTGAGGGTCAGTACATAGAGTCATCGTGGTGATCATTTTGCAATATGTGCATATATCATTACATTGTATGCCCAAAATTAATATAATACAGTATGTCAATTATATCTCAGTTTTAAAAAGTCAGGTGTGTACTCTGTTATTAAGTCTCTTATTCTTCTGCCATGGGCTCAGCACATCAGAGAGAAATGGGGGTTGCTCTCCATTACCCTGGGTCCCAACAAGGAGCAGAGCCATGGCCAGCTCATGATGGTAATGTAACATGAGCAAGTAGTCAGCCTTGGGTGTTGTAAGCCCGTAAGACATGGAGGTTGTTTGTTACTGCACTATCACTTATGTAAGCTGGCTGACAGAACAAAGATGAGCGCCTGCCTAACCACAGCATTAGGTCAGGTCCATAAGAGAAATGTAGGGTTTCAAAGGAGGAAGAGATCGTTTATGCTAGATCACATCAGGAGCAACTCAGAACCACCTCCCCCACCGCAAAAAAAATCTTTCTTTCCAGTGTTTTATTTTTTTGTTTTGCTTGGCTTTGCTATAGATTTAGCACTGAGCAAAACAAAGAACAGACTTTTTTATAACTGAAGTTTCATTTCCCACTTCAATTTTGTTCAGTTGAAGAGAAAGGGTTGTTTAAAACCTGCACTTTGAAGTAGACTTATTATTTATTTGTCTATAAGTAACACTTTGCAAGACTTTTTCATAGCAAAAGTTACTTAAGTTTTTACATATATAGAAATTTATCTCTGTCAAATATGGCAATTATACAAGTATTGGAAGATCGTAATTTTGAAGATCATTTCATTTTTGTAGCTTATGCATTCTAACCTTCATATTAGTCAATACCATCATTTACTGAGAGACCAACAATGATAAATGCAAGAAAAATGGACATTTACAATAGCTTGAATGAGCACACAGAGACAGTATTGACAAAGGAAAATGAGTAGGTTTTCCCAACCATTACTGTAGACAACATAACAGTCATAACTGAATAAACACCACACTGTAAATGAAAAGCAGCTATGGACTATTTATTTCAGTTTTGATTCTAAGAAGAATGAACAATTATATTCCTCAGGAGTTAATGGGGCATTCACTGACTCATGAAAGTTTAGAAATGAACCACTCATTTAGCATCCAAACCACTCTGAAGTGGTGCTTGTGGATAAATAAAGCCATCCATCCATGGGGCTCAAAAAAGATTTAGTATTGACTTTAGTATACATTATCGAAAACCATCTAGGTGAATCATGGCCTATTACTTCTTATAAGAAGGAAAATTTGAGAAATCTTAATAGAAAGAGTTAGGAAAACAAATATATCATATCTTATGATTTTGAAAATTTTCAAATATGTGAAAATAGGATAAATTATTTAAAAAGTATAATGTATACTATTTGCTAAGTTGAGCTTATTAAAAATAAGTCCAACTTCCCAATTTTTCTGAAATAGGCATAGTGCCAGTTTTTTGTCCTTCTTCCTTATGCATTTCTGAAACACATAACTTTTATATGGTTATAAATTAATGTCTACAAAAAGTAATTTGTAACAAAAGAAAATGAGAGAGAAGTTTTAAAAACATTTGGAATTCTACCAAGAGGTTACCCTAAAGCTTTGCTTCATTTTGTTGACATCTATATATATGCATACTAATTTTATGATCATGTTTCTTACACACATTTTAAATCATGCTACAAAACCCATGTATTTATCTTACTTTGATGCACTTTTCTTAAGAGCAAATTTATCATGACACTGTGAAATTTTGTAATTTTCAGAGACAAGAGCCATTTTCACAAAATGATAAAGAACTAGTATTTACATGAGTGACATCTATACAAATCGAGCCTCTATTGCTAAATGACCTCTTTTTAATCTTCACTAAATTGGCTTACTAAGTGTTTTGGCTTTAAAAATAAAAATAATTATGAAGAGAATTTTATTTTTCCATAAATGAGAAAAGGTCCCTTGGGATTACACACACACGCACGTATATAGGTGCATGTGTGTATGTGTGTGTATGGATACAGAGAGGGAGAGAGAGGAGTCCACAGTGGAAGGACTTGAAAGTAATGCTGTTACAATGTAAAATATAGACTAATGTTTTTTGACAGGACATGGTTTCTGCAAGAATTTCAGGAATATAGCAGAAAGAACCTGGATTTCAGGAGATCAAATAACAGCTACATTAGGGCTTCTATTGATATGATCCTCTTGTAAAATAGAGTAGGTCTGGATGAAACGATGGGATGGGGAAATGAAAGTGCTAAAACTTCCTTTATGGTTTTCAGTAGTGTGATAAAAATAATATAGTATAATTAAAACTAAATAAAGATATTTGGTTTAGGGAAGTTTTGGGTGAAAGTTACTGAGAAATAATGTGGTTATTTCCTTAAGTATAACTAACCAATAAGAATGGACTTTTGAATGACATATTAGTATTCATCCAAGATTTGTCCTGGTTCCATTTCCATTGAAATGGGTGTTAGTTACCTGAAATTCTTATTTTAACACAATAATAGCTAGTAAAATGTATTGAATGCTTACTGTGTACCAGGCACTCTAATAGACATATTGCATTCAATTTATCACAGCACAATAATAAAGTAGGATCATTTATAACAATGTAACAAATGAGAAAATAAAAATAAAGGAAAATTTTAAAAACTTAAAGCCATAGAATTTGAGAGGCAGAACTATAATTTAATAATTAAGTTGCTCTAGTTTAAAGATCAATATAATTTTAATACAATAGAGACTGAGACAACAGATAATGTTGTTACTAGGCCTAGAAGATAGGATGACTTATAAAGTTCTGTCTGTATTATCTGCAGTTTCATTGATTTTTTTGTGAAATCCTTTTTTAAAGATTTTATTTATTCATTTCTAGAGAGAGGGGAAGGGAGGGAGAGGGAACAGGAGAGAAACATCAATGTGTGAGAGAAACATCGATCAGTTGCCTCTCAAACACCCCCAACTGGGCACCTAGCCCAAAACCCAGGCCTGTGCTCTGTCTGGGAATCGAACTCGTGACCTTTCAGTTTGCAGGCTGGTGCTCAACCCACTGAACCACGTGAGCCAGGATGTAAAATCAGTTTTTACCAGAATAGTGTGGTATAGGTTTTCTTCTACAGTGATCAACAAAATTTCTTGAACTTTTAACAAACTAGATTTACAAGTGAGAATATTCAAACTTAGAAATTTGGCAAATAGATTGAATAAGTGGCATATTCATCTTAAGATATACAAATAACAATAACGAAGTAGTTAGCAAAGCATTTGCTATTATTATATTGCAAAGTGACCTTGGTCAGAAGAAAGACTAGTAAATTATTGTAAGATTTTTAGTTAGTCAAGTGTTTAAGAGAGGAGAGAAAATCTGAGTTTAAGATATAAAATGATTTTTCTTTATGTAAATTTTTTGTCTATTTGATATTCTTTATTTCATTTCCTTACTAAATATGGTCCTACATAAAATCACGTTCTTTTAAATAAACTACTTCACAAAAGTTTCTTCCTCATATCCACCAAAATAAATGTTTCTTAATTCATTCTTTGACCATTCTTTTCATTCTCTATTACCCAGAAAATATCACCAATATTCAGTCCTTTAAATCTCCACCCCATATATACTTTTGTGTTTCAGTTGCTATTTTTCTATTTCCAACTAGTCTTCATCAACATTTCTTCAAAAATCTGTTTCCTAACTATCTGTTTGCCTCCCAACCTCTCCCTCCTGACACTTTCAACAATTTCACCATCCTCATTATTGCCAAGCTCTTATCTGCAGGCCAATATCACATACCTATATCAAGTTGTACAAATTCAGGCTCCACAAGTTTTACTGCATTTTGCTCCTCCGGTATCTTCCTAAATGAACTACCATTGGTTATTATTAAGCAATTTACTCTCAGAATATTGAAATGGCCCCCAATCTCTTCCTCTATATTGCCTCAGAATTTATAAACTGAACCATAGCTCTAATATTTATTTTTTTCTAAAATACTCCCACTAAAAAATTAACAAGTGGTACCAAATTGTCCCCTAAATAGAACTCAATTTGTAATCCAAGCTCTCACATAACCTGATTTATTTTTTTATTGTTGTTCAATCACAGTTGTCACCATTTTCCTCCATTAGTCTCTCCTGCCCCACTTATCCCCAAATCCCACATCTCCTTATACTTTCCATATGCTTTATACTTATCCAAAGTGGCATATTTTGTCTTTCAAATATATCTTTTTCTTCAGATGAGTCTGTTCTCATGTTATTTTCAGCATCAGGGATGCCTTTTCTTATGTGTGGAAATTTCCAAATATTACTGATCTTTAAACTCTGGAGATCTGGTTTATATTATAAACCTTCTGTAGCAAGGATTTCTCTTCTCTGCCTTTCAAACTGAAAGTAACTACTTCCCTGTCACATATTTTCATTTATACTCTCTTATATCACTAAGAATATTTAGCCTATATTGTGGGTTTTTTAAATTTATTTTATTGATTATGATATTACAGGTATCCCATTACCCCCTTCATTCCCCTCCACCCTGCACACCCTCTCCCACCCACATTCCCCCCCTTTAGTTCATGTCCATGTGTCATAAGTTCTTTAGCTTCTACATTTCCCATACTATTCTTGCCTTCCACTGTCTATTTTCTACCTAGCATCTATGCTACTTATTCTCTGTGCCTTTTCCCCCTCTCTCCTCCTCCCACTCCCCTGTTGCTAATCCTCCATGTGATTTCCATTTCTATGGTTCTGTTCCTGTTCTAGTTGTTTGCTTAGTTTCTTTTTGTTTTTGTTTTAGGTGTGGTCATTAATAATTGTGAATTTGCTGTCATTTTACTATACGTGGTTTTTATCTTCTTTTTCTTAGATAAGCCCCTTTAACATTTCATACAATAAGGGCTTGGTGATGATGAACTCCTTGAACTTTATCTTATCTGAGAAGCACTTTATCTGCCCTTCCATTCTAAATGAAAGCTTTGCTGGATAGAGGAATCTGGGATGTAGGTCGTTGCCTTTCATGACTTGGAATACTTTTTTCCAGCCCCTCCTTGATTGTAAGATTTCTTTTGAGAAATCAGCTGACAGTCTGATGGGAACTCCTTTGTAGGTTACTGTCCCCTTATCTCTTGCTGCTTCTAGGATTCTCTCCTTCATTTTTACCTTGGGTAATGTAATGATGATGTGCTTTGGTGTGTTCCTCCTTGGGTCCAACTTCTTTGGGACTCTCTGAGCTTCCTGGACTTCCTGTGGTTTTTATTGATTATTGATTACTAGGACATTATCCCAAAAGCTAGTGGCTTAAAACAGTAATAAAATGATCTCAGTTTCTATGAGGCAGGGATTCAGGAGTGCTTAGTTGGTTTGTTCTGGCTCAGGATTTGTCATGAATTTGGAATCAACATGTTTTCTGTGGCTCTCATCATCTGAAGACTTGACTGGGGCCAGAAGATTCACTTTCCAGATGACATATTCACAGGGCTATTGGAGGAGGCCTCAGTACCTTACCACCTGAAAGTCTACAGTCTACATTAGGATTCTCAAGTTTCCACAGGGCATGCCCTCATGACGGGGTACCTGAGAGCAAGGGACCTTATTCGTAAGAAGTGACCCACAAGGTCCAACCCACACTTAAGGGAAAAATTAGGCTCTACATTTTCAAAGGAATGGTAATACACTTGGGCATATTTTTAAATCACCACACTTGATTTTAATGTGTATTTTTCTATATTATTCAGCTCAAATGTCTTTGTATCCCCCAAGATAAGTTGGTGTTATGTATGTTCTTTGTTATATATTTGTGCTCAGGCACATGACTTGAATTATATTTACATATTTTTCAGAAGTCAAAAAAGGCCAATTCAGTAGTGTTAGTGATACAGGGTGCAGCCAAGAGATTTGGAATGGGGTCTAGAGCTCAAGGTGTCCAGGAAATATTAGAAAGATATACAGGATGTCCTCACCCCTTCCCCCCACAGGTGTGAGTTGGGGGAAGGGACACATGGAGCAGGAACTTGCAGAGCTGTTTTGCATAGCAACAGCTTTGCAGCTAACCTCTGGCATGGTCATTTAACATACCTATAACCTTTAACTGGTTGCATAGATATGTTAAATAGCTGTGGCCATGCTTTGAGCCAGGGAGAAGGGAGGGACTTCCACTCAAGATGTAACTGGGGGACAGGTCCCCCAAGTTACAGCACCTGTGTGAGAGCTTGGAGAAGATTGGCTCCATGACATGGGGACAGACTTGCCCAGACTCACAATGGCAGCCCAGTAAACTTGGAATAATACACGAATGCTGGCAGGTGTAACTGATTGTAGGAGGAGTTGGAAATGGGGGTACAGAGGAAGATTGGTACAGGGATTTAAACCCAGACACGGCAGCCATTGGGGAGAGATCCATGCGGTTTCACCAGAGTGCAGACCCCCACAGCTTAGGTGAAAAGGGAACCACGCAGCTTTGCCAGAGTGGGGACCCCTGCCTCCCTGCAGCTTTGCCGAGAAGAACCATGTGGTTTTGGCCAGAGTGGGGACCCCTGCAGCTTTGGTAGAAGACGATCACATGGCTTTGGGATGCTCCCTTTGGCCACGGTGGCCTGGGAAGCAGGAGAGACTTTGCCTGGAAGAAGGGTGAAAGACCTCTTGCCAGTAGGCCATGAGAAGGTGCCACATGGCTTCGGATTAATTAGAGATCCTGCCTGGATGGTGACATAGCTAATGGTGCCAGCAGCCTGAATCACGAATGTTTGCTTCTTTTCCTGTGATATGGTACCCCAAATTAGGGTGGGGGAGAAGGAAGCACTGTGGGCATCTGTGGGTATCCAAACAGACTTTCATACTTTTTTAAAGATTTTTTATTTATTTAGCTTTAGAGGGGAAGGGCAGGAGAGAGGGAGAGAAATATCAATGTATGGTTGCTTCCTATGCATTCCCTGCTGGGAACTGGCCTGCAACCCAGGCATGTGCCCTAACTGGGAATCGAACCGTGATCTCTTGGTTCACAGGCCCGTGCTTAATCCACTAAGCTACACCAGCCAGGGCAGACTTTGATATTTTAACGAACACATTTGGTCACTACTTTAAGTCTGTATAGCTTTAAATAAGCATTTCCTTTTCACAAATCTCTGGCATTGAGAGACATCTTTCCTAAGGCGGTGGACAATCGAACCTAGTGGGGGGTCCTTTAAGTAATAGTATATTGTACTCCTTGACCCCTGTTCTGTAACATTAGCTCAAAACATATTTTAAATTTTTTATTAATTTAGCTTTTTCTTAAAATGTTTAATATTTTAATGCAAGTCTACCACACAAGAGCTGTGCAATCGGTGGCACATTAATTAAGAGTGTTGCATCTTTGAAATAGATGAGAAGACACACTGTATCACTTCTGTGTCAGGTCCACGGGGGCTGAAAACCAGAAAAGCTGGCAGTGAAGACATGTCTCTTCTAGACCACTGGCTTTCATGTTCTCTGTACAGCTTGGGATATTTCTGGTGGTTATTCTTCTCTGGGGTTTTATAAAAATAGTGTTTTGTCAGATATCTTTTCAAGTTTCAGTTTTGAAGGACAAACTTACATGGTTAAGAAGTTTAAAAACATGATTCCGTAAAACATGGATTTCAATAATTTTCAATTGGCAATCATTGAAATGAAAATAATACACATCTGAAAATGTTGTACTTCACAAAGAGTTAATTTTGGGTGTTTTATTTTAAATATGATGAATCTATTAAAAATAAATAGGCTCATAAATAAATATAACAAATGATGGATATTTTGAGTAATTAACAGATCATATTCAAACATTTGAATATAGAAAATTTTCCTTTTATATATTCTTATTTTAAGAATCATCTTTAAGTCATTGAGATGAAAGGACCTAATTTTAAGTAAATGGTTACAAAACTCCTATTGTTCTTATTGATGATTTTCAATTCTATCTAGAAAAATTATTTAAAAGTCTGTTCACCAAACAAAAGCTTTCACTTAATATAAAAGCTCTTTGATATAAAGTTTGAGTGTTAGGAAATAATATGTAATTACTAAACTCGATTTCAGACAATGTTACAGAAACTATCAGAAAATAACATACTCAAAACATATTTTCCCAACATCTTATGTTGTGAGCTGAGTATGTCACACACTAGGTAATATGCCTTTCTAAAAATGACAGACATTCAATTAAAATGTAAGCAGAGTTTTGTGATTGTCTGTAAAGAGTGTGGTTCAAACATCCCTATATATTTCCCTTCAGTTTGAAACCTCAAACAAGCAAAATTCATACATAGCAAAACCAACCCAGATATAAAGTGGACATGTTCCTCCGTTCCTGGAGAAAGCAGAGGAAAACTTTGTCAGACACAAAGCACAGTGACCATGAAGGAACATGAAAGAATCCAAAGTAAGTCCATCAACAAGCAAATGTCTCTCTGGCAGAGAAATAAACCTGGAAGAAATGGTGCAGTCGGGTCAATGGAGAAATAAATCTGGGAACCTTAATCCTACCTGTGAAAATATGTGTCATAGGAGGTAAATGAATGTAACATTAATCAAGGGGGCTGGTGTTTTAGGAATCCCGAGTTATGCCTGATTTAAAAAAAAAAAAAAAACTGAAGAGGAAAGCTCAACAGCATTTCCCAACTTCTGTTATCTTGGTCTTTTTCCTCACTTTCTTAATGAAAGAAGAGATATTAAAAAGCTAATCTGAGTTATGACATTAATGGGTAATAAGCTGAACCACATTTTTCTCACTTTCACCTTAAATCTACCCATATTTAAAAATTAATTTTCTACTTAGCATTAAAATCTTCTGCTATGAATGATTTCCATAAAGGGGGAAGCAAAACTACTTTATGTTTTTCTCATTTAAAATAAAAATTTCTCACAGTTCCAAGATATTAATGACACATAACATACGTAAGTTTAAGGTATATGAGTACAATGTGATGATATACATATATATTGCAAAACGGACACCTCATTTATTTTTATATTTATGCAAGAATTTATAGGAGGTAAGATATTTGTGTTGTTTTTTTTTAATTTTTTTAAAGAATTTATTGATTTATTTTTAGAGAGAGGAAGGGAAGGAGAAGGAGAGAGAGAGAAACATCAATGTGTGGTTGCCTCTCATGTGGTCCCCACTGGGGACCTGGCCTGCAACCCAGGCATGTGCCCTGACTGGGAATTGAACCTGTGATGCTTTGGTTCACAGCCGGCGCTCAATCCACTGAGCTACACCAGCCAGGGCCAGATATTTGGTTTTTGTTGTGTTTGAAAATTTTATTTGGGTCTTTTTCATACACTGCTAATATAAAAATTCTTATAGAATATGTCATAGGACATGACCCATTTATTTATTTATTTATTTTTATTTTATTTATTTATCTTTAGAGGGAAAGGGAAGGAGAGAGGGAGAGAAATATCAATGTATGGTTGCTTCCTGTGCATTCCCTACTGGGAACTGGCCTGCAACCCAGGCATGTGCCCTGAGTGGGAATCGAACCGTGATCTCTTGGTACACAGGCCCCTGCTTAATCCACTAAGCTACACCAGCCAGGGCGGGACATAATCCATTTAAATGCCTAATTTCTAACCTTTATCGCACCTTCTTTAAAAGGAAAATTTGTCTCTCTGGAGTTAAGAACAACTGCCCTTTTTGCCAAGAAGTGTGTCTGTTAAATGTTGGTTGGATCTCCCACAGCTACTTTTCCAGAATGAAGAGAAAACCTGACTTACCCTATTTTTGTGTAAACCCTGCTGCCACACGTGCCAGAGAAAGGCAGTCTGAAGCAGGGCCAGCCCATCAGCTGCGCAACTCGCCATGAGACATTCATCAGGCTCGTCACCATGACTCAAAACTGTAAGCCCATTCACATTTGAGAAGCTATGTGTAGAATTATTTGAAAAGATACAAGAGAGTCTCAATTTGAAATCTCACTATGAGCTCCATTGGTGATTCTCGGGTGCAAAAAGGAAACTCAGGTTTCGGTGCTCTCCCTCCGCCAGGAGCCAGCCAGGTGGCAGCCCTTCAGTTCCCTGCAGGGTAAGTCTAGCACTGAGCACACGCTGTTTCTACTTATAAAGCCCTCGTGAGTATGAACACTATTTTTCTAAAATGGACTTTTATTCATAAATCTATTTGATGAAATATAAGCATATACATCAACAATTGAATAGCTATTTCTCTATGAAATAAGTTTCTATAGCAAGCAACAATGGTGCCACATTTAAAAATTAAGAATGCAATGGGCAAAAATGCGACATTGTAGTAAATTAAGAAAGATACTATTTTCATTTACTGCCAAAGTAATAATAATAATAAAACATCCAATAAAATGCAGAACAAGGTATTTGCATAAAAACAAGATTATATCCTGCAGAAAAAAAGTATTTTTTAGTGAATACTCCATTACATTACTTTTTTAATAATTTTTTTTGTGTAAAATAAGAAACTGGATTAGTATTTTCCCTTAAAAGGGGAAACTTTCACAATTATTTCACTTTTTTCTATTTAACTACTATTGGATCTTTGAATTTCAAAGCTATGTAGAACACATTTTCTTGCAAATAAATATTTCAAATTGGTTCTTTGTATCTTTGAAGTAGCACATTTATCACCAAGAAAAATAAGGGAAACAACAACCCACAGAAAATAGAAGTATGAAGACAGGAAGTTAGATAAGGCTAATCTGAAAAATTCAAATCCTCATTAGAATAGTGCCCCAAATACACCCACATATCTAATTACTATTAGTAACTATTGAAAGATATGAATATCCTCAAGTGAAAATAAAATTAAATGAAACAAGAAAAGGCATGAAATCTGAGGCTTTGGGCCAATATTTTTCCTACATGAGGATAAAGGCACAATTAACTAGGGACTCCTCCTACTCCAGTATGACCTCAACTTAACTAATTACATCTGCAAGGACCTTATGTCTAAGTAGGGACGCATTCTCAGGCAGTGGAGGTTAGGAGTACGAATGTGTAGGGGCCCAAAGTCAACCCATTACACTTCTCATTGTGTCTCATTCCTTTCTCTCAAAATGTGTAGTTGTTAATACCATCTCTAGGATATTCCTTTTAAACGTTCATTTTTCAAAATGTTTCTCAATCAACGGTATTCCACCATTCCAAATCCCCATTTTAAAATGTTAAAAGGTTGTTGATTTTCCCCTCCCACTTCATCTTCTTTCTCTACTGTGGCTTTTTTTCCCTTTCATTTTGACGGGTTTTAAAGATTGCATTCTTTAGGTTTTGGAGGGGCAGAATTTTGGCAATTGGCTTTAAAACTACCATTTTTGCAGCAAATGCTCAATTTTGGTAATGTCACTTAAAAGTGATTTGAAAAGTTTATTATTACTCACTGGTAGGAATAAATAGAATCAAATTGCTTAAGTGAAATCAGTAATTGTATATTAAAAATATTAGCTACTTTTGAATTGTAAGAGATTTTGAATCATAAATTTGTTGGCATATTAAATGAATATGGTGTATTTGATAATTAATTTTTATGTTAAGAAAATATCCACAACAAGATATCTTTATCTGAACATATTTGACAAATATTAGAGAAACTAGTTAAAATTTGATCCTGTTCCCTAAATAGAATTTTCCTTTCATGACAAGGGAGGTACATTGCACCCCATTTTCTTTTACTTTTCATATTTCACACCTAAAACCAGGCAATATTTACGCTGAATTTAATTATTTCTTTGGTAGACATCCTCTAGTTCTCTAACATCTGGAAATAGCTACCAATTTTTTTGAGTATTCCAACATATGATGCCTTTAGGAGAAGAGTTAAATAATAGAAAGTGAGTGTGAATGTGAGTCTTTTGGGAGTGGGACGGCACTGGTATGTCCAAGTCTGAATTTCTTTTATGAAACAGACCAAGGTAAAAAGCCGTGGCGAGCTCCAATTACTGAATATTTTACACACTTTATCCATGCAATCAATATACGATATTCTCATCATTTACCACTCTTAGATTAAGAGTATCTCATCTTCATTGTCAGCTATCATTTAAATGTATAATATTCATAATAATATATAAAACAACCTTCTTTGATGATGCGATGATGATGATGACGACGACGTGTGTGTGTGCACACATGCACATGTGCGTGTGCACAGGCTCTTTTGGGAAATTTTGGAATGGCCTCAAAAGCTTTGTCCTCAATTTACTCTAACATCCCTTCAGAAGTTGCTGTCAAATTCTCAGTACAACTTTTTTTTATCCCAGAAATCTATAGGGGTATTCGTCTCTAAGATACACAGAAGTTTGATCCTTAAAATGACTTTAGGTTTCATCTCGGGATTGTCGTCAGACTTTCTTGCTCAAGTTCTCTGCTTCCCCTCTATTAACCTCTCTGAATAATCAGCACACGCGTAGCAAAGCCTTAATAATTTCCTGTTGGCTTTCATCCTGTGCTCTATAATTGTTAGTTTTTAAAATGTTTAATCAATATTGAAATGTCTTTGAGATGCTAGTCGTGAGATGATATTGCAAAGGAAATTAATCAGAGGCCCTCCACTATCACCCCTGATCCGAAGGCAGAGGAGGAAACGAACAGTCAGCGAAGGAGATCCAGCTCATTAAAATGAAAGACCATTAGGGACAAGGATTGGCGCGAAGTAAAAAAGATGAATTTACTTAGCTTGTGTAATCACAATACTTTCTCTCCACTATTAACCATGTTATAATGGGTTTTATACCAATGGTAACACATAGGAACTTAAATATATTTTTTAAATATTTTAGTATTCGTAAATAATGCTATACTTTGTTAAACAATTAAGCTGCAATGGCATTACATGCTTTTTGATATACATTTGATTTTTTTCTCATCTTCCCACTTTGTCTTGTTTTTGTTCAAAGAGGACATTATCCATTATCAGTTAAGTAGTAAAGATCAGAATACGGCATGCAAGCTGGAAAGCGTAAGAAATATTAGGAGGACACAATACTCATGTGGACCAAGGGAATTTTACTTTAAACAAGTTTTAGTGCTAGCAGTTAACAGGGTTCTGAGTTTCAAAGAAAACTAGCTAAGACTATAAACAGATACCACTATAGTCAATGAAAAAATGGCTAAAATTCGAAATTCTTCTAATACCAAGTGTAGCTAAGGATATGGATAACCTGGTACCCTCATATATGTTACAATGTATAATTGTATCCTCATATGTTACAATGTATAATTTGATATGGCCACTTTGGAAAGCTGTTTGGTGTTTCCTACTAAATTTGAATAAATCCATACTTCATAACCTAGCAATTTCAATACAATATGCATGTGTATATACAGCAAGAGATATGCACAAAAATATTTTTAAAAAATATACATAGAAACACACATGAAACAAGCTAAATATATATCAACACCAGAATAACTACAAATTGATAAACAAATTTCAAGGTATTCATAACAGAACACTCTCAGTATTGAAATAATGATAACAATTTGTAAAGTATAGATAATTCTTACAACTAATATTGAGGGAAAGATGACACAAAAGAATACATAATATTTTATAGCACTTACATAAAGATCAGAAACTTTTTTTTTAATTTTAGTTTATTCAGTACAGTTTCTATCCTTTATTCCCATTCCAGCCCACCCCTCCTCCCTCCCATTTCCAACCCCCCTAGTTTTGTCCATGTGTCCTCTATATTTGTTCCTGTAAACCCTTCCCTTCTCCCCTGAAATTCCCTTCCCTCTCCCTTCTGGTCACTGACTACCAGTCCTCTATTTCAGTGTCTTTTGTTATATTTTACTTGTTTCTTTGTTTTGTTGTTTAGGTTCCTGTTAAAGGCAAGATCATATGGTATTTGTCTTTCAATGCCTGGCTTATTTCGCTTAGCATAATGCTTTCCAGCTCCATTCATGCTGTTGAAAAGGATATGAGCTCCTTCTTTCTTTTGGCTGCATAGTATTTCATTGTGTAAACATACCATAGTTTTTTGATCCATTCATTTACTGATGGGCACCTAGGTTGTTTCCAGCACTTAGCTATTGTAAATTGTGCTGCTATGAACATTGGGGTGCATAGGTTCTTTTGGAAGATCAGTTAATTCGTGGTGCCAGAAACCAGCATTACCTTTAGGGAGGAGTAAATGGTATTGATTTTGTGGGTCATAAGGGTCTCGGGCGTGCTAGGAAAATTCTTTTTCTTGACTCAGATAGTAGATATATGAGTCGATTCACTTTGTGATCATTGTTTTTGCTGTGCGTTTATAATTTAAATACTTTTCTGTATTTATGTTACTTCAATTGTTTTAAATTTACATTTTCCCACAGCAGTACCTCAGGTGATTTTTAACTTTTAAATTATTTTTTAATATGACTGCTCACCTGACAACTAAAGAACTTTCAGTTAAATTTAAATTTTATATATAGCTATTTCTTAAGACTATTTACAATTTTTAAGCAATTTGCTTTAAACATAAAACTAAATTAAATACAACTTTGGATAATGGGAAATATTTCCTTTGATACCATTTTCATTCTCACAATTTCCTTAATCATTGATAAAATAAGAAAGCACATTATGATACAGGCATGAAATGACACATGCTTATTGTTACATAAATTTATGAATGTTCAGTGCAAAGTTAACCTCAACACCAAATCAGTTATCTGAGCCAACTGTTTTGCTACATATGCATTATGGGTACACAATTTTAGTAAAACTGTCAATCAGCTAAATATAGGTAAATATAGGATTGAATATAAATAATGCATAAATCACTCCAGTAGTATATCAATTCATGAGGTTATTATAATTTATCTGGTTAGTTTAAATAGAAGAATTATTCCTGAAAATAAGCTCGAATTATAAAATTAATGTATGGTCATTTAGACCACTAATATGGAAGGTAAGCAGTTGTAATTATCCTCCAGGTCAAAATATGATCCCTGTCTAAATATGACTATAAGTTCTTTCCTTTGGTCTTCCGTATTTTTGCTAATCAAATGTATGTGTGGTCATCCTAGGAAGAATGGGCATATTTTTCAGTATTCTTTTTCCTATTTATAATCTTCTAGTAAGACCTTTGCCATGTCATTCAAAATACATTGTAAACACAAACTTTAATGGCTGCCCTTGTCCCTGCTTAAGTAGAACCCTTAAAACCATTCTTGGGCATTTTAGGTTTTTACTAATTTTTAATAGTATTTTTTTTTCAAAATATACTTAGTATTTTTGTAGTATTCTGTTAGAATTCTGCTAATTTCAAGTGGAAATATTGAGCTAAATAGATAGTTCATAAGTTTTGACAGATACAAACTGTTAAATTACTTAATTTCTAGGTAAATTATTTAGCAGTTCATAAATCTCATTATACTATTACCAGGACTGACTTTTTTAAGTTTACTAAAGTTTGCTACCATATTTAAAAAATAGAGCATAATAATGGCCATTTGCTATTATTTTATAATTAACTTTAAAAGTTTGTACTACATTTTAATAAAAAATTAAACATTTCAAATAGTACTTTTTTAAGTGGCTACCATTATTGATCCTTCTTCCATGCCAAATGCTCCATTATTTATGGCCAGGTAAAATTATAAAGTCATTGGTGTTTTAATTCTTGAGAGAACCACTCTGTATAAACTTGTAGGCTAGTGTTTTATAAAATTAACAAAAACTTCAATTTCTTTCAAATAATTTCTCTAGTTAGAGAGTTCTTTGTTTTTAGGGACCAGTTTTGGAGTTTATATTTTTCTAGAAAATTCATGTTTTAATTCAGTTATTTTCCATAAGGTTGAACAGATTGTTCTCTTAATTTTATTTTGGTATCATAAATATGGGGTATTCCACCACTTAACTTTCCAGTTTTGTGGAGAGCATTGTGCTTTTGCTCTTTTTCCTTTATAAAGGGGTATATGTTTAATACAGCTCTGCCTTTTTATTTTTGAAGGATAAGTTTTAATCATAATTTTTTGCCTATAGTATATATTTTAGTTTTCATCTAATTTTGTCTCTTTTAATATTTTATTATCTTATTATTCTGTTTTGGCCTTTCAATATTTTGAAAAATATCAGTTGTTAAAATGTTTCATCATTTTGTGGCAATTGTCATTCAATGAAATTGTACATTCTTATTGATTTGGCCATATTTTGAATGATGACATTGAAATTACTTGAAAGCTGAACTGGGAAATAGATACTTGTAAAATGAATAATTAATTTGCCATTTACTCTCTAAATATTTTTTTAGTACTGATTCCACATGAGGCACACAGCTGTTCTAATGGGACGGATGATTTTATGAATGAGCAATAACTTTTGAGCCCAAGTGAACCTATTTATGATTTTTCTAATTTCTAGCAGCAAAGATTTATTATATTTGTGCATTTGCATTCTGTTTCTAAAGAAAAAATCTAATACATATTCCAGATTACTTAGGAAAACATTCCAAATTAAAATGTGACTTGTTAAAATCATTAATTGTAAGTTATGCTTACAATAATTTAAAAATCTTTACATACAATTAGTGTAAATATTTGGACAAAAAAATTAAGGCTGAGAGATAACTCAGTATATCAAATGCATAAGTAAATATTTGTTTTTATTCCAAATTAAATATTCTAGATGAAAATAGAAATTTTTGAAAAATAAAAGCATAAAATGATATTCACATCTTCTACCCACTGACCCAAGTATCAATCCATAGATACACCTTCAGCACACACAGAAAAAGCATCCTCATATTTTTCAGTTTTGTTAATGCACTTCAAGAAGTTGAACTGGGTCATTATCTCTCATTCTCATTGTTTTGATAGTTTAGACAGAAATAAGAGTGTTAGGATTCCTTTTTAAATTAGCTGTGAGCTGCAGAAAGATACATTATTTTAAAAGATTGGGCTTCAGAGAAACACAGAGGACTTCCGCCAGGTGGAAACCCTGCCGCCAGGCGTGCTCCACGAACGGCAGGCCGTCCGTGCTCTTTTCTCAGTGCGTTGACTTACGTAAAGCATTAATTTGTTTCCACGCCGCATGCTTCTAGCTTTCCTGTAATCAAACCTTTACTATTTAAATTCATATTCTTTAACATAAGTTTCTTTCAAAGATGAGAAAATATTTTTTGGCAGCATGAGCAAGATCTAGGAATGAATGTTTTAGATGGGCTGCCGATAGTTTGACATGTAAGAGATGAATCCAAGTAGGGCTGTCAAGGCAGCCAGTGTCTGCGTTTGTTTGTGTTTTGATTAGGGAAGGGGAAAACTGTTCATTTTCATTTTATTTATGAGTTAAACATTAATATTAATAATTAATATTATTTTAGATTAAGTATCCTTCTAAAGGGAAATTTTCAAGTTCTGTCTCCAATGGATATTTGGATTTGTCAAAGTTACATAATTCAGGGACTGAACGTAAAACAATGGATATGACATAGTAATGTATGAGTGTCTAAAGTTAAGACAATCACTGATTAGAAATATCTGGTGCGTAACTCAGGAAATGTTAACGTTATCTGCAGAAACTTGTTTTGATTTCTGATTGGGTTCTGGAATTCAGTATTTTATTTTACTACATAACTATATAATATACTAATATGCAAGGTGAGTTCAAATGCCTACTATATATTAAGCCTACTATATTTTGAAACATTATGCATGTTGTCACATCAAATTAATTTATAAGAAGTTAATGTTTGAGAACAAGTACAAAATATATATCTAAAATGGCAAATCGGGAAGTAAGATGGAATACCAGAAAATATTCAACTAATCCAAATAAGCAGGAAAAGAGAAATACTGGGAAAAGAAAACAGATAAAATTAGATTACAAATAGAAAGAGTGTAAACTAAAACAAAGCCAAATTAATAATTACTGTATATGTAAATAGGCCAAAAAGTCCACTTAAGAAAGCAGTGATAATAAGACAAAATAATAAAAAAATAATTCCCAACTCTAAGATGCCTATAAAATATAGTATCAATGCTAGGCACAAAGATGTTGAAAGCAAGAATATAAAAAAGATAAAATATGCAAATATTAAACACATAGAAGCTACTGTGGCTATATAATTTTCTGATAAAATGGACTTTGAAACTGGCACTAATACCAGAGTGAAATGGGGACATTTTATGTTGATGAAAGGGTCAATTTATCAGTAAGATATAACCATTTTTTCACACTGATTATTTTCATACTTAATGACAGTATTAAAATATGTGAAACAAAAGCATGTTAATCAAAGGAGGCAGATAAACCCAGGTACATAACTTCATATTTTAACACTTACTTTTAAATGGTAGAGCAACTGGAAAAATTTTATGAGGAATACAAAAGATTTGAGGCTCTGGCTGGGTAGGTCCATGCATTAAGAGTGTCGTCCCAATACACTCAAGTTCCAGGCACATATAAGAATCAACCATTTTTTAATAGGGGTTTTTTTGTCTTCCTGGAATGGAGTTGTGTGAGTTCTTTATATATTTTGGAGATCAAACCCTTGTCTGAGTTATCATTGGCAAATATGTTTTCCCATATAGTTGGTTCTCTTTTCATTTTAATGCTATTTTCTTTAGCTGTGCAGAAGCTTTTTAATTTGATGAGGTCCCATTTGCTTATTGTTTCCTTTATGTCCCTTGCTTTAGGGGACATGACATATCCATGAAGATGTCGCATGGAATGTCTGAGATTTTCCTGCCAATGTTTTCCTCTAGGACTTTTATGGTGTTACAACTTATATTTAAGTATTTTATCCACCTTGAATTTATTTTTGTGTATGGTATACCTTGGTGCTTGAGTTTGAACAATCTAAAAATAGCCAGAGGGGAGGGGGAGGGGACAGTGGGGAGAAGGGTTTTCAGGAACTACTATAAAGGACACATGGACAAAACCAAGGGAGTTGATGGAACCAAGGGAGAGAGTTGGGTTTGGCTGGGGTAGGGGGGAGGGGTGGGGAGAAAATACAGACACTATAATTGCATAACAATAAAGTAATTTAAAAAAATGTACGCAACTGAGCATATAACAGAGTTATCTATTGTAAAAAAAAAAAAAAGAACCAACCAGTGAGTGCACCAATACATAGAAAAACAAATCGATGCCTCTCTCTCTCTTGCCATCTTTCTCCCATCTCCCCTTTGTCTCACTAAAATCAATAAATAAAAATTAAAAATAAAGAATATAATATTTTGTTAACAGCAGAATGCATATTCATTTTGAGTTACATGAAAAAATGATAAGGATAGATCATATGCTGGGCCATAAAATATGCGACAATATATTTCAAAAGACTATAATAATACCCATAATATTCACTAACTATACTGGAATTTAATTAGAATATCCAGATAATCAGAAAGCCATCAGTACATTACTAAATAACTAATGTGTCAAAGATATATCACACAAGAAATCAGAAACTAATTGGAAGGAAATAATAAAAATAAAGCATATAATTTGTGCATTGTTGTTGATGTGGTACATAATTATCTCAATTCAGGAAATGCATATGACATAATAGACACATTGATTTAAAAATATGCAAGATTAAAATAGAACTTCCTTAAGTTGATATAAAGAAGGTACTAATAGTCTCAGCTAATACTACATTTAATGATATAATAGATTGGAGAAAAGGGCAAGAATATCTTCTTTCTCCACTTAAACTTTTGCCTTACAAATTCTAAGCCTGCATATAATAAGACAAGAAGAGCAAGTAAAGGCATAGATATGGGAAAGTAAGAAGTAACTGCACTCACAGTCGACTTGAATGTTTTTGTAAAAAGTCTTAAAAAAATTTCAGAACAACTTACTAGAACTAAAATTAACTTAATAAGTTCAAGGGATACAAAGTCATTTTTTAAAAAACTCAATTGACCTTCTATATAATGATACTTGCATCCAATAAATGAAAATTGTAATCACAAGATAATTATATCTACAAAAGGATTGCAAATATAAAACAATTTTGAATACATTTAAGAAAATCTGCACAACCCTTCTATACAATAAACCAGGACTGTTGCTGAGAGAAATAAAGACTTAAATGGAATTATATATCATTTTAATGGATACCCAATGCTCACATAAAAACTTTCATATAGATATTCATAGCACCATGATTTACAGTAGCCAGATGTCCATCAACTGACAACTGAATAAACAAATGCAGTATATCCACACAGTGGAATATTATTTGGCCATAAAAAGGAATGAAGTACAATAAATATTATAATATAGATGAACATTGAAAACACTATATGAGATGAAAAAAAGCCAGTCATGCAAGACTACATATTATATGATTCCATTAACATGAAATGTCCAAAACAGGCAAATCTATAGAGACAGAAAGTACATTAGTGGATTCTTAGGGCTAAGGTGGGGAGGGGAGATGACAAAATGTTCCGAAATTGATTGTGGTGCTGGCAGCATAACTCTGCGACTACATTAAAAACCACCAACTGGACTAATCCACATGATTTTTGACCACTAATCACTTAATTTTTCCTACATGTTTTAAACATTTATTTTATTTTATTTTTTAATTATGGAAAATGCACATAACACAAAATGTACCATCTTAACCATTTTTAGGTGTCCAGTTCAATGGTATTAAGTATATGCATACTGTGATGCAAACATCAACACCATCCATCTCTAGAACTCTTTCATCTTCTAAATCTGAAACTCCACATCCATTTATTAGTTCTTCCTCCCCACCCTCCGCATCCCCTGACAACCACCAATCTACTTTCTCTCTCTCAAAATTTGGCCATTTTAAGTAGCATATATAAGTGAAATCATACAATATTTGTCTTTTTGTAGCTAGCTTTTTTCACTCAGCATAACCTTCTCAAGCTTTATCCATGTTGTAGCATATGTCAGAATTCTTTTAAAGCCAAATAACCTTCCATTGTATGTCTATCCCATATTTTGCTTATCTCTTTATCTGTCAATAAACAATCGTGTCACTAATCCCTTTTGGCTGCTGTGAATAATGCTGCTATGAGTATGAGCATACAAATATCTCTTCATGCCCCTGCTTTCAATTACTTTGGGTATATACCCACAAGTAGAATTGCTGAAACATACAGTAATTCTATGTTTACTTTTTTTGAGGAAGCACCACACTGCTTTCCATTCCTACTAACAATGTACGAGAGTTCAGATTTCTCCAGTAGCACCCTGGCTGGTGTGGCTCTGTGTATTGAGTGCCCAGCTGCAAACTGAAGAGTCACTGGTTTGATTCCCAGTTAGGGCACATGCCTGGGTTATGGACCATGTCTCCAGTAGGCGGCATTCAAGAGGCAACCATACATTAATGTTTCTCACCCTCTCTTTCTCCCTCCCTTACCGTCCCTAAAAATAAATAAATAAAATTTTTTTAATAAATAAAATGGAAAAAAATTCACCCAGCATAATGCTCTCCAGTTCCATCCATGCTGTCACAAAGGGTAGGAGCTCCTTCTTTCTTTCGGCTGTGTGGTATTCCATTGTGTAAATGTACCAGAGTTTTTTGATCCATTCATTTACTGATGGGCTCTTAAGTTGCTTCCAGTACTTGGCTATTATAAATTGTGCTGCTATAAACATTGGGGTACATAAGTTCTTTTGGATTGGTGTTTTAGGGTTCTTAGGTTATAATCCTAGCAGTGGAATTGGCAGTTCCATTTTTAGTTTTCTGAGGAAATTCCATACTGTTTTCCATAGTGGCTGCACCAGTCTGCAACAGTGCACTAGGTTTCCCTTTTCTCCACATCCTCTCCAACACTGGTTTGTTCCTTTGTGGCCATTCTCACCCTTGTGAAGTGGTATCTCATTGTGGTTTTAATTTGCATATCTCTGATGGCTAGCCTTGCTGAGCATCTTTTCATATATCTCTGGGCCCTCTGTATGTCCTCCTTAGAGAAGTATCTGTTCAAGTCCTTTGCCCATAAACCAGGTGTTGAAAGAAAAATACCAAATGATCTCACCTTTAAGTGGAACCTAATCAACAAAACAAATAAGTAAGCAAAATATACCCAGAGACATTGAAATTAAGAACCAACAGACAGTAACCAGAGGGGAGAGGGAAGGAGATATGAGGGGAAAAGGGTGAAGGGTTTTCAGGAACAACTATAAAGGACACAAGGACAAAACCAAATTGGGGTGGAATCAGGGGAGGGAGATAGGGATGGCTGGCGTGGAGGGGAGAAGTGGGAGGAAAGGCAGACAACTGTTCTTGAACAACAATATAAAAATAAAAAATAAATTATAAAAATAAATTTCTCCAGTTGATTGTCAGCACTTACTAATTTCTGGGGGGGGTTGTTTGTTTTATAATAACGGGTGTGAAATAGTATCTCTTTGTGGTTTTGATTTTCATTTCCCTAATGATTAGTGATGTTGAGCTTCTTTTCATATGCTGATTGGGCATGCATATCTTCTTTAGAAAAATATGTATTCAAGTCATCTTCCCATTTTTAATCTGGTTGTTTGTCTTTTTAGGGTTACAGGAGTCATCTGTGTATCCTGGATACTGATCCCTTATCAGATTGTTATTTGGGAATATTTTCTCCCATTCTGTGGATTGTCTTCTTATTCATTGGATAGTGTCCTTTAATTCACAAAGGTTTTTAATTTGCATGAGTATCAATTTTCCTTTTCTCTTTATGGAAATATCCATGGTAGAATTTCATTTAAACAGAAAAAAAAACTTTAAATAAGTTTGAAGACAGTTGAGGTCTTGATAGCAATTTATTTTTGATTAAGGAAGGGTTGCTATTTAAAATAAGAAGCTTGGGTATGCCTGTGTCCCTTTGGCACTTGGGCACTTAGGAAGCTTCAGAAGGACTTCAGAGGAATGAGTTCCCGCTTCCCTCAGCTAACTCTAAAAAAACAAAAGAAGTCTGCTAAAACATGTGTGGAAGCAATCAATCTTCAGTACATGCCTACGCCGAGTCGCTTTACTTTGGAAGTGTTCTCAAACCGCAGCCATGGACCTAAGAGGTCTGTGCTCTGGCTGTGTGCCAAGATCTCTGCGTTTTCCTCTTGGAGAAGAAGGCCTAGCCTGAGATTTGACCAGCCTAACTAAAGATTTGTCTTTAGATGAACCTTCTCTCTAGTCCTTTCTACAATGCTATTCAAAGAAAATGGGGTTCATAAAAATTTACTCATATTATGATTTCTGTCTATATCCTTGGGAAAAAAATAGATGTTCAAAACATTAAAACATTGAGTATGATTAATGTCATCACTTGATTCAAGGGCCATCATGTAAAACACTGTCTCAAAAGGCATTGCTCTCAGGTTAGTTTTTCAATTACAAGTGTGGCAATGACTATATACTTGTAACGTGTAAACAATAGATGCAGTAAATATCCATAATAAACTATGCATTAAAGATCATCAGTTATTTTATGGGAATGAGTTTTCTGAGGAAAACATTCTGGTTTTCAGTCAGGAATGCAGAGTATGCTTCAGACCATCTTTTCTATGATCAAGAGTTTGATAATCTTTGAAAGAAAATACTGAGAAACAATTTTTGATTTATAGTGAAATAAATCGAGCTGCAGCAGACATTTTTCAGGTTAGAAATTTTCTACTCTACGACATGGCTCCATAAAGACAGAGCCTCATAAATTATTGGGATAATTTCATTCGGAGTTCAGGTTTATTACATGGAGGCCAACATACTGGAAATAATCTTTAGGAAAACAATAGCAATCTGGCCTGTCTTATGAATAGATGGGAAAGCAGGTCAGGAGCAATTTACTAATTCACTCAGCAGTAAAGATAATTACTGTTTTTAATAATAATGTACTACAGGCCAATCTAATTGGTTCATGCCTCATGTTTAAACTGTTCTAGCTTAATAAGTGCAAGCACATTATATTTACTTTGCTTGGTCTAAAAGCCCATGATACTGAAATTTGACCTTTAAATGATCTCCTGTGCAGTTCTGTACTATTTGTTTTGGATTATTGGAGATCCTGGATATTTTTAGCTAAAATGTGACTTGTATGTTTTCATAGGTCCTCATTTCCTCTCTCTTGTGTCGATTAGGACACATAGAGAATACATTTAGCATGGTCTCAGAAAGCATACACCAGAAAAGGAAGAGGAGAAAACAGTTTAAATTATGTGAATTAGAGAAACAGGGTCAGATACAACTTTAAGCTTCTTCATTCAGTTAAATCTCTTTCTGCAGTAGAAAAGAATTCCATCGATTTTTTTTCTCATTCACTTCAAATTAGTCCTGTGTTACACAAAATGGTTTATATATGGATGCAAAAATATTGTGCTGGGCATATATTTACTCTCAACTAAGAATAAGTAATCTTTTAAGTTTCTTCTTTGTCTCTGTTATGTGAATGATTTATCCTTTATGGGTAATAATTGTGGGCTAGCATTTCATTAATGCTACAGTGGCAGACAGATGGTGCCAAGAGCAGCGCTAAGATCTTACCTCCCTCACACGGCCAACCTGGTTGCACTGAAGCTCCCAGGGCCCCAGCCATTGGGTGTATTGTACATCTCAGCCACCTTTATGGAGATTGTCCTCAGCTGAAGTAAGTTGTATCACTCAAGGCCTTGTCCGCTTCCTGATGCACCATACATCCAGTGATTGATCAATATTCACGATATCGTCTGTGCAGACTACTTGTCTCAATTCAGGCCAGTTGTGTGGGACCATCTTAGCACCAGGTATCAAATTCAGAGGATTTTTTTTTTGATGAGTATATGGTGGACCACTTACCCTGTACCCAACCCTGCTTCTTTCACTTCCAGAATGTACTGACAGCTAGAATTCTCCCAAATCAACTTCCTGCATGCACATGCCCTTGGAGTAAATATCCCAGATATCCTAGCCTATGAGGCTATTCAATTTTAACTGCTCTCGGCTTTGTAGATCGACATTCTAGGTTTCTGGGGCTTTGTTTATATTTTGTTTGTTCTGTGGTTGGTTGATTGTTCTTAACCAAACTAATATCTCCAATACATATTTCTTATCAACTTTTTAGCATTGATATGGACAAAGAATATGACCAAATTACCACAATTTTTATGTCAACAGTTGACATAAATAAATTTCCTAAATAAAACCTGAAACATATTAACTAAGATTTAAATTTGTATATATCTTTTGTTTCATTAATCTCAATCATATCACTAAAGATGTTTTGGAAAATATCAATTTTAATTTATCCCAGACCAAGTAACTAAGATCTGTGATTTCTGTGTACCCAGATTTTAAATTAGATTTTTTCCTAGGAAAAAAAACACACTCAAGCTTTGCGTTGATGAAACTAATAATGAAGTGTAAAGGAGAGAATGGACGAGCTCTTATCAAAATTTGAACTTTGAATATATAATTTTAGTGATTCTTCTAATGATAATAAATATACCATTATCTATCATATTGTACTTGTACTAACATATACGGGAAAACATTTGTTCCCATTAGTGTCATAAATAGTCTTATTGTAACTGCCCTCAAAAGCATCTTAACACTTTTCCTGATTTTAGCCTGCAATTTTACTTTGAAAAGAAACACTTCTTCCCTATTAAATTGATGTAATACAGATAAAATCCCTTCACCTACTCCAGAGGTACAGCCTGTGGCTGCATCTACCTCTAGCTCACTTGAGCACACTATTGTTCAATCTCAATGAGTGTGTAGGAATGGTCATGTGATCCAAGCAAACCAAAACCAATCTGAATATTACTTCAACTACTGGGAAGAGGTATTATCCTTCTTTCCCATTAACCTTAAGACATTCAAGACTGATTGGCTCCAAGCCACTTGCCACCATAACATTTAGTGACCCTGTCTGCCTCCTTAGTCTGTTTTATACAATATCCCTTAGTTAATATTTGCCTGTTGTTTTGCTCGTGATAGACTGGAGTTAATGGTTTTGGGAACAGTTACCGAATTTTTCATTTTTACAAATTTTTATTTCATTTAACAAGTTCTAGTTCTCTGGTGAAAATATCTATCTTGTTGTATAGTTCCTGGCCATATTAATAAAATCCAGCTTAAGAGCTACAGATGAGATTGCTATCATCTGGACAGTTTACCTTTTTCTCTGGAAGACACATGGACTTGGCAGATCACCTTAATCCATCAGGCACTGGGCTGACCTGGCACTGGATTGAGGCCTCTTTACAGCCCAGCCTACAGTTTATCTCTGGTTCACCCGGTATTGAGGTTCAGTCCTTTAAAGATCCCAGTTGAAATATGGGGTATTTATAAAGACCTCACCTACTTGCCAAGTCCTGAACTACTCATTTTCTTTTTTGTACTGTGACACTGTGGAACACTTTGTTCTGCATTCCAGCAGCTTTAGGACTCACTTCTTATTGTCCTTCCCTTTGCAATGCAAATATTCAGCATATGTCTCAAGGGGAAATTGGCATATTTCTGGATCAATTCCCTATGCTTCCATTCTCACCAACATCTTGGCTCTTGTCCATTCCTGGCTCCTTTGGCATCCCTAAGCTCCATTTCTGTCTCTCCAGACCTGTGAGATTGCCAAAAACTGTGCTGGCTTCTTCCTATGAGCAGAGACCATTATTCTTTTTGCCCTTGGCAATGTTTTGTGCCAAGAATCAGCAAATGCCCTGATGATAGAATCAGCTGCAGATTCAGATTTCTCTTTTGGGGAATGTTGGTCCTTGGTCCTTCACCTCAGCAGTTTTCTAGTATCTTAAAAAATATGTTTTTAGAATTCAATCAGTTTTTCTTTCTAGTCATTATTTTTTTATTCTTTTTTTACTTTTTTTATTTTTATTTTAGTTTATTCAGTACAGTTTCTATCCTTTATTCCCATTCCAGCCCACCCACCCATCCATCCCCTCCTCCCTCCCATTTCCAACCCCCTAGTTTTTGTCCATGTGTCCTCTCTATTTGTTCCTGTAAACCCTTCCCTTCT